>OY979636.1:7408150-8008150 GCA_963855885.1 Coenonympha glycerion | reverse complement strand
GTTATGTTATCCTTCACTGCTAAAGTGTAGTTTAGTTAGTTAGTTTCCACAAATGCACATACCTCCGAAAAGTTGGACGTGCTTAAGATTCCAAAGAGGCCATATATGGTCCGTTAACGCCCAACAAACCCCAGCACGAACTTGGGTATAACTAGTGCCTGCTAGTTTCGAAGACCCTGGTTTTATAGTTTACTCTTTTTAAACCAATGCCGTATCCGATGCCTTGCTCAGACCGCCTTGTATAAGCCCCACACAGGTTTAAGAGTACTCAGGGCCAAAATATGTATGAACAGTGGGTTTCTTCCTTTCGAAACCCTACCTCTGATGACAGTGATAGTCTGAACCACAGACTATCACTGATTTAATAGTTGCTATAAACTGACTTTTAAAACCAGTGATTGCCTAAGAAAAATGTATATGTAGTAATGGGGGGGGAATTAATTCATCGTTATTGTTTGCTAATTCTATTCCCCCCACCCCCCTTTTGGCTGACGTAAATCAGGGAAGCAATCAGAATAACGATGAATACGTTTTTCTTACATAATCAGGGAGCAGTTCCCATTAAAAAGAACATTCGGAGAAAAAGATAATATTATGATGTGAACCGCGTCATGTAAAGTGTACTGTCACTGACATATCCGTCGTTGTATTTAGACGGTCCGGGAAAAAAGACGGTTTGTCGTGGAAACAGGTCCTTACGTGTTTAACTATGATGTTAAGTTGGTAGTATCATAGTTGTATAATAGTTTCCTTCAGTGGTTGATGTCGTCTGTCGAGAACCTTGTTATGTTTGTGACTGTTGCTGAAAATTAGTCTGTTAACACGTGTATGTTTCAACTGCCATGTCTATGCCGGAGGCGGCTTTTCTGTACAACGCAATATTAGATAACTACTTCGCCATTGTGCTGAGTGACATTGTATTTGATATTTCATTTGATACAATATCACATCAAGTCTTTGATTAGGTATATAACTAATCAAAGCATCAAGCTTTATTATGAATGTTTATTATGGCATTTTACGATATAAAAATATGGAAATACAACGAAATTCAAAAACGTATCAAAATGATCGCTTAATAATTGGTCACATAATTCCGCGCACTCGAATACATGTTTTTTGCTACTACATTACTACATTTTTTTTATTTCGTTCGAAAGAGCGAAAGCAATCTTAAAACAACGCAAAGATATATTTTATATATTTATAGGTTATACTTAATTTTGGAAAGTGTACTCAAGAACTCTACAACCTTGTATCTCCGTGACATTTCTTCCACGGAACCGCATGACGTCGAGAGAAGTAACATCATTATTTGGTTGATATCCAGCGAACCCGAGCGAAACGTTTTCCTTCCACGTTTCTGATACGAAACGCTAAGGTGTGGAACACCCTTCCAGCTTCCGTGTTCCCAGCCTAGTACAATCTAGGTGACTTCTAGAGAAGAGTGAAGAGGCATTTTCTAGGCACGCGCGCTCCATCCTAAACCTCATTATTTATTTTCTTCCTTTTCTTCTTTTAAGAAAATCAATTGGCTAAGGCATAGAGTAAGTAAGTAGGTAAATATTGAAATAATTACTCCAGATTTTCATTTTGTTATTACTGAACAGCGACACCTCTGGACGGTTTTGTGAATAACGTAATGCGTCAAGAAAATAGGTTTTCACAGAAGCGTTCTGAAACGAAACCTTGAATCGAGATATTTTCTTTAAGATAAGTACTTGATTAGTGAAAATGAGGTCGCTGTAGGTCGATTAACTGAATTAATACACCCAGAAGGCTCTCTTCTTGGCATTTGAATGACATTGACAGGAGGGAATAAAGACAGCCATCGAATAAAATCTCCTCAATTTTAGTTAACAATATAAGATTTATGCCGACAGAACGAAGTCCTCGTAACCATTCGTAACAAACAGTGTCGCAAGATAGTGGCGTTAGTTCCAATTTTAGACACGCGCCAAGATAGTCTTGTCGCACTGTATTTAAAATGTGCCATGAAAGCGAACGTTTAAGTCATCAACTTCACAGTAGTGATTTTGTTTTTTTAGCGCGTCTAAAAATTTTCTATCCCTTTTACAATTTTTAATTTATTTATTTTTATTATTAATGCACCATACATAAAACTTAACGAAAACATAACAAGATACATGATGTGCAAAGGATAGCTTATCCCTATAAAACAAAAGAGATCTCTTCCAGCTACCCTAATGTGAGTAAGGTGACGAGAAAAGTGGGTTAGGTCAAGTGGCACATAAGTATTATTCTATACTGGAAACTATAAATACTAAAATAAATACATACTATATATATAAAAATATAATATATACAATACTTAAAAATACATACTTAATATGAATATCTACTAAATGATTACATAAATAATAAATGAATATAATAAACATATATATCATAATTATGCTAATAATGATGAATATTTTAGGATAGCGACAGATAGTGTTCCTTAACTCTCTTTTTAAAAGTATGAATGGATGGGCTATTTCTCCGTTTGCAAACAACAACAATGCTCCGTTTACAATGCTCCGTTTAGAAAGGGTTAGCACCAAAGATTTAAATCTTTGGTTAGCACTATTTCTATTCCTTTAAAAACTAGTTAACATCAGTTAGTAAAATGGGTTCAGTTCACTGGTGACAACGGAATAATTGTCACCAATATCATCGAATTTACAATATTACTATGTTATTATCATACAGAACCCGAGAGCGACGGCCTATTCATAAACATATGCTTTAACAGTTTAAATGAGATAATACTAACGTCTTGACAAAGTCAAAGTCAAAATTTCTTTATTTCACATAGGCTCTTTGTTACTTAGGTTTGTACAAATCGACTTAAGGCTAAGTTTACTTGCGTATTATTAATCAATCTTTAAATGTACATACGTATACGAAAAAAAGGCTTGTTTAAAAATTATAAAGGTGTTTTTATTTGCGACCCCATGCATTAAAGTCCTGTAGGTACTTAGTTCCACGTGATTCATGGTCACCTTTTTAAGGTGTCAAGGCACTATAAATCAAGGTAGCGAAACTCTGGTCCACTCAAGGGCCGCGCTCAAATGAAAAAAAACCGGCCAAGTGGGAGTCCGACTCGCGCAGCGACGGTCCCGTAGCCTAAAAGAAGGAAAACTTTAATAATAATCCCTTTCTTAATGAACTGCAATACTAACTATGTTTGTGGAAGTGTATTGGTGATAAGTATTTAAAAATGCTGGTTACAAAGTTGGGTTGTCTATTCAATTTAAATAGGTTTAAGCTTAACGATCCTAATAATTTTAGATTTCTTTATTGGTAAATTCTGAGCAATAGCGAGAGGTGATTTTATTACATTTTTCATGATAAATTAAAAATTTTATTTTTCCATAAAACCGTTTTAGAATGTACAAGTTAAGCTCTATATTTTTCAATTCGGTATTGTCAACTCACTTACCTTAGTAACCTACGATTTTCCCCCCCTTTAATAAAGAATAATTTAATTACTTCCATATACGTTTGGCAGAATATATCTAAACTATTTTAAATTTCTCTTTTGTGAAGTTTTGAATTAATGCAAACGGTCGAGACGGATGAGATTTATAATTACCATAACGGTTCAGCACCTCTAGCCATATAGCACTTTGCGATACGCTAAAAAGTTGGAAATGGAAGAAAATGACTGAAAATAATAAATTGCTTACAATCTAAAAAGCGACAAACTATAGCTAGAGTTGCAGATGAACATTATTACATTATCTATTCTTAAAGGTTCTATTTTATATTTTGGTACGGAATCCTAAAAAATCACCACTCGGCCCTGGAGGGACTATAAATCGAAATTTCACTAAAAATGTTGGTGTTGCTACTAGAGTTTGTTCTCTGGAGGGATGTTCAACTGCCACGATTCTGCCGCTTAAAAGCAGCTATGATTCTCTTGATGACGTCTCTCCACCTGCAGAAAGTTTTATGACACTTCGGATATCGTGCTCTAAAGCTAAGGTGTCGATTCGATTCGGCGTCTGTCCACGATTTTTTTAATGTCGTCCGTCCACCTGGTGATAGTATGTCAATCATGCCATAATTGAGGCAGACTTAAGTGGGTAAATCGGTCAATATCAAACATTTGTCGTAAGCGCCCGGGAGATAAATAAAAACAGATTTTGTACCTACTCGTATGCAGTGTATTTTATTTATTTACACGACATCATAAGAGATGATGATCTATAGATAAAGAGCTGATAACTGAACTAGTTCGGTTTTAGGTTTCTACAATGTCTTCAGTTATCATACCAAATCTCTACACGTGATCGCATGCGTGTCCACTACCCATTCTGTTAACTAGTAAGATAAACTTTCATTCTAGATTTTGGAAGATGTTTTCGGGACGTTATTTCCGTCACTCAAAAAATCCATTTTCTTTCACTTATCCCCTGCGCGATACCGTCCGAAAAGAAACTTTGTTAACATCGATTTATAATAGGTCGTCGCTCTTGCTCCGACTACATAAAGCCCTTAAGTTTTCCTAACAACGACAGCTCCGTGAGTGCGGCAACTTTTTATGTAGTGTGTGTCAATTTGAAATTTGTATGGTGCGCGGATGCCAGTGTGCGTGAAAAATTGTGTAGCGACGGCTCGGATTTGCCAAAAAATTTTGAGCAAAAAAATTTTTGCCACAATTTTGAAGTCGATGGCGGCCTCTTGGACCTCTGTTTGTATAAAAAATGCGAATAATTTACTAGGCAATTATAGTTCACTGACTCTTATCGCGCAAGCTTTCAAGATGACGTATGATTCACGCACACAATTTATTTATGTTGTCAGACATCATTCCCGAAGCGAGACGAAAGATTTACCGCATGTCAAAGATTTAAATCGCTAGATGGGCCCTAAATCTCCAAAAACGTCCACGTTTTTGTCTTGTGTGACACGTTGTCACTCTCTTTGACACATTAGTGAAACTATAGCATGTTGAGAGCACTCACTCAACATATTTGTGGACGTTTTTGATGTGCGCAATGTAGGCTTAGGGCCCATCTAGCGATTTAAATCTTTGCCACATGTATTTTCCAATGCACGCTTTCCACTTTTCTCGAGGATAAGTAAATATTCATTGGCTTTGAAGAGATTAGCGAGTAAGTACCGTATACTAACACAATTTTCAGGCGCGGATCTAACCAATTCAACTCAATTCGAGATCAAAAAACGTTGTGGGCACAGCCACCCGATAAATAAATCAGCTAAGTGCGAGTCAGAGGTCGCTGCGTTCAAAATCACTGAATATCTTGATTTTAGGGTTCTGTTGCCAAAATTATTCGCCGACCGACCATTCCGTTCATTCTTCCGTCCGTCACTGGGCTGTTTCGCTTGAACCGTAATAGTTAAAACACTTGAAATTTTCACAGAATTATATATTTTCGCTACCGCTATACTTGACAAAAAACACAATAAATAAATTGAAAAAGGGGGCTCCCATACAAACGCGATTTTTTGTTCGTTAATAGTACTTTAACTAACTCTGCTATAGTTATATATTCGTTGGTAGTAGCAGGTAATTGAGCCTTCTGGCTTCTGCATCATCATCTCGCTACGTTAGGTATATAGATAATGGTACGGAACCCTTCGTGTGCGAGTGTATACAATAATTATATTATCAACCTCAAATCTAAGTAGACTCTTGTGAGTGTGACATCACAGGTCTATTAAGATTTGTCGCCTACAACGGTGGATTTAGATTCATACTAATAAATTTCATTAAAAATAGTTGAGATTAGAGCCCAGCCATAAATCATCATCAGCATCTTTCTACAATAAATTTCTTAAACCAAAATACAAAAAAGTACCTATGAGAATAGCAAAAATTATGTTCATTCAATAAAATTGAGTGACTTATCAACAATATATTTTTTTGGTATTAAATGCGTTAGCGATGGTAAAAATAAAACCGATGTGAACGACTCGCGGATGGGAGCTATTTAGTTCAGGCTTTCTATTTTTATTTTAATAGATAAATTTTGCCCAAACATTCCGGCCATAGCACGCAAGCGTATAAGATATCCGATTTAAATTACAATTCGCCAACTGAAATATCTTCCCGCGCGATATTTACGTTGGGACTGGAGTGATTTTTATGTGAATCGGAACGTAAATCTTAGAATGTTGTTTATATTATTACTCTTACCTCTTGCATCGCTTTATACTATTTTATTATACTTGAATCTACTTGTTAAGATTGATTATAAGAGCAGAACGCTGTACATGAATAGGTACGAATATTTTTTTAACATCAACTTCAATGTCCATTATATAAGGTACAGCATAGATTAAGATAGATACGTTACCTTCGTACTGCATGCACAAAACATTTGTTCCGCGACACTACATGCATATTTGATGATTAAACGAACTTACCTTAAGTGAAGTTCTATCATAATTTTATGAATTCCTGTATGAAGATAATAACAAGAATACTAATTAGGTATTCACGCCAAGTGATAGCCATTCAGACACTAAAGTTGAGAGAAAAAATAAAAATTTCAACATTTTTCATTACGATATCTCACGCTAGCAACACTGTGTCTGTCATTTCATTTAGTTCAGAGTAATTATTATAAGAGTGCCTTTGTGCTTCGATAAGCTCGTCTTGGTCTAGGAGCACTACAGAGCACCCAAATATGTATCATATAATATATACATAACTACACAATATTATACATAACCACACAATATTATATATGTAAACATAATAATATATATAAATGGGTTATATAGTCTTCAATAAATATTTATTATAATATGTACATTTTTTATTTACAAATTCATACATGGGTTTTTCCACAAAACAGGGGCGGGAGGGTGTTATTATCTTCATACAGGAATTCATAAAATTATGATAGAACTTCACTTAAGGTAAGTTCGTTTAATCATCAATTTTATATTCATTCCTGTATTTCTATAATAACAAGAATACTAATTAGGTAGATGTTTAGAGCCATGACATTTGTAAATAAGAAATGCTTTTAAATTAATAGAATAAAAAGCATAATCGCTTAACATTGACCAAAAAATAAAAATAACAACTTAAGTTGATATTCAAAGCAAATTAATAAATAATGGCATAATTTTGTAGAAATACTAAAACTGTACTATAGTTAGCTATAGTAAATCAATATTATTAGTATAATATATTAATAATAATATATGTACAAATACATATATTTTTATATGTGCGAATACCGAGGGTATATTAAGACTATCTAGCAGTACTGCTTGTATGTAGTCTTGACGATTAAAAGAGGTTTTAAACCTCTTTCAACAAGCTTTAAAATATTTGTATCAGTTAAAACTCTTGATTAATCGTAATAAATTGGGCTGTTAATATGCAACCATGAAATATATATTTAAACAGTAAATTGATCACGAATATATTTTATAAACTTGAGTAGAATAAATATTACCGAGACATATTTTTGGACAGAAAAAAAATAAAATCAATTTATTAATATAAAAGATTAATAAATCTATGGGTTGCAGAGAACTAGTTCGTAAATTTTTGTTCATCTTGACTGTAGGCATTAGTATTTTCGTAAAGTGTCCTTTACTTTTATTCATAGCTCTTTAGAGTTATTTCTTTTAAAGGAGTTAACAATGATATTTTTATTTAATTTGCATAATAATATTGTTATTTGGGTTTTGGTGTTGGAACAGCTCTTTAATAAGGTCATTAAGATTTAAATTGACCTTAAATTATATTTTTAACTGCATAGTAAGAATATTCTCAAGAGATATTTAAAAAAAAAAACCATAGAGAAATCATTTTATAAGCCTATTTTAAAGTTGATTCTGAGACAAAGGCTGATGAAGTAACTGTATCTACTGTTTATTCCTGTCTTCTAATAAAGTGATAACAATAGAAACTGATAGTCTGAAAAAAACATGTTTTCTAATATTGTCAGACAGTAAACATCTTATACAATATTATAGTATATGTATGTATAACCGTGTTGAGTTTCTCATTTCACATAATATTAAAATTTTAACTGAAGGCATAATTGTTATTCTTAACAGTTATTCATGTTATAATATTGTTTAATATCATTAATTGTTATTTTAACAGTCACCCCAACACTAATATCGCTGTTGTACTGGTTAGTTGTAAACAAAAAAACCACATATACAATTGGAATACAAATATTAGACAGTTATAAGTTCTTGAATTTCTGCATCAAGACCGTTTTTCAATTTAGCAGTCTTTCAGTTAAAAAATGTGATCTGATTTTTCCAAGTTGATAATCGCAAATAACAACGAGCAAATGTAACATGTCAATAGGTAGACATGTCGAAATGTTATTCGCGATTGTTCGCGATTAATGCTTTGTTGACTTGTTGCGACGATGAAAAGAATTTTTTTTTTTTTTTTTTGTCACTTACCCAATAATTCCAATGTCATCACAGAAGATAAAAGTCTCTAATCTTCGTTTAATAATAATCAGTTAATTACATACCACAGCTGACTGCTGAAGTACTACTGTACTGGTATTCAAGTTCCTAGAGACGCAGTGATGAACCAATTTTCAATTATCATTTGACCTTGGTCAGTCATCATCGAGAGCTAAATCCTTGCAGCGGCGTCATCCATCGGCATGAAAGTTAAACAAAATATTAGACTTATTTAATAATGATTAAATACAGAAAATATAAAATGTAGGCTTATGTATCAACTCTAAAAAAACAAAAAAAAAAATATTATGATACATGCAAGCCAAAATTATGAACCATCATTGTTCATATTATCATAAATCCAATGAAGTATTTAATGATTCTATGATCTTATATATCTATTGGTAATTTCCAAATCCTTTGACATTTTTGATGCATAGATAACCATAAGTTAATAATTAGCGGCGCGATAGCCTGAAAATAAAAATATTTGATCTCGCAAAAATTAATTTGGTCTTTAAATATATTAATTTCCATTGCGTAACGTTATTCCTAGGTATGGATACCGATATTCCTGTAGATATAGGTACAAGGATACCTAAAAATAAATTTAAATAAACATATCATCGATTGTTTTCTACTTTTTCCATATTTATTATTCATTTAAGAAATTTAAGAAATAGTCAATTATAGAAACTAAAAATAACTTTGATATTCAAAAATATTGCATTCTTTTAAAAGCATGCATCATAACTCAGTTAAAGCATTGATAAATTTGATGTAATATCTAACACATCGAGTTACGATGAAAGAATGGTTGTATTAAATACATGTATTTGTAATGGAATAACAAAAAAAAAATTTTAAGTATGTTATCGAATAGGTTGTCTCATATTCAATTGTATGTGAACAGAATATAATAGCCGAGTTTTTTGCCCGACCTTCTCAGTGCAACCCGCTTTTCAGATTCAAGCTTTCATAAAAGCCTGTAAATCAAGTCCATGTGAAATTAATAAAGATCATCATTTTCATTTTTAATTACTTAAACATGAAAATTAATTGTAATGTTAGTGGTTCAATAGTTTATAAATCTTCATAATATAAAACCTTTTTGTATTAAAGTAAATTATGATGAAAGAAACTAGGATAGTACCTAGATACCTAGATACCTAGTGTCATTGCACTACATGCGAACTAAAGAAGAGAAAAAAAAAAATTACACATTAAATTCTGTTCATAGTTTTGAGAACATAAAGAGAGAAAAAAATATATTTTTAACTCATATTTAAGCACGATAAAATAATATCATCAGGCTCGAATATTTTATGAAAGTGGTTATTCTATAAGCGGCAAACGTACGAGTAAGTAGGTGTGCCTTCTTATCCCGAACCGACTATAGGCGAACATGCGCGAGTCCGCACGAGGTTCGAAACAGCGCAGCACTCCGCCAGCACTCCGATCGGCGGCCGCGCGGCGCCTGACATGACAGGTCGACAGAAATGTCAAAAGAGGACATCGATAAGTACTTGCAAGGTTGTTTTGCTCCTGGTGCTGTTCTTGTGGGGAAATTAAGACTCTTCTGTCCTGGGTAAATCTTCGAGAAAAGTCGTCGCAAGAGACGAGTGCTGTCCTGCGATTTGGCCCGTGGGTCCACCATGGACCGACAGGTGGATTGCTCAGATATTCCTCCAGTGCCAGTTAATATTGGATCTTGATTAACTGTATTTCATACTATTGATAAAAGACATAATATACACAGAAGTTATTAGAATATTATATTATCAAATAAAATTTTTGTGTCTCACTCGTACCTACATTTCAAATTTTGAGTAGTATTACTAGTTGATTTTGTAAGACGTTGTCAATGGACTTTTTATTGATGTATCTATAAATAATGACCACAACAAGAAACGATTCATGTGGAAGACTAAAATAATTGTAAATAGTGCATTTGATTGCGGGTACTTTTCAGACCTGGTCTAGTAAAGTAATCTTGGTTCATTTAAATTAGCAGACAGTAAAAGAAAATATTGATATGAGGGTATATCGAAATAGTTTCTAAAGGTAATCGTTTTGATCCTTTATATCATTCCAATACAGTTGGTGATAAAAAAAAAAACAGCATCGCGCGGTGTTCCCAGGTGGTCACCCATCCAAGTATTAACTGCGCCCGATGTTGCTTAACTTCGGTGATCGGACGAGAACCGTCAACCGGTGTTTTCAACATGGTATGGGGGCGTTTAAGCACCAATTTGCTATTTTGGAAGTTGCTTACAAGATAATCTTGTCATTTTTGGGAATGATTAATCCATAGGCGTTGTCCCAATAACCATCCTCAATGTATATTGTCGTGAAGGTCACACTCTCTAATGAAGTGTACCCAACACTGAAGCATAGACTGCAGAATATATTATGTTGATTGACTTTTTTGCAATTATTAATATAGAGACGATAATCTTATTAACTCACCCTCATGTATGTCGTCGTGATGATCACATCCTCTTATGCAGTGTCCTCAACATAGATGCTTTGCAATTATTTTTTGCAATTATTAATACAAAGGCGATAGTCCTCAGGTTTTTCACCTACCAACTACCCTCAATGTATGTTGTCGTGAAGGTCACACCCTCTAAATGAAGTGTACCCATCACCGAAGAATGCATCTTGATTAGCTCCTCTTGCAGTAATTAAAACAAAGGCGATAGTCCTTCCAACTACCCTCAATGTATACTGCTGTGAACGTAACACCCTCTAAGAGGTGTACCCAACACTGGAGCAATATGGATTTTCTGAACCAATAATAACAATTCCGTAGATTTCACAATTCGTTTTGACGATGAATCCGATAGTTTTGAATATTTCTTTTCGGATACTTTGATTTCCGCAAGAAATACTTATAATCACTCACTTTTTTTATACGAGTTTAATAATGTTGTGTTGAACGGCCGAGCACTAGAACGCTAATGGAATGACAGACACAGTGTTGCTAGCGTGAGATATCGTAATGAAAAATGTTGAAATTTTTATTTTTTCTCTCAACTTTAGTGTCTGAATGGCTATCACTTGGCGTGAATACCTAATTAGTATTCTTGTTATTATAGAAATACAGGAATGAATATAAAATTATTAACATTGTATACAAAACTCACACTTTAACACACGCTGAATGTGCCACAGGATATACGCAAATCGTAAGAGTGAAAGGGACAGCTATTTGTATCACGAATAGTTCATTCCGCCTTAGAACACGATGAAGCCTGAAGTTGCAACTGAGCTCGTATTGGACAATTGTCTTAGTTTTAAAGCTTCACTTTCGGTCCACGAATCTATACCCGATCTACCTCTTTTTTCTCTTGTTACCTATATAATAGGGGTACAGGAGTAAACATGTACGCTATACCTGTATGTACGTATTTTCGTGTTTTTGTATTCTGTTATAGTCATCTGTAGTGTACTCGATACCTATGACTATTAAGTCGCTATCAGTCTTCAGTTCAGCTGTTGTTATTATCTCTATTTCTACGGATTGGATGATAAGAATAACAGTTTTCATCGATAACTTCGTGATCAATTTGTCGGTCGGATATGTCATTCTTAAAATGTTTTTAAATTTCGATCCAATCTAGCTTATCATTTTAGAAATAAAAAATGCAGGTTGCAATAGGCAATAAACAATGTCAAAATTAAGATACTACGCAATCTTTTTTACCTACTACGTAACCATGTTTAAGACCGTCCATAATTTGAAAGCGTGTTTAAAATTTTAGCTGACTCTAAATTGCTATGTAATTGCCGGGAAAATAAAAAGCGGGGTGGAAAAGTGCGTAATCACATTTAAATGATTTCGTCCCTTTTTAATGTTATATTTAACCGACCGCCAACGAAAGAGGTGTAGGTACGTGACCAATTTAGATGATATTTTTTTAAAGCGTTTGGCGTCTAGTTTTCCATTTTCAGGACGATTTACGATTATGGTGATTTTAGCGGACAGATAGTTAGACGTATAATTTATCTGTGCACCAAAACTTACAGATTGTTCGTAGATATGTACCTGTCAGTCAGTCACTCATAAAATTATGAAAAATAAAATACATCATCAATCTTTTCCATAGTAAATAGTAAATCTTCAGTGGGTAATAACAATTATATCCCACCAAAAACATTTTCATGTAAAAAGTTGCCAAGAAGAAGAGCATTATGGCTCACACTGTCAAAAAGTTATCAGATGTCATGCAGAGCAAGACTTTTCTACAAGCAAGACTGTTGCCGATACCTGGTGCGACAAATTCCTGTGTGTGTTAATGCACCGGCTCTTGGACTATAACCTAGTAGGGCGGGCGGGTCGTGTAATCGCGATGCTACTACGCTGTGCCAAAGGTTAAAACCAAAACTGACTCGTTAAAATGAAATACTCTTTATTTTACTGAAATCAGTACAGTTAATATCTTCCTTAAGTCTTTACAATTCGTCATAGTCGTAGAATAGTGACGGATCTGCAAAAATTACGAAATTCACTTTTTACCATTTTTGGACACTACTATGTCTATATTTTATTACTGCATTAAAGGAAAATTAAAAAATCTTTTAGATTTCAAGATAACCAGTCGGTAAACTGACGGATGTGACGCGGCGCTCATAGTAAAATGGCGGTTGTGAACACTCGTCTTTTTACGACGCGGGGGAATCCCCTCTCACCCCCTCCCGCACCTGACGAATCTTCGCATCCGCCACTGTTCATCGGATTGCACATAACGTCGCATTTGACTATCCGTCAGTTTTCTACGGAAAATCAAAATCAATTTAAATTTAAATTAATTTAGATAATTTTAATCTCTGCTTATACCAAAATATTATTCTGTTGAGATTATATCATATTTAAAAATTGCAAATTTTAAGTCGCATGAAGACATACTTCATTTTTCTATGGACGTGATAGTGACGCATGAGTACAACCGACGATATTCTGCGGACATAATTTTTTATCTAACGGTCGTATCTAAACATCCCACTTTATTCTTCGCGCTAAATTCACTTCCGCCTTTTTTCTATTGAAAAACACTGCTTATTTGTATAAATTTAATATAATTTTTCTATACCAGAATGATCCAATCTGAGTAATAATTATTCTGTATTAATAAAAAGACGTTAACTTTATTATTTTCGTCCTTTCGAAACCATTTATCGTGAATGGTCTTTAAGTTAGGAAGTGGGGCTTGCGACCACTATAATCTGATTTTTGCCACGATGCAACGGTCCGTTTTGGACGAAGTACGGAATTCACTTGATTATTCACCGCGCTCACACTGGCCGTCATTAGAAATAACATCGTGTTGTTGGTGTTGATATTATTTTTTGGCCATTTATCAAAATTCATATTTATCATTCAGATCAGTACATATTTACTCCAGTCAATAAATCAGTATGGCACCCTTTTCAAATATCAGCTCAATTTTAAAACCCCTTTAGATACCTCAACCTAGATATCAGATCTGTCATCTTACCCTTACCTAAATACCTATGCCCTTATCAGCAAAAGCCCATGAATGTAACGTTTCTCTTGTCCCACTCACGATAGTGCAACTGTCTTAAGACCTTAGCAACTGTCTACCAAACAATGTTGCTTTGTCTTCATGCTAGTTGTCTCTAGCAACTCTCTTCTGATGTAGGGGTAAAAAAAATGTTCAAAAATTTGATGATTGCAAAATATTAATATAGAAAAGAATACTCCTCCCAAAATTACGTAATTGTTCCATGAAAAACTATAGGCAGGCTTTCCACGTGTTTATTAAATATTACTCTATGTTGACTCTCGACAAAAAAACACGATGCATTTGAAAACCTTTGAAATTAGGTGATAGTGAGATAGTAAGGTTGCATCGCTAAATATCCCTCAAAATTTGGGAGATCCTGTCCACAGTTGAGAATAAAATCCTAACAACAAAGTTAATTAAAACTCAGCTCAAAAATACTAACTAGCTTCGTATTGGTTCTCAACGACTCCAAATCTAGGAAACTGCAGAAAATGATCTTTTGGAAACCAATTTTATGTGAATGGGAATATTTGAGCAAAGTTTTTATTAAAAAATATGTACATGTGTAAATATATATGCGCAAAAAATTTACCACAAGCCAAGCACAATGTATAATGAAATTAGAATACTAATTGCAAAAAACTAAATAATATCTGATTGTGGCAGGAAAATTTTACCCCTTCACCCTCAGTTATAGAGAGTAATTTACCACAACAAAGAAGTAATCCGGTCCAAATTGCTGCAACATCTTCTAAATCTTTTCAGTTCAAAAATTATGCTGTTTTTTGCTAATTACTTAACTTAAGCTTAAGTTTTTTAATTTTATTTATTTATAATGGGTACTACCAAAAAGGTGTGTTCAATCTATCATATCCTACCTATCAAATTAGCCCAGGAAATACAAATTTAATTTAATTTTTCGTGAATAGTAGGTAGGCTAATTATACATCGTAGACTTATGGTACTAAGTTTTGCGATCATAACACTGATGAATTTACATATTTTTAATAAAAAATTGCGCAAAAATTCCCAATCGTCTCATAGAGGTTCTCCCAAAAGATTATTTTCTACAGTTTCCCAGAATTGGAGCTATTAGGAACCAATGGGAGCATAATTAAAATACTTATTGCCATAAGTCTATGATGCCTACTATTTATGAAAACTAAATAAAACGTAAATTTTCGCGACCGGATGTACGCATCAACCTTAACTCAGGTAAAATTGCAGTCAAGTACTAACTTGTAATGAGTAAAAAAAATGACAGACTTCACATCCGACAAAATATTTCTCAGTAAAGTCGATAGAATATAATCGGAAAGTAACATCCGTCATACTTTGAACACCAAGTTTCCGAAGAACGATGTCGGATAATACCTTGCGACCGTGTTGCCTCCGAAGTAAAATGAAGGATGTGATTTTTCTGGAAAACTATATAAATTTAAGTTATTATTTCTGTTCCATTTTAAAACAAACCCTATCATTTATTGGCATGCCAAATTTCATAGTTAAAGATTAAGAAATAAAAAAGTTATGTCAAAAAAACGAAAGTAAAACTTTCAAATGGCTGTCCTGTAAAGTTTAATAAATGTCACATCCGTCATTATTCTACGACTATGACGAATTGTTGTCTTTACAGTTCTTTCAAATTAAATAACTAACTGCCCACCAGAAAGCGGCCGTATTTATATGAAAACAAATCTATCTATCCTTATCAGATTTTATGCCTTTCTCTCTCTAAAAATACTCGAAAAAACGATAACTTTCCGATGGGCATACATACAATATTAAACCTTAACATGCGGTAAATAAAGCCCACTTTTCAATGTGCATTAATTTGTTTACAAAAGTTATGACTCATGAATCATCTCGACGGTTCACGACTTTAGGTAGGTACCTATTATTTGTGGTAGGTACCTATTATCTGAGCGTTATTGAGCAACACAATATACCTTATCTACCTATATAATAGGTACCTATCTATTACAGATACTTGCTTACGTTAAACTAAAGTATTCGTCGCTAACAATTCTCCCCACCGGTGCGTCGCACCTCCTCCTGTTGAAGCGACGATGATTCAGCAGGAACTAACACGATGACTCGTCGGCTCGGACGTCGCATTATACCTCCATTAGTTTGAACATCTAGAATTCTTACTCGTCCATCTGGTCCGGGATACAACTTGATAACTTTACCACGAGGCCAGGTATTTCGTGGGAGCGTCGAATCAACTATGAGCACGATGTCTCCGATTTGTGGATCTCTTGTTTCTTTTCCAGTAACTTTTCGTGGCTTTAACGAAGGTAAGTACTCATCGATCCATCTTCTCCAGAAATGATCAGTAAGCCTTTGAGCCGTTCTCCAGTTTGCCTTCCCAATTAGATCTTGATCGTTAAACTCTCCTGTAGCCATTGCACCACATGACCTTCCCAAAAGAAAATGATTTGGTGTCAAACTCTCTTCGTCATTTGGATCTGTACTAAGATGTGTCAATGGACGTGAGTTTATTATGTGCTCTACTTCTGTCATCAATGTGTGCAATACTTCTTCTGGTGGGTTTCTTTCATTGAGTACAACTGCCAGTGACGTTTTCACGGATCTAACCATCCTTTCCCAAGCGCCACCCATGTTCGGAGTTCCAGGTGGGATAAACTTCCATCTTATGCCCTTTTCTTTGGAGGCTTCATCTAGCTCTTTGCTGGCCTTGCAGAAATTAGATGCATTGTCACTCACGATCACTCTTGGTGTTCCGCGCCTAGCAGCCATACGCCGCAATGCCATGATCATTGAGCTAGCGCTCAATGAGGGTACCAATTCCAAGTGGACAGCTCTGGTTGTGAGGCATGTGAATAATGCTCCCCACCGTTTTTCGACTCTTCTACCTACAGTCACTGTCATTGGCCCGAAATAATCCACGGCAGTACTTGAAAATGGATATTTATAGACTTGTAATCTTTCAACTGGCAGATCTCCCATTGGTGGAATCTGTGGTGTACCTTTCCTTAATTTGCATCATTGGCATTCATGCATGACCTTTTTTAATGTTGTTCGTAATCCAAGTATCCAATATCTTTGTCTTATCTCATTCATTACCGTTAACATGTTTGCATGCAGGAATCTTTTGTGGTAATCATTGATTAGTAACTGTGTGATCCGTTGCTTCCCATCTAAAATTACTGGATTAGTGTTTCTGTATAAACATTTTTGAGTTCGGCTCCTTAGTTTTATTATGTTGTTATCACTTAGATATACATCTATCTTCTTTAACCGACTCGAATTTTCTAGGGGTTTATCTTTCTGTAAATTCATTAACTCTTTTCTAAAACTCTCTTCTTGGCTTCTTTTGATAAGATATTCTTCTGCTTTACTCAAGTGTTCTTATTCTAAAGGAATGAGTTTCAGATTTGTCTTTCCTTTCGATATTTTCAGTCTTCGTGTATTCTTCCTCTGAGGTTTTGGTCGTGGATTCCACGTGTCATCTTTGCATTTTGCAGCATTAACCTTTTCCGTTTTCTTTTTTCGTAACAATTCTAAGAACTGAAAAACTCTTGCTGTCGCTCGAAGCAGTTTTGTCCATGTAGAAAATCTACTTGGGTCTGGTCCCTCTACAGTTGACATTCTTAAGGTAGCAACTTGTACTTCTTTTTCTTCTAAATTCACTGAATTATTCTCAAATCTTCTCACAGGCCAATCTTCTTCTTCTCTTCGTAGAAATGTTGGACCTTGAAACCATCTTGCAGTATGGTTAAAATCGTTAGGCGTACCTCTCGTTGCATCATCGGCAGGATTTTCTTTTGTGGGAACCCATCTCCAGTCTTTAATATTTGTTGTTTCTTCAATTTCTGCAAGTCGATGGGCAACAAAGGTTTTGAATTTTCGTGGATCGGCTTTTATCCATTGCAATACTGTGCTTGAATCTGTCCAAAATGTTTTCTTAACTACATGCAGATTCAATTCTCTTTCAATAGTTGCTGTCAATCTGGTTCCTAATAAAGCTGCTTGTAGTTCTAGTCGCGGAATAGAAACAGGTTTTGTTGGAGTTACTCGAGCTTTTCCCGCAATTAACGCGATGTGCACCTCTCCGTTAGGCTTCTTTGTTCTCCAGTAAACTGCCGCAGCGTAGGCTTCCTCACTAGCATCTGTGAAGGTATGTAATTCTCCTTCCTGTGAATATGGCGAGATGCACCTAGGAACCTTGAGCTTAGTTAGGGAAGCTACATCTACTAGATACTTAAGCCACGCCTGTACTTGTTCATCTTGTATTTTTTCGTCCCAGTCTATTTTTGTCCTCCATATGTCTTGAATTAACTTTTTTCCTTGAATCAATACCGGCGTTGCAAATCCTAGTGGGTCAAACGTTGACATAACTGCACTCGTTACTTCACGTTTCGTTGGAATCTTTTCACCATTGACAAGTTCTTTTGATGTATTGCGCAATCTAATATTAAAGGCCAATGCATCTTCCTTAATCAACCACTTTAAACCAAGAGTCTTTTCCTCCTTTGTGATGTCCAAGGAATCTTCTTTCATAGTTTCTGTAAATTCTTTAGTCACATTTAAGTTGTTACTGGCCCATCCTTTCAAGTGAAAACCTGCCTTTTCGTGAATTTCTTTTACTTTTGCTGCTGTTTCTTTTGCTTTCTCCACTGTGGTAAAACTTTGCAAATAATCGTCCATGTAGTGATTCTTTTCGATTGCCTTTACTGCTTCGGGTTCATATTCTTCAAATTCCTTTGCGTTCTTGTTCATGACATATATTGCTGTTGTAGGAGACGAAGCAGCTCCAAAAATAACTGAAGTCATACGAAACTCTTCAGGTTTCTGCGTTCTATCTTCTCCACGCCATAAAAATCTCAAACTGTCTCGATCTTCAGGCCTTATTTTGATACGAAGAAACATTTCCTGAATATCTGCCATTACTGCTACTGGTCCTTCTCTGAATCGCAGTAAAACTCCAAAAAGCGATTGAAGGAGATCTGGTCCTGCCAACAGTGCATCGTTAAGGCTTTTTCCTTCAAATTTTGCTGCTGCATCAAATACGATTCTTGGTTTCTTTATGATAGGATGAACCACTGCAAAATGGGGAAGATAGAACGTTCTACCAATGGTAGTTCTTTCTGGTGCTTTTTCTGCGTATCCTTTTTCTAACAAGTCTTGAATTTGGGTTTCGTAAGCTGTTTTTAAAGCAATGTCCCGATCTAATTTCTTCTCGATATTGATTAACCGGCGAAAGGCTTGAGCATAATTATTTGGCAGAGTTTCATCATCTCTTTTCCATAAAAGACCTGTTTCGTATTGGTTGCAGGGTAATTTCTTCGTAGTTTTTTCCAAAACTTCTAACGCTCTGCGATCGCTGTCATTACTCGGCAGATTTGGTTGCACTCCTAATGATTCTAATTTAAAATGTTCCTTGACCATTTCTTCAACAATGTCTTCTCTAACTCTACAGTTGCTAACAAAATTTACTACTGCGTTGGCTCCTGTATCATATCCATGCAAAACCCAACCAAGCTGAGTTAGTGACGCAACTGGTTTTGACCCTTTTCCTTTTTTCAATTGCCTTGTAACAATTAACTCCCAGTTGTCCTGTCCTATAAGAAGCATAGGTCTTTCGCCAGTGTAAACCAGTTGTTCCTTGATTTCATTTAAGTGGGGACAATCTTGGAGTATCTTTGCATCAACTTCTTGCTCTGTTAATTTTAAATCCTCAATCGTTCTTGCATTTAATGTTGTGGTTTCTTTGCTATGTGTACCTTGTATCTTTAGTGTGATTTTTTGAGAGTTTTTCTTCTTAAGTTCTCTTCCCCCAATTGTCTCTAGAGTCAGCGATTCTTTGGCTCCTTCTACCCCAATTCTTTCAGCAATGGAAGAATCTAATAAAGTTATTGTGGATCCTTCATCCAATAAGGCCAAAATTTGTGCTTCTCCTTTTGGACCAAAAAGTTTTACAGGTACTATCTTCAAATATACTTTGCCTTCTGTTATCGTAGCGTGAACCGATGCTATTTTTGCTTCTTCATTTTCACTGTAGTAATAACTATCTTCACAGTCGTCAAAGTCTACGTTATTACAAGATTCTTTATTTTGCCACACCTTTCATCCACATCAGCTTCTCTGAATTTTCTGCATTCTAATAAGCTGTGCTCTCCATCACACACGACGCATGGATATTTGGGTCTTTCCGTAGTTGGAGTTGGTATGACCTGATAAGTTGATTCTTGTGCTTCTTCAATTGCTTGCATAGTGTGAATTGATCTTTTTGTATGAGGCATACTTGTTAATAGAGGCTTCTTTGGGTCTCCAAGTTCGGGCGGTGCGAAAGCTCCATAATTCTGTATTTCTGCTGCTAAAAATAAATCAATGACATCCAAATCTGCTATCTCTATGTCTCTATATTGACCATTAAATGCGACGAACCTGTCATGCATATTTTCAGACATCTTTTCTCTAATGCAGTTGGAGGTTTCTGGTGAGTGTAAGTATTGTGGTTTTTTCAACGTCCGGATGATGGAGATAGATGCTCGCACTTGACTGGCAAATCTACATATATCTGCTGGTTTATTTATTACTGGTTTTATTTTCTTCATTTTTTCCAGCTCAGCAAGCGCCAAAGACCCTGGTCTTCCAAATCTATCTTCCAAGTGCTGTATCACAATAGCTGGGTCATCGACTGTATTAATTAAACATTCAACGGCCTCTTTTGCAATGCCTTGCAAAGCCTTACGCAGACGTGCTCGGTTCATCGCATGCGTAAAATTTGTTGCTGACTCGACATACGCCTTCTTGAAACTGATCCATTCTGAATTTGCACCGGTAAATGTGGGTAATTCTATATTATCTCTATTTTTAGAATTCATTTTCCTGAGTTCTTGCGCTAATAATTCAATTCCAGATATATTCACTTGCTGGTGTTGGTTAGTATCGTCTTCCTCAAAAATCGATCCTTCCACATTAGTGGGCTCGCATGTTTCATCTTGATCATCTTCTTCTAACGCCTTATCGCTGCTTGAGCCATTTTCACCCTAGCTCGGGCAGCCTCATACTCACTCTGCGCTAGTTCTAACTCAACTTCTGCCCTCTTTTTCCTCTTTGTAGCGCCTACATTAATAACACGCTTCGGCATGTAGGTTTCCAAAGCGGTTCGCCTTAAATCTAGCGTCCGTTGGCGAGATTCTTTAGTGTTAGCCTTTAACCTTGATATTCCTTTCAACGGCTCAATAGTCTGGGTAACATCACCTGTGTAAGTAGTAAGTACCGAAATGTCCCTTTCCACAGGCGTAGACTCTGTACTCCTACAAATTCTCCCTCCAGTCTGCTGCACTGAAGTATTTCCCATTGTGACGTTATCCTCGGACGGAGGTGTCCTGGTCGTAGATGGACTAACGATTGTCGTATCGGTCGTAGTTTCTGACGGCGTGTTCACATTCCGATCTCTCGACGTAAAAGACTCCTCCGCGTTCTTTGAGCGCATCGTGTCCGATCGCGTAGTTAGCATTCTTTTTTATAAAAATAAAATCACCCAATCCGTCTCCGAAGGACCAAATTTATGTTGCCGATACCTGGTGCGACAAATTCCTGTGTGTGTTAATGCACCGGCTCTTGGACTATAACCTAGTAGGGCGGGCGGGTCGTGTAATCGCGATGCTACTACGCTGTGCCAAAGGTTAAAACCAAAACTGACTCGTTAAAATGAAATACTCTTTATTTTACTGAAATCAGTACAGTTAATATCTTCCTTAAGTCTTTACAATTGTTGTCTTTACAGTTCTTTCAAATTAAATAACTAACTGCCCACCAGAAAGCGGCCGTATTTATATGAAAACAAATCTATCTATCCTTATCAGATTTTATGCCTTTCTCTCTCTAAAAATACTCGAAAAAACGATAACTTTCCGATGGGCATACATACAATATTAAACCTTAACATGCGGTAAATAAAGTCCACTTTTCAATGTGCATTAATTTGTTTACAAAAGTTATGACTCATGAATCATCTCGACGGTTCACGACTTTAGGTAGGTACCTATTATTTGTGGTAGGTACCTATTATCTGAGCGTTATTGAGCAACACAATATACCTTATCTACCTATATAATAGGTACCTATCTATTACAGATACTTGCTTACGTTAAACTAAAGTATTCGTCGCTAACAAAGACATTACATACCCGCATTTCACAAACTCTATTAACTGGACTATCCAATACAAAAAAATTGCAAAAAAACTTTTCAGCTTTATAATAGGTATAAGTATAGATAAAAGTAAGCTAGTAAGCCGAAAATTGAAATCTGCAAGTTCATTAAGCGGGCGCCAATTCAGCAATAATAACTACACTGTTATCTACACAAATAAACACAGCTGTTGCCTCTACCACCGAATAATATGTAATATTACTAACGTATGAACAAGTATTACAAGAACTTTTTTTTAATGCCACAAGTAATAAGTATTATATGTTCGTTGCCACAAGTGTGATCGAGCGCATAAAGGTATATAAACAGACATATTTAAATTAGAACTTTGCACTTAATTTGTAACTAAATCCGTTCGGGATTGAAGTAATTCGCGAGTTTAACCACAGTTCAAATGTAACTTAAAATTATATATCTGGGTGACCGAACTTTGCTCCTTGCTTATTACTATTCACCAATTGATGGCAGTAGATGTCATATTTTTTTTTTGTAAATTCGGCATTTTCTAAAAATGAATCTTTTCTAGCTAGATCGATTTATCTCCCCCAAGATCCTCATGAAAATCGTTCGAGCCGTTTCCGAGATTCAGATTATTTAGAAATATATATACATATATGTATATATACAAGAATTGCTCATTTAAAGGTATAGCATTTACAAACTTTAAGATTTCATTTTCCAATTGAATTTGAATTGAGGTTGAGACTCAGATTCTTCTGATGCTTTGAAACGAGCATTCAACTTGTAAACAAAACGGTTCGAGACTTCGAGTTCAATATACCCAAACACTTTTTATATTGAACCTTGTATTGAACCGGGAATGGGTATCCTTTTACAGGAGAGACGAATAATATAAACATTAGTTCTTTCACGTTTCTCCGATACGACGCGACGTGCCCCGAAAGGTTTTATTTTCTGCAGTTTCCCAGATTTTGAGCTATTGGGAACCAATATCAAGTAAATAAGTATTGTTGATCAAAGGTTTTATGAAAACCATGCATCAATCATCAATCAACAAAAACATAATCGTTATGCTCGCAAAACTACGATATATAATTAGTCCTCTATTTGCGAAAACTAAATAAAATTTTAATTTTCTCGCCCTGGTGTTACCCATGCACCTTAATCCGAACCCTACAGTCAGTCTAATAACGAATAAGACGACCATAATATGACAAGACAAGAGAATGACAGTTGCCATCGGTAATTCACGTGATCAATTTGACGTTCGAATCATTCCAATACTTTGCTAGCGGGCAGGTGTGTAAATTAAGAACAATTTAAGTTCAAGTGTAGTGTTAAGTGCATCTAGTTTAAAATATGGATTTTTCTCCATTTCCTTTTATTACAAGTACATTATTTGTTCATATTGTCATTTAAAAAATTTCTATGAAAAAAGCTAATGATCTTTATTACTTTTAGCTTGATTAAAGTTCAATATGGCTTTATTCTCCATGTACACGTAATTATTAGTTAATTTTATACGAAAACAATTAAGCAATAACAATCAGTTAAAAACACTGTTATGAATTTCACATGCGCAGTTTCTACACAAACTTTAGTCGTTTCACGCTGTACAAATTTTGCTAAACTCTACAAGTAAGTACTTCATCGAGTTTCGGTTCTATAAAATGAGATAGTTGTCTAGTTTACTGTTTCTAGTATAGGAGATAACCGCAGATACTCTCTCTCATATACCTAGTATAGGTGTAACAGCACAACTCTTTGACTTATGGTTCTCGATTTAGGTTACTTTTTATCTTATGTTGACCCCAATGGGACTTTTAAAAAACAAAAGATACTTAAGCCGAATAAGGAATAGATCCGAATTCTATAAAATGAGATAGTTGTAACTAGTTTACTGTTTCTAGTATAGGAGACAACCGCAGATACTCGGCGCCTCCTTCATAAACACCTTCTTGTGGGACAAAACAAACGTTATTGTCTAAGCAGCATCGACCTACGAGTACAACCACCCAGACCAAACATAATTCGTAATAATACGGTACGGTCAGTCGTGGTAATCAGGGAATATTTTAGGTAATTACCGAGTACAAATCATTAAAAACCTTTCTGACTACTCCAACTATCCTGACTACTTCAACTATCCTGACTACTTGCTGTTCAGTAACGGAGTGTGTAAAACCTAGAAAAAGTAACCTTTTTGTAGTTCCCAACAGATTTTTGAGAAACCTAAATCTAATGTACAATTTTATTTACCAGGTTTTCTCCGCTGTGGGCGTGTGTGGCTCTCAGGCTACATGGCCCGAAAGTCGGTTGCAGTTGTTAACGAAATTCGCGGTTACAGTTGTTTATGCCAGGCTAAATTAACACGGTATTGAATGTAAGCGTTAATTTAGATATCGTTGCTTTAACAGTTGGGCATTTGCATTTGGTTTGCTAAATTCAAAGACTTCTATGTAGGTACTAGACGCGCTGTGTGATACTAAATAATTGCTCACTGAGTTGTTGTGCATGCTCCACAAATCGTTTAGTCCACTGCGAGCTAGCGAGAAGATCAGTGCACTGTTTTGTGAGCCGTGAACGTGGTTTTTACATGGAGTGACCAATAAAACAGTGAATATTATTTATGTAAGTAGTTTCAAACCGTTTGCAAGCAAGTTCCCGCTTTTCAGACTAGATGGCTGTGTCAGGTTTGGAACACAGTTTTTGTTCAACATCGCTTGTCTAGTAGGACATACATACATAGAAGTCATTGGGTAAATTCGGTACTTTCTGGTGTGAGCTGTGCCTAGTATTGATTAAACAGTAGACCCATTACTCGTAATCGTATTTCTAAGTATTTGACAAAACAAGATCATAAGAAGTGTAATCTGGGACAAAGTTTTGCAAGTAATTTATCAGTCTGGAAAGTCAAAATCAATTACTTGAAAAGCTCTTGAAAGTCCTTTTAAGTTAGTAATCTGAGATTTGCTGTACAAATTCTAACCACCAAAATCTAAGTTATAGAAAATATGGCGGCCTAATTTGGCTAAGAGCTCTTGACAAACTCGGTCAAAGTCTACCATTATTGCGCACCATTATTAAAAATCTACGATAATTCATTAGTTTCATCATTTTGTAGTAACCCTGGTTTATTTTAATTAGTTTATTTATTGAAAAAATATAATAATAAAATTATGAGTGTGAATAATGAATGTTAGGTACAGCGCAGTGCGTTGCCAAGACCTACCTATATGTGCTGACAACGGCCACCAAGGGAAGTTCAGAGAAGGTAAAAATTTCACATGAGATCAGCTTGACCTCACAGAGATTTCCCCCATAACAAGGGTAATTCCATTTATATAATTACATGCTTGAAAGGAGAATTAGAAGTTTATGATGATGTCCCCAGGTTTTCTCTCTCATATATTTAGTAGGTGTGACAGCACAACTCTTTAACTTATGGTTCTTGATTTAAGTTACTTATTAACTTATGTTGACTCCAAAGGGACTTTAAAAAAAATAAGATTTAAATTTGAATTGAAAAATGCTCAGAAATCGGTCGGTTAGATTAGATAATTTATTTACATAATTAATAGATACTTTACACGTGTTAGGCCTTACCCGGAATTCGAAATAGGAGTTGTTTGTCGGCAGCCAAACATGACTTACTCGTAGCTACTAGACCAATGAATGTTAGGCATTATGCCTGATTGACTTACGAGGTAGTTACTTCTCCAGCAATAAAACTCACTCAATACGAAAACAAATTCGGCTTGATTGCAGCAATTTGATTAGTGGGATAAATAAACATAGTTTTCCGTAATATTTATTTATACACATACATCATTAGTTAGCCGTGGGCTGGGTTAGCCACGTATCCGGCGATTTGCTCAAACACTCGATACTCAAGGTCTCACTTGTTTACTAAGAAAAAAATATTTTAATTCCATTTCTCCGAATGAGTTTCATAGACTAAACTTCACAAATCTATCGATGGTTAAGCAACTTGATTCCAAAGGGTAACGGAATAACAGTTTTTTGTATGGGAGCCCCCTTAAATATCTATTTTATTCTATTATTTAGTAATTATTGTCATAGCGGCAACATTTTATCTGTGAATATTTCAAATCTCTAGCTTTCACGGTTCAAGAGATACAGCCTATAGTGACAGATGAACAGAAAGCGAAGTCTATAGAGTCCCGTAACGTTTTAACCCTTTGAGTACGGAACTCTAAAACAATCGAACCTACTTCTGATATATATTTTTTTCTAACATTGCTTAAGTTTTTTAAGTGTTTTGATTATTCAAAACCTGAGGTCAAACCCTATGTTTTGAAATTCATACATGTAATAATTATTGATTCATTTTTACGCGATTGCCCTGCCGAACAAACTTATTTACGTCACTGCTCTGTTTATGTCTCAACTAAGAAGCAATCATCAGCACGTGTATTTCAATCAATAAGTATTTTCACCTTTGTGACCTTTCCTTTGGCTCTGACATAACCATCAAAGTATCTCACTGCGGATATTATTTTATACGCTTTAAGTCGTAACAATGGACATAAAAAAGTAGGCAAGTACCTTCTAGCCGTCAAATCACTCACGAAATAACCGATCTCACGGTCTTCTGCCAAATTGAAGTTTTTTAATGGTAAAACTGGCGCAATTGCGAGGAAAACAAAGGAAGAAAACAATTAAAATGTTTTAATAGACAATAAGGTCACTTTTCTAAACCTTTTCCTAAACTTACCAGAAAATCTTTAAAGAGGGTTTGTAAAGCATAAATATGTAGTTACTTAAAAACAGGAATCATAACGATACAAAATTTGCATACTCCTGTAAATGCTCTGTACCTACATACAAAATGTGAAAATGTGAGGCTGGCTGATCTGTCGGGTTGGTTCACAACGAATATTTCAAACCACAAGATGGATTGAGTTAAGAAAGGTTTTTTGAAAAGTTGACAAGTCTCTGTAAAATAAATAAAATAATAGGTATTGACTTATTGAGTGAGTGTACGCTTCCTCAATATGCTCCTGAAGTCTGTTTTGGACATACTCAGGTTTAAGGTCACTGTCATAAAACATCTAATAAATCAGGGTTACTACTTATTATACAATGACAAGGATTCTTGCAGTATATTGTTATGCTTCCATCTCCTTACGAGATAATATCTTAAACACTATGTAACCATTTTTCAAATTATGTAAGAAAAATTGTTTATATTGACATTCTTGAAAAAAGAGCAAATGTCGATTTTCTTGCCAGTTCTTTTCCGTGCAAACCACTTTCCGAACCTGGCCATAGAGTTTTGATTTTCATAAGAGCCTATTATTTAGGCCTATGTGAAAAATAAAGATTTTCATTTTTATTATCAAGCTTATTGTAGTGATTATTACTATATATATAGCTACTCATGCTGATTCACTCACTCACTCACTGATTGATCACCTCTCCTGAACAATTTTGTATGAAAATTTTTTTTTTTCATGAATAGGGTCGTATAGAAGAGAAAAATTCATTCGGAGGAAAAATACGGAGAGAGCTGATGATTGAGGATTTCGGAGACGGATGAAAAGCACAGCCAAGGGTATTGGAGATAGGTGGGGGGTGTTCGACCAAATGTCATTTGAAATGTCATCCAACTGCCAGTGAGCTGAAAAAAAAAAATCAAAATGGCGTATTCAAAATGGCCGCCTGTAATGTATGTCCATGTACCTTTAGATGTGTGCGTACTACCGCGATGCTGTATGCGTTTGGATATTAAAGCCAGTTATGTACTAAGCCGTGTTTCATTCGGACGTATCAGTGGCGACGAGGCATTTTTATGAAACCACCCGCGCGCGTTGAAAATAATGGCGGCAATAATCGGCAAACTAGATGTTTTCCAACCAAATTCACGGAATTGGGAACTATTTAGTAGCAGATTAAAACAGTTTCTAGCTCTAAATAATATTACGTCGAATGAACAAAAGAGGGCCGTACTCATAACTCACCTTTCGGATGACGCATACAGACTGCTGATCAACTTAGTGCACCCGAAAAAGGCGGAAGAAACTGATTATGACGTACTAATTAATACGTTGGAGAAGCATTTTTCACCGCGAAGGTCTACATTTGCGGACAAAGATAAGTTTTACAGTGCAACGCAGTCGGCGGGAGAAGCGCTCGAAGACTTTGCCGCTCGGTTGAGAGGACTCGCCGTATATTGTGATTTCGGCGAAGCGCTGGATGTGTTACTCCGGGACCGTTTCGTGCTCGGATTGGCATTAGGACCTGAACGAGACAGACTTTTCGAAAAGGACGCGAGCAAATTGACGTTCGCAGATGCTTTGGCGTTGGCGCAGAAGGTTTCGTGTGCACGCAAATCAAAGACTACGACCGTCGCAGGGACATCGAGCAAAGGGGAAGGAGAGGCAGATGCTAGCATAAAGGAGGAACCTTTGCACTACACCAGCACCGGCAAGCGACGGGGCACGGCGCGAGCGCCGCGCGGCGCTTGCGCGAGCGGCGGCGGCACGGCGTTCAGGCGAGATGACACGGGCGGCGCGCGGCCGCAGTGCAAATCCTGCGGGCTTCGTAATCACCTTCAAGATAAGTGTTTTTATCGGTTCCATCGGTGTAAAGTGTGTTTACGTGACGGCCATATTTCCAGGGCTTGTATTTCTAAAAAGGTGAAAGCGGCTAATAATAATAATATGCAAATAGAATCAGTGTCGGAAGGAAGTGTATCGGACGATTGTGACGGCTCATGTGAAGAATGCCAGGTATTTAGTTTGAGGTGTGTTAATTACAAACCTATTTTGACGCCTGTACTGATTAATGATAGCATTAAGTTAGATATGGAGCTAGATACGGGTTCCGGTACTAGTGTAATATCTGATGAATTATATTATAAACATTTTTCTCATTTAACGTTAAGTGAATGTTTTATTAAGATATGTTTTTATAATGGACACAAAATCACTCCCATGGGCTGTTTGGTTCTTAAACTAACGTACTTAAATTGCACGAAAGAATTAACGTTTTATGTTATTAAACAAGGCGGTCCACCACTATTAGGGCGTGATTTTATGGCTAAATTTAATATCACAATATCAACGCCTAACCATAACATTGCCTCAGACCAAACGCAAAATATAGAAGTACGTAAGTTATTGAGTGAATTCAGTGATCTATTTTCGGAAGAACTTGGATGTTTTAACCAGTTTGAAGTAACCTTGCATTTAAAGGAAGGTGTTAAACCGAAATTTTACAAAGCGCGACCATTACCATTTGCTATTAAAGATAAAGTGGAGGCAGAAATAGATAGGCTCGTAGGGCAAGGAATATTAGTACCGGTTAATTATTCTGAATACGCTACACCCATAGTACCCGTGCGGAAGCCCAACGGGAGTGTACGTATTTGCGGTGATTACTCATTGACTGTAAATAAAGATATTCATATCGATCAATACCCGCTACCTCGTATTGAGGAAATATTCGTGAAATTAGGCGGTGGGGAGCTATATTCTAAATTAGACTGCAGTCAAGCGTATACACAGTTCAAACTTTCACGAGAGTCTCAGAAGCTCACCACGATAAATACGTCCAAGGGGTTGTTTATGTATACTCGAATGGTGTATGGGTTAGCGAATGCACCGGCGGTTTTTCAACGGGCGATCGAAAATTTATTAGCAGGTATTAAGGGTGTTTCGGTTTTCCTTGATGACATCTGCGTAACCGGGGCGAATAAAGCGGAACATCTTCAAAGATTGCAATCGGTATTTCAAAGGTTAAAGGGAGCTGGGCTAAAATTACAAAAAAAATAAATGTGTTTTTTTCCAGAAAAATGTAAATTATTTGGGTTATGTGATAGATAAGAACGGCCTACATAAGTGTCCTAAGAAAATAGAAGCTGTAAATAATGCGCCGCAGCCGACCAATATCACGGAATTAAAACGGTTTTTAGGCATGGTCAATTATTATAGGAATTTCGTGCCGCATGCATCGTCAATTTTAAGTCCACTACACGAATTATTACGTTCGGAAGCTAAGTGGGAGTGGGGTAATCGCCAGCAGAGGGCGTTTACAAGAATTAAGAACGAGCTAACGTCAGATCGCGTGCTGGCTCACTTTGATCCGAATTCCCGTCTTGTTTTAACGGTAGATGCTAGTCCCGTGGGAATTTCTTCAGTTTTATCGCAGATAGGTACGGATGGCATTGAAAAACCACTGGCATTCGCGAGTAGGTCTTTGTCCAGTAGCGAAAGAAATTACGCTCAATTGCACAAGGAGGCCAGTGCTATTATTTTCGGAGTGCAGAAGTTCCACCAATACCTATATGGACGACATCAACCCTTCATATTACGAACGGACCACAAACCGCTATTAGCAATATTTGGAAAAAAACGAGGTATCTCGGAGATGACAGCTTCTAGGTTGATTCGTTATTCTATAATTTTGTCAGCGTATAATTACGAGATTCAATATATATCGACGGAAGATAACAAAGTCGCCGATTATTTTTCGCGAGCACCTTTGCCAACCATGAAAGCGGTACAACCTACGGCTGAACATGCATGTTGTTTATCAATAAATGCTATGCAATTAAATAGTTTGCCGGTAACGTACAAAGACATACGTATAGCGACCGAGAAGGATAAAACTTTAAATACAGTGATGAAATATCTCAAATACGGATGGCCTCGCAAAATAAAATGTAAAAAAATATTGCCATATTTCAATTGTAGGAATGATTTAGAATTGGAAAGTGGATGTTTATTGAGAGGACATCGCGTCGTCGTACCCGCGGTACACAGAGAAAAGTTACTGCAGGAGTTACACAGAACGCATCAGGGCATAGTTAAAACAAAATCGGCAGCGCGCACTCGTATGTGGTGGCCAAACATCGACGGGGACATTGAACAGTTGATAGGAGCGTGCACCGTGTGCGTGGCGAACAGAAGCGCTCCGCCGCGCGCGCCCCCCGCCCCCTGGCCGCGGCCGGCCGGCCCGTGGCAGCGCCTGCACATCGACTACATGTCGGTGGGACAAAAGGTTTATTTAGTCGTGGTAGACGCGTACAGCAAGTGGCTAGAGTGTATCGAAATGACAACCGGAACTACCAGCAGATCATTAATTGCCAAATTAAAACAGTTGTTTGCTTCTTTCGGCCTGCCACTTTTTCTGGTGTCAGATAATGATGCGAAAATAATGTCGCAAGAATTCATAACCTATTGTTCAGAAAATGGTATTAAACATATCACTTCACCTATATATCACCCGTGTAGCAATGGGCAAGCTGAAAACTCGGTTAAAACGTGCAAAAAGATGATCAAATCAATTTTAGAATCTTCCTCAAATGGGTCTAACGACAAATTACTTGATTATTTATTCGAATACCGGAATACGATACACTGTACCACAGGGGTTACGCCGGCAATGTTATTGTTAGGTAGAAATTTGCGCGGCAAATTAGATTTAGTCATTCCACCCAGTAGCGTAAAGACTAATAATGGTAGTGAGCCGAAATCGTTAGAATTCGAAAACAAATGTCGTTCACTAAAGAAGGAACAAAAGGTTTGGGTGAGATGTTATGAAAATAGGAAGCCTTATTGGTGTAAAGGGATAATAATAGAAAGCTTGGGTAAAAGAATGTATTTAGTAAAATTAGAAAATCAGGGAGTAACTTGCAAGCGACACATAGATCAGTTAATGATATTTAAGGGGGGAGAGAAAAGAAGAAGATTTTAGATAATGATAGAAATACTATTCAGGATACTAGGCCTCCGTCACCGTCACCTTCCTCATCTAGTGTCGAACTTTCATTGCCGGCGTCACCGGCAACGGATACTTCATTGGCTCCAGAAAATATTATGTCAAATATTGATTCACAGACCGCTGATAATACGAGGGCCACTCCGGAACGCGCCGGAGCGGCCAGCGAGACGAGGAGGCGACGGGAAGAACTAACGATGACGGGGAAGATGGGTCAAACATTGATAACAATATGGCGGTAGCCCCTAGCACAGAGACAGCAGAGCCAGGCGACCCACCTTCTCCGTCACGTCGTATGCGATTACGACCCAGAAAAAAACTTATAATTAATAAATTGTGAATTAATATTACAGCAAGATTATTATATTTGTACACAGGTTCCCAACTGAGGGGGAGGAGCTGTAATGTATGTCCATGTACCTTTAGATGTGTGCGTACTACCGCGATGCTGTATGCGTTTGGATATTAAAGCCAGTTATGTACTAAGCCGTGTTTCATTCGGACGTATCACCGCCATTCGAATTTCGCCGATATTTCGGAAAGTATAAAAGATGGAAGAACGGTTTCTTGACAAGAGTTGATCAGGACCCAAAGGTCTATTCGATGGATAGAAAAAAAAATCCAATATGGCGGATTTTTTTTTACCATAGAAAATGTATGGCGGATGTTGAAGTGACTAAAAGTTGGTAATTATGCAAGGTTTTGAAGCGGTTTTTCGAAAAATTACTAAAGAAAAATATGGAATGATATGATGATTGAGGTCGAGACAGTTCGAACGAAAAAATACGCTGAACCTCATCGGATGAGGTTCAGCGTATTTTTTCGTTCGAACTGTCTCGACCTCAATCATCATATCATTCCATATTTTTCTTTAGTAATTTTTCGAAAAACCGCTTCAAAACCTTGCATAATTACCAACTTTTAGTCACTTCAACATCCGCCATACATTTTCTATGGTAAAAAAAAATCCGCCATATTGGATTTTTTTTTCTATCCATCGAATAGACCTTTGGGTCCTGATCAACTCTTGTCAAGAAACCGTTCTTCCATCTTTTATACTTTCCGAAATATCGGCGAAATTCGAATGGCGGTGATACGTCCGAATGAAACACGGCTTAGTACATAACTGGCTTTAATATCCAAACGCATACAGCATCGCGGTAGTACGCACACATCTAAAGGTACATGGACATACATTACAGCTCCTCCCCCTCAGTTGGGAACCTGTGTACAAATATAATAATCTTGCTGTAATATTAATTCACAATTTATTAATTATAAGTTTTTTTCTGGGTCGTAATCGCATACGACGTGACGGAGAAGGTGGGTCGCCTGGCTCTGCTGTCTCTGTGCTAGGGGCTACCGCCATATTGTTATCAATGTTTGACCCATCTTCCCCGTCATCGTTAGTTCTTCCCGTCGCCTCCCTCGTCTCGCTGGCCGCTCCGGCGCGTTCCGGAGTGGCCCTCGTATTATCAGCGGTCTGTGAATCAATATTTGACATAATATTTTCTGGAGCCAATGAAGTATCCGTTGCCGGTGACGCCGGCAATGAAAGTTCGACACTAGATGAGGAAGGTGACGGTGACGGAGGCCTAGTATCCTGAATAGTATTTCTATCATTATCTAAAATCTTCTTCTTTTTCTCCCCCCCCTTAAATATCATTAACTGATCTATGTGTCGCTTGCAAGTTACTCCCTGATTTTCTAATTTTACTAAATACATTCTTTTACCCAAGCTTTCTATTATTATCCCTTTACACCAATAAGGCTTCCTATTTTCATAACATCTCACCCAAACCTTTTGTTCCTTCTTTAGTGAACGACATTTGTTTTCGAATTCTAACGATTTCGGCTCACTACCATTATTAGTCTTTACGCTACTGGGTGGAATGACTAAATCTAATTTGCCGCGCAAATTTCTACCTAACAATAACATTGCCGGCGTAACCCCTGTGGTACAGTGTATCGTATTCCGGTATTCGAATAAATAATCAAGTAATTTGTCGTTAGACCCATTTGAGGAAGATTCTAAAATTGATTTGATCATCTTTTTGCACGTTTTAACCGAGTTTTCAGCTTGCCCATTGCTACACGGGTGATATATAGGTGAAGTGATATGTTTAATACCATTTTCTGAACAATAGGTTATGAATTATTAATAGGTTATAAGGGATTATTAATAGGAAGAACGGTTTCTTGACAAGAGTTGATCAGGACCCAAAGGTCTATTCGATGGATAGAAAAAAAAATCCAATATGGCGGATTTTTTTTTACCATAGAAAATGTATGGCGGATGTTGAAGTGACTAAAAGTTGGTAATTATGCAAGGTTTTGAAGCGGTTTTTCGAAAAATTACTAAAGAAAAATATGGAATGATATGATGATTGAGGTCGAGACAGTTCGAACGAAAAAATACGCTGAACCTCATCGGATGAGGTTCAGCGTATTTTTTCGTTCGAACTGCCCTTAACTATCTTTAAAACCATGACAGTGCTCCTTGGTAATTTTTTTTTCCTTGGGAAGACAGCACGCGGGCCACATGTGGCCCGCGCACTCACGCGCCCTACTAGTATTACTATATATATAGCTGCTTGTGCTGATTGGCCACTGACTGACTGATTGATCACCTCTCCTGAACAATTTTGTATGAAAAATATTTTTTTCAAGGATGATGTCGTATAGAGGGGAAAAATTCATGAGGAGGAAAAATACGGAGAGAGCTGATGATTGAGGATTAAGGAGACGGGTGAAGAGCACGGCATGGGTATTGAAGATAGGTGGGGGGTGCTCGACCAAATGTCATTCGAAACGTCATGCAATTGGCAGTTAGCTGAAAAAAAGTTCAAAATGGCGGATTCAAAATGGCCGCCATTCGAATTTCGGCGATATCTCGGAAAGTATAAAAGATGGAAGAACGGTTTCTTAGGAAGAAGTGATCAGGACAAAAAGGCCTATTTGATGGGTTGAAAAAAAAATCCAATATGGCGGATTTTTTTTTTCATAGAAAATGTATGAGGAATATTGAAGAGACCACGAGTTGTAAAACATGAAGTACTTTGATGCGGTTTTTTGGAAGACTACCAGAGAAAAATATGGAATGAGGTGATGATTGAGGATTTTAAAGACAGTCAAGGAGCATGGGCAAGGTATTATAGTTAGGTGGAGACTGCTGAAACAAAAAATACTCGGAACTTCACGCAATTGGCAGTGAGCTGAAAAAAAACCAAAATGGCGGATTCAAGATGGCCGCCATACAAATCGTGTTTGTCTACTTCGAAAGCATAAAAGATGGAAGAGTGGTTTCTTAGCAAGAGGTGATCAGGATCTCAAGTTCTACGGGATGCATGGAAAATAATTCACTGTGGCGGAATATATCTTTCCATGGAAAATGTACATACTATGAGAAGAGACAATGATCTAGGATTTGGATGATGATTGAGGAGCACTGTTATGGTTTTAAAATTAGTTAAGGGTGTTCGAACAAAAAACTCTATTTTTTTGTTCGAACTGCCCTTCACTATCTTTAAAACCATGACAGTGCTCCTTGGTAAATTTTTCAGCTCACTGCCAATCGGATTCCAATGGGCGTTGGAGATGACGGCGATACCTTTATGAGCGGGAAGACTGCACGCGGGCCACATGTGGCCCGCGCACTCACGCGCCCTACTAGTTAATATATATATAGCTGCTTGTGCTGATTCATTCACTCATTGATCACCTCTCCTGAACAATTTTGTATGAAAAATTTTTTTTTCAAGTATGTGTTCGTATAGAAGGTAAAAATTCATGAGGAGGAAAAATATGGAGAGAGCTGATGATTGAGGATTTCGGAGACGGATGAAGAGCACAGCCAAGGGTATTGGAGATAGGTGGGGGGTGCTCGACCAAATGTCATTTGATACGTCATCCAATTGGCAGTGAGCTGAAAAAAAATTCAAAATGGCGGATTCAAAATGGCCGCCATTCGAATTTCGTCGATATCTCGGAAAGTATAAGAGATGGAAGAACGGTTTCTTGACAAGAAGTGATCAGGACAAAGAGGTCTATTAGATGGCTAGAAAAAAAAATCCAATATGGCGGAAAATATTTTTCCATAGAAAATGTATGGCGAATTTTGAAGTGACTAAAAGTTGGAAGGCAATAGGGGGGAAGACAGCACGCGGGCCACGTGTGGCCCGCGCCCCCACGCGCCCTACTAGTTACTATATATATAGCTACTCGTGCTGATTCACTCACTCACTCACTGATTGATCACCTCTCCTGAACAATTTTGTATGAATTTTTTTTTTTCATGAATGGGGTCGTATAGAAGAAAAAAATTCATTCGGAGGAAAAATACGGAGAGAGCTGATGACTGAGGATTTCGAAGACAGGTGAACAGCACGGGGAGGGTATTGAAGATAGGTGGGGGGTGCTCGACCAAATGTCATTCGAAACGTCATGCAATTGGCAGTTAGCTGAAAAAAAGTTCAAAATGGCGGATTCAAAATGGCCGCCATTTGAATTTCCTCGATATCTCGGAAAGTATAAAAGATGGAAGAACGGTTTCTTGACAACAGTTGATAAGGACAAAAAGGTCTATTTGATGGCTAGAAAAAAAATCCAATATGGCGGAAAAAAAATTCCATAGAAAATGCATGGCAAATTTTGAAAGGATTTTATAAGGGCGGGAAGACAGCACGCGGGCCACATGTGGCCCGCGCCCCCACGCGCCCTACTAGTTATTGTATAAAAATAAATAATTGTAATAAAGAACATGGGCAGAAATGTACACAAATAAAGTTTAGCGTCTAGATGTAATATTTATTACAAGACGATTCTAATAAATAACAGAATTTTTTCAAGGTATCACCGGTTATTGTAAAGGACGGGTCAAAAAATAAAATATTTAAAGAAATTCAATTGATACTGATAGGTTCCGTTTCCACATTCCTGACTGCTAGTGTTGCCGGATGCCAAACTTTTTCACTTTTATGCTCCATCTTTTTGACGATCGGTCCACTTTTATACGAGAACAACATGTAACAGACTATACTAAAGAAAAACCTATTTTCAAGTACTACGTTAATTCTTAGATCAGACTGTAGAATACAAGACAATAATAACTGTGTCAAAATTCAAATTCAAAATTCAAAAATTGTATTCTTTCACATAGGCCTAACTTACAGGCTCTTGCAAAACGTTAAGACTCTACCGCCTCGTTCGAAAAGTAGCACTGCACCGAGAAGAACGGGCAAGAAACTCGGCACTTGCTTTTTTTTAAAATAATAAATATAAATGTCGATTTCAATCGTTCTTTTTTGCATTTTATTTTATTCGAATATATTTACATAGAAAGATTAAATTAGTTTAGGGGTTTCCATTGCGTTGGAGTAAAACTGAATATTATTTTTCCGTGTGAGCCAGTCTCACTTAAATAAACTGTTTGAATATTTGTGATTTTGTAATTCAATATTAATTTATTAACTCAATTAGATTTTTCTTTCAGTTAATTGGAGTTTTTTAATTCCGGCATCTCGCAACATTGTCCGACAGCTACATGATGGCTACATGGTCTCAATTGTCGACATTGACAAATTCTGGGACAAGTGACAAGTATTTATCAAAGAGTATATACTTAGTGTATTGTCTATGCTCTCAGATGCTTCATGGCGGAGGTCGCAGTTGTTATAATACTCAGATACAATATTTTGAAAATAAATATAAATTTTTCTCCACTTTTTTGTAAGAAAAATCTTGTAGCATTGAGTTCAGGCTTGCAGGTCCAACCAAAAAAATAATTTTTCATTTATAGTTGCAATAGCGTAACGTGACCGAAAGCGATGTATGGGCCCGCACCATTGTTCTTTTATTAATTTTCAGTCGCATAAGAATGAACGTTTCTCTTATTTCGCATTATCTTGATAATGTTGTGAATTCACTTGAAAGATAATATTTTGTTATCATAAGATTTTGGTAGATATTATGAAAGATAAAATGAAATTAAATGGATTACACTCCTTTTTTTGGGCAGTCGCGTAATGAAAGGTAAGTACGGGTAAAATAAAGCTAAAGAAAAAAGCACATTGAAAATCCGATCTAATATTTTCAAATAAGATTAATCTTAGAAAAGTTTTATTTGGGTATAGGGAAGTACCTACTAATGAAAATATTATAAGGTTTTTTTTCAGAACACATTAGAAAATAATACCTAAATAAAAATATCATAAGAACATGTATAACAATTTAGGTACATATCTAATAGAAGTAGTAAAATATATTATGTAATACTTAAAATTAAATATTACAAATACAGGAAGTTGTATAGCAGGACCGCGTTATCATAGCAGGACAGATTAAATTGTTTTGCTATAATCTAAGATACTCTACTTATAGAATCTATAATTCCGCATTGTGAACATCTCCTGAGGATGTCCCGGTGTCGGACCGAAACTTGCGTGGTCGAAAGTGTTAAAATAAACGTGTTAGGTGTTTCACCAGGGGGCAGTGTTCCTGCATATTGGATTATACAGATTATTTTCAAGTTCTGGATTATAGCAATCAATTTAATCTTGCTAATTATGGATATTCCGCAAAAAAAAACGCCTGTTTAAATTCATAATCTAATCATGTATTTGAAATCTAGAAACAGAATCAATATCGTTTCGAAATTTAAAAATTGTTTAAGAATTTCATTTGTTACGATTACTCATGTGATCAACCTATCGGCAGGATACGTACATTTTGAATTTCGAAATAATATCGATTCTACTTCTACTATAGAAATAGAATATAAAGTAACATGGCTACTGCTGCAGTCTACTTACTGATTTAGATTTTCCCTTAGCTCTTACCTAGTAGGTATAAACCATAGTTCCTAGTCTACTTATGATATGGTTGATACTGTCACATAACGCTAACAAAATTCCGCCGAAAATCTACAGCAAAAATATTTTTTTAGATAAACATGTAAATTACGCTATAAAATACAATTTATGATATATGATAGAATTAAAAAGAGATAATTATAATATAATTTTAATCCATGGAATCTCAGTACAAGCGGTACGCCAGTCTATTTCGATTCATCGTTGGGGACGCACGGTGTAACGTTCTTTGCCTTTACGCGCGAAAATTGAAGAAAAAGTTTACTCTACGGATTACAGCAATAACTTTTTTATTTATAAGCTTTGAAAAAGGAACTTTATCAGAGTTTGCAAATAAGTATTTCATAATAACATCTGGTCAATCTATTTGGATTTTAGAAATAAAAGTTAAGTGTCAGTTTTGTAACATAAAAGTTTGATTGCTGACATCGGAATCCTTTGGGTAAGTTACTTTAGACGTTAGTACCTTATAAGTGGTAATCAATAAGTATTTTACAATATATTTTTAGAAGAAACAAGCGAAAATAAGAAACATTACAAATAAGAGCCTACTTAATTTTTTTTTATTTTTGATTATTATTTTTGCAAATCATTGTTGCACAATACCAAAATATAGTCCAAAATAATCAAAACATTTCGATAATTTTATTTGAAAAAAAATTGTACCGTAAAAATTTCAAAAAACTTTTAAAAAGCTGTATGTAATGTGTATGCTTTTTAAAAGTTTTAGTATGCTGTAGCTAAGCTCAACATCAGAAGAGAGCATTTTCAACCTTCTATTCTGAACCCTACCCTTTTGAACTATTTTCCCCTACTTAACTACTAGGTTTTGATCTGGCTTCACCCGTGTGGATATCCCATTTCTGATTCCTTGTTCGAGTCCGCTCCCTTTCTACCTTTAACCTAATTCCAAGGAAGTTTGTTACCTAAGTGTGTGTAATCTATAGCTGAAGTTTTTGTTTGGTCGTATGAATTTCCGTTAAGGCGCCATGCATTTTTCCATCATTATCTTTAGGTATACTATCTAGAGTCATAAAGCTGTGATACCGTAATAGTTGTACCTAATACGTAAGTATATTAAGGTTTCTATACCGAAAAAATCCAAGTTGTTTTCTATTCTTTTGGGATTTACAAATAACACTTAAATTTCTCTGATTTGATGCGGTTAAAACAGTGCTAGGTTACGTTACTCGACAAATATTAAGTTACTCGACAAATATTTTGAATGATATACTTGTTGAATCTGTGTTTGTTAGTTTGTATGGGTGAGTTCAGTGATTTTATGTATTCAAATTTATCAAAATGAAAATATTTATTTTTCACATAGGCCTAACTTACAAGCTTTTATGAAAAGTAAACTCTACCGCCAAGTTCCGAATGTAGGTTTGCACTTTGCACCGAGACAAACCGATAGGAACTCGACACTTGTTCTTTTTAAAAAGTCATTATTACATATTTTTTAATGTAGGTAGTTGATACCTAAACCACACAAGCTGTAAAGATTACTATGCCTTTTGACCTTATTATCTCATTTAGTTTAGAAACAATGACTGACTGATGATCTTAACTACTTATCCATGACATTTGACATCCGTTTAATATTTATGTCGTTAATATAATAATAATTACAAATGTTGATAAAGAAACAAGATTTGATCATATAGATCGACAGTCGCGTACCGAAGCACTTTGCTTCCTTATTCCTGTTATGCCCTACAAAAGCACCGAATACATAATAATTAATACTTGTAAGCAAAATTCTAGGCTCGATATATATGGTCTGCAATCCTAGGCCCGGTTCCCACTTCTCACCAAAGCGGAGAAAGAGGAGACGCGAGGAGATGCGCTGCAAAGCTATCAGGTTATTTCCATCAGTGCGAAGAGGAGATGCGTAGCAGAGATGTGAGCTGTGCACAGCCTTAATCGAATATCGTTTCGGGCTTGCGAGGCGCGGGGTAAAAGGCGGTGGAGAACGTTAAGCGCGCAAGCTGGCCACTGGCTATACGTCTCTGCTCTGCCACGCCGCTTGCTCGCGGCACTTCTGTAGAAAAATGAGACATCTCTTTTCTTTCCACCTCATTCATTTCCATCGAAGCTAAGCGGAGAGGAGATGTAGAAATAACGTAATCTTATTGGCTATTCAAAACACATCTCTCCGCTTTGGTGGCAAACGTTCTTAGAATGACTTATCTATGATCGTTATAGATTAGAAACCTGTTGATTGCCTAAATTCCATAACAACATTATGAAACAAAATAAAAAAAATATGAATGACAGTTAAGTACTCTACGATAAGTCAAGTCTTCTACTCAGTCTCAACTTCGATAAGTTTTAAATTTTTCGATTGTCAGAAAAACCTAGAAAACAAAAATTTTCCAGAGGGGTTCCCATTATAATGTAAACATTACATAAGCAGGGCTTTTTCAATATTCCCACGGGTGGGAAAACGGGTGTTAGCAAGTATTATTCCAAATATTTCATGTTGTGTTGATTTTCATGTGTTCTAGTTTCATAGTTAGACGGAGCTCAAATCTAGCTGAAACTTAATATTATTAAATTACTTACCCGCGAATTTCAGTGTTCGGGTATTATTTCGTTCATAGAGTAGGAATTTCTCGAAAGAACAGGAATTTAACATTCTCCATTGAGACGAAATTGTCAAAATAATTAAGTGACTGTTCACAGCAAAAATATTTGTTAATTTAAAGAATTCAGCTGAAAAAATAATACGAAAAATACATAATACTCGTAAATCAACAAAAAATATTATATCAATAAGACTAAATTCAAGAAAATTCGAAATTCAAATGATTTATTTCATATAGGCTCATTTTACAAGCACTTATGAATAGTCACACTTATAATATAGCTATTAAATAGTGATAATAGCTATTTAAAGACTTAAAACTAAGTTTACATGGGTTCTTACTATGCACCTATTCCGAACTACATTAAAAGAAATCTTGCTTCTATCATAAAGCTAGTCCAGTTGCAGCAGAACGAAATAAGAAATAGGTATAAGTAGGTATGATGCATTACAGGTATCATCTTTTCGACATATTATGTGACTATCACACAAACAAGGTTACAACGAGATTAAATTCTCTGTCTTATCTGAATATTTGATCGATACAAAATTCGGAGATATTATGTGCATTGTACTGTACCTACAGGCTTTATGTTATAAAATTACTCTCATATTATATTTTTTCTTTGCAGACCTCACTAGAGCAGAAGGCAAACGTTCGTTCAAATTGCAGGTGGCCGCGGGTTCGATTCCCGCATCTGTTTACATTGGGATTTTATAATTTCTAAATAGACTCAGCACAGTCATTTATCAGGACATTATGGAAAGATAAAAAAAAATGAAAAAAAAAAATGAAAAAGATCATAATATTTATTAAAATTAAAAAAATCCATTAAATTCAATAGCGTTATATCCCGTGAAAGGCGTAACAGACTTGTTTGATATCAAATATTATGTAACATAATATAGTACCTATTTTATGTTACATAATAAACATACAAAATTAATATTTGGCAATTTATTTGCCAATATCCGGAGAATTATTTCGTGTTTTTTATTAATAAAGCTATTGCGAGTACTTTCTTACTTACAATATCTGTGATTTTTGCACGGAAATTACTCCGGCCATCAATGCCTAGTTCTTTGCAGTATTTGCTCGCTTGTCATTGACATGATCTATATATATATACTTATAATAAAACTGTAAAGGGTCGAATTCTGTACATTGAAGATATTTTGAAAATTTTTGTTGGAGGACACTATTTAGTCGATACTGAAGCCAAAACTGTAATTTGTTTAATTTTTGTCTGTCTGTCTGTCTGTCTGTCTGTCTGTCTGTCTGTCTGTCTGTCTGTTTCACGACCGGGCATCACGGCTAATCCGCTGGATGGATTTAAATGAAACTTGACATGATTATAGTTCATACCCCGAGGTAGGACATAGGATACTTTTTGTACCGAAATTCATCATGGTTTCCCTGGAAGACGGCATCAAAGTCCAAACGTTTTTTAGTTATAATTCATTAACGCGTTATCCGATTCCATTCATTCTTTTTTTGTTAGAAAGGAGGTTCTTTAAAGATTATTCCATACAAATCTTATCATCATCACTTTTGTAGTTCAGAAATTACAGACATCAGAACATTTAAGTTCAAGTAGGTAGGTGACTTGAAACTCGGAATGCACAAAGAACCTAGGGCTAGGACGTAGGGCTCAAGTAAGACTGGAGTACCCTTACATCCGTAAATAAATAGGCTTAGCAGGAGATTTTGTATGGTTTAAAATTTTTCACTTTTAGGGTGAACAAAAATCATGTAACTGGCGTTATCGCTACGTTATACCGTATAGCGCCATCTCTACAATTTATGTGGAACTTGAATGTAAAACTCTGAGATAGGTACTACCGAATTTTTTTAAATAAAAATTAACTGTCATGTTATTTACTGTTTCCTGACTTTATATTAAGATGGCACTGTTAACACATGAACAGATTTAAACTTTATCATCCGCAATATGGAAAGAGTAAGATAATGGTTCACAAATATTGTTAACTCTTAGGTCCCGGCCGAACTCTGAAAGAAGAGTTCTACCACCAGTACAACTTTTCACATGGTTTAATAATTTTTGACATATTTCGTGGTTTCAGAATAAAAATCACAATGAAAAGGACGATTTTAACTGTCGATATTTCGATACATTGGTACAAGTCGTGGTCACGTAGTGACCACGACCTGTGCCACTGGGTCGAAATATCGACAGTTAAAATCGTCCTTTTGATCTTTCAACTACGTATTAATGAAACTTTATATTATTATTAAGAAAAAGGAGTTTTCAAAATCACCACAAGATAACCCGTGCAAAGTAAGAACAGGTTTTTGTACAACATCACACCAGAATCCCGCGAAAAATCAAGGAATTCCAATAGGAAGGTATATTATGCAAAAAAATCGTAATTCACGCGGGCGGAGCCGCGGGCAACAGCTAGTTCTTTTATAATTATATCCCTTTCACCTCAAGCTTTCAGTAATATCTTGACGCGCTTCAATAAATAATCTCCATTAATGAGTGCCTGAAGAATTTTATACGTGAGATTTTCTAAACTAACTATATAAATGTTTAACTATATAAATCACGTCATCAATTTAGCGACCGAATATGTTATACTGATATCTCTACATTTACAAATTTTGGCTCCATTGAGCTGTCGACAAGTTTCTGCGGCGATCGCGATATGGACTATAAATAAAATAAATAAATGAATATTTATGGACATTACACACATCGAAATCTAGCCACAAAGTAAGCTTATAAGCTTGTGTTATGGGTAGGTACTAGATTACTGATAAGAATATACATAAATGTAATATACATATTGTAAAACACCCAGACAAGAAAACATTCGTGCTCATCACACAAACATTACCAGAGTATAGTGGGAATCGAACCCACGACCTCCGACGCAGACGGCAGGTTCGCTACCGCTACGCCATTTGGTCATCAAGCTGATGGCTAAGGCATCTGAGTCTGGCCTAGGTCAATGTGAGTTTACTCAAGACTAATAAACGTTCTTTATCATCAACATTTTCCACGCTAATGTCTCATTGTTTGGCAGAGGCCTCTTCTCTCGTAGGATAAGGTACTTAGAGATTTGATCCTCCGTGCCCTTCCAATTCACCTAGACAGGTTAATCCTCGCAAGATTGAAACAGCGAGCGTGAAACTACGAATTATTGAGAAGCTAGTACCAACAGGGTTGCGTAAGAAAAGTGTATTCATCGTTATGGTTATCGAATTCTGTCCCCCGATTGGTTGACGTAAATCAGGGAACCAATCAGCGGGCAGAACGTTTTTCTTAGACAATCTAGGGGCTTATATCTATGGTTGGTGTCAAATATTACCTACAAAGGTCGGACCCGTACGTACAGAACTACACACCGTTGAATTTCGGCTTTTAAGTTCAAACAAGAAACATTGCGTTACTTGAAATCATATTTTATCATCAATTCAATATGAAACATATTGCTCGCGATCATTAACTCGCGTTTGTCCATATTTTTTTTGGCCAAAGCATCATTTGTTTTCTTCACACTTTTTGTGATAGATTTTCTATCCGTCTTGTTCGTATTATATCTATGATTTTTTACTTAACATGATGTTTGTAGAAGTGATAAATGACTTGGAACGTAAGGGGGATTGCCATTTGACCTCCAAATATCTCAGACGATCCCCTCATCTTATACTTAAGAGCAGATTGATTAACTGTCCGACCTGCAATTATGAGATGTTTGTAATGAAATCCTAGTGTGGCTTAATACGCCTGAACAAACAAACTATGCGATTTCGTGACTGAATATTGAATTGGATCGTCTGAGCAGGTAAATACTAAAATAAGTAAAGGTTTGTATAAATGGATGTTATTAAGTAAAATCTGTGGTTATAAGATAAGAATCAATATAACTGTAACGTAACTTAAATTAGGTTTTAAGTTATAATGATCGATATAGCTATAAAATCATTATTAAATCATTGAAAAACATTGAAAATAGATGATGACATTGAAATCAAAATTATAAAAGGCGTGAGATGTTGTGAGACACATAGTAGAAACACAGTTTTGAATAAAATAGCACCTAAATCAAAACTCAATTTTATATATTTTTAATGTGTGATTTTACGCATCGCTCAATAGACGGCGATGTCCTCAGTTAGCCCGCGCTAACGAGTTCAGTACCAAATCTACATACTTGATTGCATGCGTTCTCATTATGTTGTAAGAGAAACTTTTGGTAGATTTGATAATGGTAGATTTTCGAAGATTTTCGTAGATTTCCATAGATTTTCTTCGTAGTTCGTGACGGGATTTTCTTTGTTCCTATCATGTTCCAATATTATACCTATTAAAAAAAATCAAAAACTTTTAGCCAGTTATCACAAAAATGTTGTGAGAATTTTTGGATATAAGTATTACCGACACATTAAATCAAAAATATTACAATTAAGTATGTTAATAATTGTAGTTTTCGAGTATATGAATAATTAGAAAAATGGAATTTGTGGACCAACCTTTGCGAGATTTTTCTATCGAGAAAATTTTATCCAATCGTGTTTCAGTTTTTAGTGACCTGCAGTTACAAAAAATAGTTTTTGTAACTGCAGGTCACTAAAAATTTAAATAACACTTTCGTTTTGATTTTAATTGGTCTTTATAATCATCATCAACAAATAATTCCGTCAAATAGTGTAAAATATATATTTATATTAATTGACACATTTAGATGAAACTGGTTATTTTATAGTTGTTCGGGTGGTAAGACGACCTTGCTCTGTAGAAGGATACTAATAACAAACTTGTAAGCTAAGTTCGAATAGGAATACTCAAACCTCCAATCGTATCTAATGAGAATAAAACTTTGGCTTCAAATGGCCAGTCAATAAAAGCAATCTCTGTTTCACGCCGAATGTTGGTCTGGGGGGCTATTCACGTTATCGTTTTCACACAGTGATGTGAAGTCGGTTAAAAAGAAAAAAATTAACACTGAAAAATTAACTTTACGTGTAATTGCTTTAAAGTGTAAAATTGAACATACTTCAATATAGGAAATACCATGAGTCAATCTTATCGAGCAATATAAGTTATATTAAAGTAAATATAATTACACGAGTATCGACCGTTTGATTGATGTGTTGCATTTTGCAACTACATCTAGACACGCGGCAGCGTGTCAAGCCAAGTTCAAGTAAAGGAACTGGCTAGCCAGCGCCGAGAGTAAGTTTACACGAACCACTTGGTGCCACTTTTGACCCTTCTATAACTCAAAACCTCTTTAACGTAAACGCATGAAACTGCGTGTGTTTAATTATATCCATAAGAACATATAGAAGCCCAAATTTCATGAAGCTAGCTCAAACGGTTATAAAGATATGAAGGTCAAAAAGTCGTTAAAATTCATACTGACTGACATATAGTACAAAAACCTAACCTACTTCCAGATGACCTAGAAGGATGAAATTTGGAATCCAGCTCGGTAATTGTGTGTAAGCGTAGGAAAAAATCAAAAAATAAAGAAAAGTCAAAAAATAAGGGGTGTTCCCATACAAACTGAAATATAGTACCTAAATCTAACCTATACTTCCAGATGACCTAGAAAGTTGAAATTTGAAATCCAGCTTGGTAATTGTAAGTAAGCGTAGGAAAAAATCAGAAAATAAAAAAAGTCAAAAATTAAGGGGTGTGTGTCCCCATACAAACTAACATATAGTACAAAAACCTAACCTACTTCCAGATGACCTAAAAGGATGAAATTTGGAATCCAGCTCGGTAACTGTGTGTAAGCGTAGGAAAAAATCAAAAAATAAAGAAAAGTCAAAAAATAAGGGGTGTTCCCATACAAACTGAAATATAGTACCTAAATCTAACCTATACTTCCAGATGACCTAGAAAGATGAAATTTGAAATCCAGCTTGGTAATTGTAAGTAAGCGTAGGAAAAAACCAGAAAATAAAAAAAAGTCAAAAATTAAGGGGTGTCCCCATACAAACTAATCTCCATTCTTTTTGCGGCGAAGCCAACAGCCAAGCATAATTTTTGTATTTAACTTGGCTCTCCTTTTTTTACATTTATGTTTTTGGTGGGATTCAATTTTACGCTCTATGCCAATAGACGTAAAATTAGTTTTTCAGGTTTCGCAAAAATGTTTTGATTTCAATATCGTCTGCCATATTATACGTTGTATACCTACGTAAAAGCCATCACCTTTTCAAACATTTCACATCACGAAATGTAGCCGACGTGTTACGAGGATAGGCTATCCTCGTAACACGTCGGCTAAATACGAATAGATTAAATTCGAACTGTTACGCAACTTATATAACAAATCCAATGTCGCGCAACCGGGTACAGTAGGTATATTGTCACTTTAAATATTAAATTAAAACTTTGCCCACTTCGTTAACGTAAAAATGATCTAACTTTTAATTCTATTTTATTTAGTCGCAAAAGTTTCGGAACAAAAATTAATAAGGTCAGGTGAGCTACAAGGTTGTCTGGTCGGCTGTTAATTGTTATTTGGAATTTAAATATTCATTTGCTTGTTCTAAGATACCTACCTAAAAAAAAGACGCGAGAGTTGTCAAATACTCAGTAGAAACAAAGTTTGGAATAACACCAACAAAACTCGTTTTGATTTCACTCATCGCTCGATATACCTGCTTAGATATTTCAATTCACGAAGAAGCCCTACTCGTGTCAAAATTGGCTTCTGTTTCATTCGATTCGTACGGAATTTGACAGAGTGGGGCGCGTAATTATTGTGGATTGAAATATTATTACCCCTAATCTTCACTTCAAGTTCGCCATAGCAAATGTCTAAAAAGCTCAAAAAACTCAAAATATCTTTATTTCACATAGGCCTAACATACAGGATCTTGCAAAACGTCGGTACGATATTTGTTGCATAAGAATGGTGATAGCTACAAGTCGACTTAAAACTAAGTTTACGAGGGTTCCAAATGCGACATGCCGCTGAGAAGAAGCCAACAGGCCACAACAAACTCATAAGTACCTGATTGCATGCGAGCCGTTTCTGTTGACTAATAAGAGAAAATTTTATTCTGAATTTTTCGTCATGCAAAAAATCCATTTACTCTGCAAAGAAACTAACTTACAAAATTTTGACATACTCTTGTTGTAGGTTCCAGAGAGTTTTTTAGAAAGATTTCCGCAACGTCCATAGTTGCATTGAGAAAACCCGTGAACACTTTAATTCCCAATACCAAAGAAACGGACTTCAATATGGAAATAACTTGAAAAATTAAGGGCTTTTTCACAGGGGCTTTTTACACGACTACCCAAAAAAAGGGAGTGGGCTGTTCTGAGGAGCACCTTCTATTCAAATTGGTCCCCCCGACTGCCATATGAATTTATCTTTTCAACTAAAATAACTTGTTTCTTACTTTTTAGTTCGTATTATAACAGGGCCGTCGTGATTTTTAATTTTTTAATTACTTATTTTTTTACTTTACAGTTTCTTATATTAATGTTTTCAGGGAGGGAGATGCAGCAAAACTAAATAATTAAGATGCAAGTAAAATATGTTGGACGTAAATAATTATATATTATACACATAGACAATATACTCCTATAGATATGTCTTCATTGCAAAAATAAGTTTCAAAAAATGATTACAAACTTAATCGATCCTAAAGAAAAGAGTATCACGAAGTATTTCGATTACAATGCAAATAACTTAGGAACATTACAGCACCGGCAACTTGGGAAAAGTTTGACGATAAAAAAAAGACACTCCTCTACAAAGTTCAATACAAAAAGTGCATAAAATATATAGAGAGTTTCCAGTCTAAGTTTTAATTTACATTTTTATTATTATGATTCAAAATAATTGACGTATTTTCGTATTTCCGTTATATTTCCTACCATTTTCATTAAATTGTCGTTACTCCGCTTAATAGAAAAATAAGTAAACATTACGAGTATATTTCGTTATTAAAGAAAATGTTCATTACTTCTGCCTTACAAATGTTATGAAAAACGCAAAAAATGCTCACAAAATAACTCATATTTTAAGTAATCATGAAACCAGGGCCAACGTCACCAACATTGTGACATTCTTTTAATGCAGAGGGACTAGTATAGTAGGAATAAAAGAAAATTATTTACTACGAATACAGTACGACTACGTAGGTAGATACTAATGCTTTAACACTTTATATTGGCAAAAATAAAGATAATCAACAAGTAAATCATTAGAAAATACCACAATATAAAATACACAATTACAAATAAATACAAACATTCGATTGCATTGATGGTCAGTTTAATATTCTTTATAAAGCACAGTATGACTTTTGTACTTATATTTTTATAATCTCCATTTACCCCACTCATTTGATAGTATTTAGTTAAATTTTTATTACTTACGACTTAAAAAGAAAACCTATCTTAAGGACACTTGTGTTTTTGAGACACATAACACGAAACTTGAAAATAAAAATCCATTCAGCTCTTTAGAAGACACGTTGTCATAAAGAAACTTACAAACATACAAGATACGCGCGTAAAACATAACCCTTCCTAGATCCTTGGCAGTCGGGTAAAAAAGGGACTTCAACGTATTACTTAGCCTCCAAGCAATTTAAAACCAATCCATTTCAATAATTGTGATGTTCGCAATTGCAATCGAGCCATGTAATACCACCGGGCATGTATGTGTTTAATATCGCTAATGGCTTATGCAATTTACACATTCATTTATATTACATAGCTCTGCAAATATGTTTGAAAGCATTAGCGAACTAGTTAGTCTCCAAGGACTTGAAATAATGTTAATAAAAATATGTAGAGCATACTTAACTTAGTCACATCTCCCTTGTCGACATACAGCGACGATTCGCGTATTGTTTTGAAACACTGATGCTCATTTTCACCAACATTTTAAACAGACACCTAAGCCCTTAGGTGACAGTTGTTGTACGTGAAAAATGTCACCTATCGGCTTAGGCGTTTCTTAAAGTGTTGGTGAAAACGAGCATTAATCCATAAAATAGAGATCAGTGGTAATAATGTAGAAGTACTTAGTGACGATAAGCGAGCTGCGTTTACTGCAGCGTTCTCTTCAATGCATCTTTGTTCATGTCATGGGTAGCTATCTCATCACACAGTGTGTATAGTAATCCACTAACTCAAATAGACATGCGTATGAGGTAATTAGCTACGGAAATGACGTCGTTTGGTCGGTCAACAACGTGTATTGACGTTTCATTTGCGGCTCTACGGTGCGATTTGCGTATTAATTGCAATTTCAGTGATTTTTACCCACGACGGAACAGAGTACGGGTATATGCGTTTAGGGTGAGAGACCGTTTGTACATTAGTTGGTTGATGAAATTTTTTTATTGTTTGTGTGTTAAATTGTTCACAGAAAACGAATATCCAATAAAAAAAATGTTTGTTTGTTTGTTTGTGCACATCCAATGTTCCCATTTATTTCCAGAACGGCTGAACCGATTTAAATTCAGTTTTCTGTATAATGTTTGGTATTCATTGGCGATGGTTCGTAGATAGTTGTTACGAACATCGATCACCAGGGGGCGCCATAAAAAACATTTATAGTGCAAACGAATGTTCCCATTTATTTCAAAAACGGCTAAACTGATTTCGATACAGTTTTTAATAAAATATTAGTGACTTATTGGTGATGGTTCGTAGATAGTAGTTACGAACATAGCTCACCAGGGGGCGCCATAAATACATTCGGAATGCAAACGAATGTTCCCAATTTAAGCTTTTGGAATAAAAACGACCGAATCGATTTGGATACATTAATAGATAGTTGTTACGGAAATCACTCACCAGGGGGCGCCACAATAAACGTTTCTTTATCATTTGGTAGCGAAATTTTCTAATGTGACTTATAATGTTTCTAGTAAACTCCTAGTGTTTGAGATTGTTTGATATGTTCTAACGAGGCTCACACATTATATTTGGTGACGAGGACATTATATCTGATGATGCAACTTGGGATTGAGTGTTACTCAACAATCGTAACTATTAAAATACTTGGAGCTTGGGACCCATTAGGTTTCGTTTAACTATTCATTATAACACATTTGATCTGATGACGAGGGTCAATGATGCCTTCCGACGCTGCATAGAGGAGATAGTGGCTAGTTTAAAAATTAATTTTTATTTTGCAATAATAATATAATAGGTACTTATACTAATTGAAAAAGTATAAAACAAGTGGAAAATTAAAATAATTTTAAACACCCACGACTCGTATAGACTTGAAATTGAAAAAGGATTAAATAATATTTTTAAAACTCCCCGACTAAAGGAAAGTAAGAACTAAGAACCTATCAGTATAATTACAAATCCAAGAAAATCCGTCGGAGCTGCCATTGACATTTCTGTTTCCAATATCAATTCATGCAGTTAGTACCTATTCTTAATATATATAAATCTCGTGTCACAATGTTTGTCCTCAATGGACTCCTAAACCACTTAACCGATTATAATAAAATTCGCACACCATGTGCAGTTCGATCCAACTTGAGAGATAGGGTAGTTTAAATCTCAATTTATCTATTTTTTATTACCCATAAGGGCAAAACAACGTTTGCCAGGTCAGCTAGTAGGATTATATATTCGTTGCTATAGGTAAGCTTACCGGTAGCTTATTATAAGAAGTATCAAGAAATTGAATTAGTTACCAAATGAATAAAGTAAACACACACAACTGGTAAACAGCAACATCTTGCACCATCAACACCGGCACAGGCAGAACATAGCAGCTCCGGCGGATTTTCTTGGATTTGTAATTATACTGATAGGTTCTTAGTTCTTACTTTCCTTTAGTCGGGGAGTTTTAAAAATATTATTTAATCCTTTTTCAATTTCAAGTCTATACGAGTCGTGGCTGTTTAAAATTATTTTAATTTTCCACTTGTAATTTTCTCATTTGGGTAGGTACTACAAATAAGTTGTCATATTTCATTCCTTAATGGGTACCCGATGCATCCCTTGACTCTCATGATATGGTGGTAATCAGTCACAGCCGAAGTTTCCCATCCAGCCTGACCTGACTCAGTCTACCGAATTCCGTTACACATGATTTTTGCCCATCTTTAAACCGAACGCAGCGCACGCAAAAGCTTTCAAAAATCGAACAATTTTTCCGGTTGAGCAACATTTTTCAATGATGCTCCGGTCCTATTGGTGAAGACGAATGTTAAATAGCTTATAGCCTTCCTCGATAAATGGAAATTCGGAGTTCCAGAGATAAACGCGTTCAAACAAACTCTTTAGCTTTAAATAGATTTCGATTCGATTCAATTTAAAAAATATAGAATTTGTCTTTGTTGCCCATCTTTAACTTCTGAACTCTATAGGCATGTAAAGTCATATCTCACCTCATAGAAGATAAATTTGGGTAAATTTATTTTTAGTTATTACATGAAAATGTAATAACTAAAAATTATTTTTTAAAAAAATTGAACCGACTTCAAAACCACAAATAGGCACTCAAAAGCGAAAAATAAATTAATATAATTATTATAACCACTACTACCCACTAATCTATTTTGAAGTCGGTGCCAGCGAAGCTTACTACTACTAAGTACATACTATGGATGTAGTTTTGCACTATTATAAAGATTTACTTATCTATTTGAATTGGCTGGCACCGACTTCAAAATAGATGAGTGGGTAGTAGTGGTTATAATAATTATATTAATTTATTTTTCGCTTTTGAGTGCCTATTTGTGGTTTTGAAGTCGGTTCAATTTTTTTAAAAAATAATTTATTTTACCCTTTTTAGTGCAAAAAAGTTTTTAAAGACAAGCTTTTATGATCTAGTTGCCACGTTTTAACCAAATTTAAAACGGACTATCACAATAAAATGCATGTACAATAATCACGGAAAATCCTAAATACCGATATAGGGATTAAACAGAGAACCTCTTTTTTTGACGTCGGTCAATTAAAACATATATTTCAGTCAACTTGAGAATCTCCTTCTCTTTTGAAGTCCGATAAAATCTACACTGTACACTATTATACCGATCGCAAGCGATTTACTATTTTCCGTTCCGCTCTCCATCTCCGAAGATATTTATTAAATCTCGACGAAATTAAAACGAGTCTACCTGTGATGTATGGCCTATCTAACAAAAAAAGAATCATCTAAATCCGTTTTGCCGAACTCGAGATAATCGCGAACAAACTTAAATACAAATATGTTGATCAAACTAAGAACCTCTTATTTTTTTAAGTCGGTTAATATACTAAAACCTTCTCCAGAATGTAACAAATACTTTCCTGAAAACCGCATCAAAATCGGTTCAGCCAAACGTGAAATAATCACGGACAAACATACATACATACATACACACCCACATACATACATACATACGGGTCGAATACAGAACCTCTTTCTTTTTTTGAAGTCGGTTAAAAATAAATTTACCCTTTTTTTTCCTATTCTTCAATAAAACCGCGAACTCATAACAACCAAGTGGGATCTGTTAAGGATCAAGTACTAGTCCGCTTAGTATTTAATAGCCGCTCACGTGCGTACTTTGTCATTATTAATATCTATAGTTATCGCACTAATCCACTAACATCAATAGCATCGCCATCAATGGGGAAGCGTGTGAATTAGCTACGGCGCTTAAGTATTAGCTTATCTGTTTTTATAATATGAATTACTAATGAAACTAGATTACTTAAGTACTAACGCCGGACTTCACGTCTGAAGAAAAGTGTAGTTTTTATTATTGCACATAGGCTTGCGCTTGACGACAATCATGTCTGGTGGAAAGCAATGGTGAGGCTTAGATTGGATCACGGTTGCCTAGAAAATGCCTATTCACTCTTGAAGGTACCCAGATGCCAGATTGTACTTAGCTGGAAACACCTACATAGAATCAAACTTACTTGTCAGCAAAAATTTAAATCGCTAGATGAGCCCTAAACCTTCAAAAACGTCCACATTTTTGTCTTGTGTGTGACACGTTGTCACTCTCTCTGTCACAAGTGAAACTATAGCATTATGAGAGTACTCACTCAACATGTTTGTAGACATTTTTGATGTGCGCAATGTAGGCTTCCCTAAACTTTCAAAAACGTCCACGTTTTTGTTTTGTCTGCGACACGTTGTCACTCTCTCTGTCAAAAGTGAAACTATATAGCATTATGAGAGCACTCACTCAACATGTTTGTAGATTTTTTTAATGTGCGCAATGTAGGCTTCCCTAAACCTTCAAAAAGGTGCACGTTTTTGTCTTGTGTGCGACACGTTGTTACTCTCTCTGTCACAAGTGAAACTACAGCATTATGAGAGCACTCACTCAACATGTTTGTAGATGTTTTTGATGTGCGCAATGTAGGCTTCCCTAAACCTTCAAAAAGGTCCACGTTTTTGTCTTGTGTGCGACACGTTGTCACTCTCTCTGTCACAAGTGAAACTATAGCATTATGAGAGCACTCACTCAACATGTTGTGGACGTTTTTGATGTGGGCTTAGGGCCCATGCGATTTAAATATTTGCTTGTCAGTCAATAAACCTTGATTGATTATACCACAGTACCCAAATCATAGTTTAAGTTATAATTCAACAATTATTGGCTGACTAATATATGACATTCAATATGCCACAAAAACTGTCGGGCTTATGCAGTATTTTGAGTCTAAAATATTTGGCTTTAAACATCTAATACTTAGTCATTATTATTTTATTTGAAAATCAAGAATTAATCAGTTGTAATGGCGCTCAGTTCACATTAACATAAATCATGAATTATTCCTTTAAGGATTCAAATTGGACTTTGGTAAAAAAGGAAGTTCGGCATAATATTGGCCCAAGAGGCATAATATTGAATTACTCGTCTTCTATAGTTCAGTCGTTCAACCGACGTGAATATCCACGACTTTCTCAATTCGACTGTAATTTTTTAAAATGTTTGTTACTCCTGAACTTTCGACTGAGTGAACCGATTTTGATGATTCCTTTCTTATTTGAATGTCTGTGGTCCCATGTCAATTTGATCGAGCTCTGACAATGGCATCCATGAAAAAACATATTTATTGTAAGTCTTGCATTAAGTATGTGCACAACAAATGGACGAATGACTCAATATCACGCCAACTGATTTCGATGATTCTTTTTTTATCTCTTTTAATGAGAGGTGAAGGTCTTTTTGTGTCATAATTTTATGCAATTATATAACTCATGTTTGTTCCTACTCTTGTTACTTTAGATATTAATATAATCTAGAATATATAGAACTTTTCTCCCCTAAATATCAAGTCACAAAGCGATCTTCAGGGTTGTTTTGATCTTTCACATTCGGTCTTCCCTGCTCAATCGGCCATGATGGGCGATTACAGGCAATCAACAATCGTGTCGAGTGTTTAACCGTCTATGGAAGGCGATCATGGACCTTAATCACTTGTGATTGACGGCGATCAATCAACTGTCTATTTTTCGGGCCTGCGCGTATTCATGCCCACAGACCAGGGAATTACTTTATATTTCATGCCAGTTACCGCGTGCCCACGCCGTTACTAACGTACTAATATTATATGCCCACATAATGTAGAGTTAACATGATGACTAAATACGGGAAAACGTAGTGTGATATACTTACCTACATATTAATACGTATTTTGTATTCTGTAAATGTTGTTTTCAAATAACTTCACTGTTTATACGTATATTATTTAAAAAGTTTGTGGAAGATAAAAAATATTTAAGAGTTTTTATCAATTTCAGCGACCGATCACGTTATCAATGACTGACTGTATTTGTAATAGGTACGCATATAATATCTTTACGTTCATGTAATCTGAGTTCAATGAATGTTTTATTTAATTTTTATCTACTAACAAGCTTCGATAAAGAAGTAGGTACTACGACAGTTTAAAAACTCGAATTGGAAGTAATTTTAGGGGTCCATTTATGTATTTCACGTTATTCGCTTAAGGCTAGGTTTTCCCGGAACTATAGGTATTTGCGGGCTACCTCCCGCCCCCCAAAATTCTCGCGTACGAAAGTAAATGGACATCGAGCGCCGCTTGAGCGCAGTGACCCCATCCGCTGTCCCGGAACACGGCATAATTACATACAGTAGGACTTAGTTTAAGTTGACGGATGTTGTTTACAATTTCAATATAACAAATTATACATACTTATATAGTTATGTCTACGTATTATTTAGCGCTTTTAAGTTTTTAAGACATTGAAATTGATACTTGTAAACACGTTACTTATATACGAGTACAGACTCACAAATCACGTTGTACTTGTATAAATTATTTCCGAAACGCATTATAACATCATCTACTTCAATGGGTGCATTTTTCGGACGTGGTGACGTCATAACCAGTATGGTTAAGATGTTTTTAACTATTATAGCTCTTAGCCACGATTAGATTTTTCGTAACAGGTTAGAATGAACGCGAGCGAAGCGAGCTCAAAATTTTTACGATTTTGCAGGATAAATCACTATTTATTCCAGTCTTGAACTTAACATGGCTTGACAGTGAGATACGCCTTTAATAAAAATAATATAATAATTTTAGGCGTAGTAACGTCTTAAAATTACAAATATGCCCGAATGAATTGAACGCGAACTTTATAATTATTATATATTTAGGTAACTGGATATGCGAGCGAAGGGAGCTCAAATCTTTTACGTTTTTTATTTTGTTTTATTATGTGATCCATCTTTAATCTTTAATTTAATTAATGTAATAATTTTTCGGTGAAATAACGTCTTGAAATCGCAAATAGTCCTGAATGAAGCGAACACAAACTTTATGTATCCTGACAACTGGATAAGCGAGTGAAGCGAGCTCAATTTTTTTACTATTTATTTTTTTATTTTTATTACAGTCTTGAATTTAACATGGTTTGACAGTGAGATCCATCTTTAATAAAAATAATATAATCATTTTTAGACGACATATAACTTCTTAAAATCGCAATATGCCCGAATGAAGTGAACGCGAACTTTATATATATTTTGATAACCAGATATGCGAGCGAAGCGAGCTCAAATTTTTTAGGTTTTTTTACTTCTTTTAATAGTGTGGTCCATCTTTAGTCTTTAATTTAAATAATATAATAATTTTTAGGCGGAATAACGTCTTGAAATTACAAATAGTCCTGAATGAGGCGAACACGAACTTTATTCTAAAAACTGGATATGCGAGCGAAGCGAGCACGAAATTTTCTGTTTTTTTTTTACTGAAGTCACAACATAATAAAGGTTCTGGGGGCATACATATCTTGATAACTAGATATGCGAGTGAAGCGAGCTCAAATTGGCGACCTGAAATGACCTTGTATACGTCCGTGCAATCAAGGTCATTTCGTGAAAATCCGCCGTGGAGGACACTTAGATACAAATATAACTTGATATTAATTAATAAAATCAGTAAATAAGGAGAATTGTTGATAAATCAGGAAATTTCCTGGGAAATCAGGAGCTCAACAGTTAAAAGGTCGCGGTGGCGAGGTGAAATTCAAATTTTCAATATTTTCGTTACCTAATAATGCGTTTGATACTAAAATATAAAATAGAATCAACCATAAATCAATTAAATATTATATGACCCCCCATGACAAAACCACCCCCCTGGATCCGCCGATGCTTCCCATACAATGTTAGGTGAAATAGCTATGAAATATCTAATAACTAATTGATAATATTAACAGTGTGATCCCTTAGCAAATACGCTTATCCTTTAATATTATTTCGTAGTTTCTTTAAAAAGGTTTTTCATATAAATAAATAGATGTGTAATTATCAGGTTTGTCCATTGGATTACAAAATGTATCTAAATAAAACCTGTTTAGAGATGGGGAACTAGAGAACCCAGGTGAAAAACCATGAATGGGTTTATAACTCGGTTGATTAGTTATTTACCTGTCTTACGTCAACGTTATGAAATGGACTTGATGAAGTTTATAAGTATCGAGGCTCAAGTCTCACTAAAGCCACAAACAGCAACTACTTCGCCTTACGGTGTGTTGTTAAACTGTGTTCACATTGTTACTACTACAAATAAACATATAATAATAATTATTATTTTTCTTGTTCAAAATTTATTTATGGCTATTGTAAACAAATCTAATCCAAATATTAGTATATTCTAATCGAGATAATATTAATAAAGCTAAAATCTGCCCCTTGTAACGTATTCATCGTTATCGTAATCATTTAAAAACTCTGCCCGCTGATTGGTTCACTGATTTACGTCAGCCAATAGGTGGGCAGAATTAGCAAACGATTACGATAACGTTGAATACATTTTCTTGGGCAATCAGACCCCTGTACGAAGAACTATTTAAAAGTAAGTAGGTACTATGCTTATTAACTTACAGCTAATTATAAATTTTAGTTACTACAAAATAATATTTTTCAAAAAAAAATATAAAGTTGAAAATTTAACCGCGGGACAGCGTGGCCTGGCAAAACTGGCGTACGTCCTACCTCGATAGAGTCCGTCGGACGACTGGCGCACCCCCGCCAGAGGATGCGCGTGACCGTATTCGTTGGAAAACAGGCTTGAGCTATGCTTGATTAAGAAAAATTTTTTTTTTTTACACGAACCGCTGATAAATTCACTCAGCTTTATTTTCATATATATATTTTTAAATTTAGTTAAAAACTTTAGGCACAAAGTGGAATAAATAGTCAAAATCGATATTTTTTCATTTTTTTTTATGATCGAGAAAAGTTTAGCTTTAAGCATTTATTTTAACTTTGAGTACTAGATAGAGAATGTATCTACAACATATATTTTTTTCGATGCAAAAATATACTTATTCATGATTTAAACCGGTTTGGAAAAGAAGAGAAATTGCTAGAAACAGGGAAAAGACCCCGTTAACTACTCGTATTACAGTATGTCCGTCCTATTGTGCGTATACGGTTCTCTAGCTCGTAAATAGTCAGGCTTTACGAGCTTGAAAGTGTGATAATTTCATCTTGACCTTATTAGGTTTCATACAATATATAAATAATATGGTCATCATAAGACGTTCAATGGAAGAAAGTAATTATTTAGTAATTAATTATGAAGTAATTATTTTAACAACAATTTAATACATTACGGTAACAGAAACTGTGGTAATTCGAATTATTTTATTAAGGTTTAATCGGTAATCATGCAAGCATGCATTCATACATACTTACGTACAACACAGGGTGAACTTTAGAGGGAATACACCCACAGAACGTAATAAAACCGGTAATGTAGTACAGTAGTATAATCTTGTGCTGGAAGCAGAACCCAACGTGTGCGAGTCAAATTCGTACTTGTTGGATTTTTTTCTAAATATATAATTAATGAATCCAATTCATTCATTAACTGCGCAATTAAAATCTTCAAAAGATAACAAGACGGTCATTGGGATGATAACTTCGCGATCGTTAAACTCATTAAAAGGAGACCAATTTCTGAAGAGATTTAGATGTTTGTATGCTTACTACTCATATTTTATCACAAATATTGAAGTGATTCAGCTGATTTTTTAAGATATTAGCTTCGGAAAATCCACGGTTTACGCACGGTTTAGATATATTGTAGTTAGGTATAATATAAATACCTATAGCCTATTCTTGTGATTTTGTCTGTATGTTGCTTTTGTATTCTTCAAATATTTCGGAAACACTTTTATTTTCCAGATAACTATGCAAATTATAATGATTAATATTTAATTACATCAGCATAATATAACTAATAGTATCGCATTGGTAGCATTTAATCGTGAGTCTGCTTACTATATAAAAACATTTATTGCGTTTACATGATACTTATTCATAAACAGTAAACATGCGTTGCAGACACTACAGAAATCAAGAAACTGATGAAATTTATTTGCACCTTGTGTCGAGCTGATAGCCAATTATATTTTTTGTGAAATGAAATTTAAAGACTTTCAGCTTTGAAGATAAAAGTGCGTCGCGCACTTGCTTCGAAAACCCTTTTTAGGGTACCATACCAAAATGGTAAAAATGGAACCCTTATGGTGAGACTTTCTCCGTCCCTCCGTCCGTCCGTCTGTCACACTGAAATAATTTCAGTAATTATAATAGCTATCGACCTGAAAGAACAATGGTGCGGGCCCATACATCGCTTTCGGTCACGTTACGCTATTGCAACTATAAATGAAAAAATATTTTTTTGGTTGGACCTGCAAGCCTGAACTCAATGCTAAAAGATTTTTCTTACAAAAAAGTGGAGAAAAATTAATATTTATTTTCAAAATATTGTATCTGAGTATTATAACAACTGCGACCTCCGCCATGAAGCATCTGAGAGCATAGACAAAACACTATATACTCTTTGATAAATACTTGTCACTTGTCCCAGAATTTGTCAATGTCACCAGTTGAGACCATGTAGCCATCATGTACCTGTCGGACAATGTTGCGAGATGCCGGAATTAAAAAACTCCAATTGACTGAAAGAAAAATCTAATTGAGTTAATAAATTAATATTGAATTACAAAATCACAAATATTCAATCAGTTTATTTAAGTGAGACTGGCTCACACGGAAAATAATATTCAGTTTTACTCCAACGCAATGGAAACCCCTAAACTAATTTAATCTTTTTATGTAAATATATTCGAATAAAATAAAATGCAAAAAAAGAACGATTGAAATCGACATTTATATTTATTATTAAAAAAAAAAGCAAGTGCCGAGTTTCTTGCCAGTTTTTCTCAGTGCAGTGCTACTTTCCGAACGAGGCGGTAGAGTCTTAACGTTTCGCAAGAGCCTGTAAGTTAGGCCTATGTGAAAGAATACAATTTTTGAATTTTGAATTTGAATTTTGACACAGTTATTATTGTCTTGTATTCTACAGTCTGATCTAAGAATTAACGTTGTACTTGAAAATAGGTTTTTCTTTAGTATAGTCTGTTACATGTTGTTCTCGTATAAAAGTGGACCGATCGTCAAAAAGATGGAGCATAAAAGTGGAAAAGTTTGGCATCCGGCAACACTAGCAGTCAGGAATGTGGAAACGGAACCTATCAGTATCAATTGAATTTCTTTAAATATATTATTTTTTGACCCGTCCTTTACAATAACCGGTGATACCTTGAAAAAATTCTGTTATTTATTGGAATCGTCTTGTAATAAATATTACATCTAGACGCTAAACTTTATTTGTGTACATTTCTGCCCATGTTCTTTGAAAGAGTTGTAGGTAATTGTGACGCGCCGTCACTGCAATCATAAAAAATTGAAAATCTTTTTTAATTTTATTTAAAAAGGAGGGCAAACCGGGTCGTCGCAATTTCAAAATGAGATAACAATATTGAGTGGTATCATATAAAAGGACGTTACTTGTGTATTCTAAAACCGATTTTTATTTATTTTTATGTCTCATAATTTTTTATTTATTGGGCAAACTGTCGGAAAAAATACCGCCCCCCCCCCCTTATCTCCGAAGTTTATCAATAGAAAAATCTTAAATAATTATTGATCAATAGGAGTTAACGTATATTTTACAGGAAAAATAAAATCATGTCTGTAACTATTGTAAATATTATACTTTTTTTGATAATAACAATAAACCGCCAAAAACAAGGTTAGGTTTGCGGTTCGCCAACAAAAGTACGTATAATTGTTAATTATACTCACACTAGCTGTTGCCCGCGGCTTCGCCCGCGTGCAGTTCGTTTTTTTTACAAAAATGTTTCCCGTGGAATTTCTTAATTTTTTCCAAGATAAATGAGTGGTCCCTGGGTTCGATGGACCCGTAAAGGAGTCTTCTTCCAATCTCTCCTGTCAACGTGCTATTTCTTTCACACATTTTACCTATATCTTCTTTGGTCTTCCTCTACTTATACACTCTGTCGAAATCGCTTATGTTACTCAATTCGCATGGAGTAAGACAGAGTGGGGCGTGTCATCGTGGATTGTAATATCTATACTTACCAAACTTATCTTATTCTGAGATGATACCAACGCCCAGATATTGTAATTAAGCATTCTGATGCGCTGCTGTGTACATAGCAACCCGTTCCTGCTACGTACTGGTTATCTTGTATAGTTATACCTAGTTGCACGATCAAAAGGACGATTTAAACTGTCGATATTTCGACCCCGTTTTGATTGTGCTACGTAGATAAGTAGCTATAGGTTTTTTAAACATCCCACGGGTGCTCTCAAATTTTTCAGGATGAAAAGTATCTTAAATGTTGACCGGGTATATATATATGAAGTAGGATCATAAAATTTTATTAAAATCCGTTACTTGAAAGACGCCTGCTAACTGTTTTTGTAATGTTTTCTTTCCCGCGGGAACTCGATTGGATTAATAAGTTTTACTATATATATATATATTTTGTTAAAGAGGCAACAAAAGGTATCAGCATAACAAATTTTACTAAATTAAGTTCATTAGTTGTTGTTTACAAAGCTGTTAAATTAATTGCAGTTTTTTAACTATCCCACGGGAACTCTTTATTTTACCGGGATGAAAAGTATCCTATATGTTGACCAGGGACATAAGCTACCACCACACAAAATTTCATTGGAATCGGTCCAGCCGTTCCAAAGATTAGCCCGTACAAACAGACAGACAAACAGACAAAAAGACAAACAGACAAACAGACAAACAGATAAACAGACGAACAGAGAAACAAAAAATTTGAAAAAAAAATTAAATTAGTTCAATTTCACTTCTTACATCCCCCTGACTCCGTTTTTAGCATTTTTTTTATTTGTACAGAAATTCGACCTCAACAGATTTATTATATGTATATTGATTGATTGCCGCGCCGCGGTTTCAAAAAATGATGATGGTGATGGAAAGTTGAAATAATGATGGTAGTAAGTATTTTTTTTTCGCGCACTCATTAATGCCGCTTCCCCGTCCCGCCCGCAGTCGCCCGACCGCGCCGGAACGCCTAGTATCGGGCACTCGGGGTTCACTATTTTGGCGATAATGGCTTACACATGAGAGTTGGATATATGCTATCGCGGGCTTTTTTGTAGAACTATTTAAGATAAACATTTCCATCATACATTATATACGTGTAACTCCAACGGTTTTCGCGGCGTACGTCAGTAAAGGTCGCAGATTGCAATTTTTTCCTATTTACGTGACACTTATCGTTATATATTTTCGATAATTCACACTATATCTTTATAAATAATAGCCTATGTGTTATTCTGATGTGAAAGCTATATTGTTGTAAAGTTTCAATAAAATCCATTCAGTAGTTTTTTCGTGAAAGAGTAACAAACATACATCCACACATTATTACAAACTTTCGCGTTTATAATATTAGTAGGAGTAGGATTCATGAACAAAAGTGATTTTTTAATGATTTACTTCTTTTATAGTATGGAACCCTCGGTTCGCGAGTCCGACTCGCACTTGGCCGGTTTTTTTTTTAATTATACTTTACATTATAGGCATGTGGATGTGATAGGGACCACGGTTGCCGGTAATTATTATTTCTAATTAGTAATTACGAGTAAGATATCTAGGAGAAAAGAGACTATCAATACAGATATCAATCATAAGTATGAAATAAAAGCTAAACAAAACAGACAAAGTTAATTAAAGTTAAGCGAAGGAAGCCAAACAATAGAGTATCCCGGAAAACTGTAAAGTTATGAATTCAGTTCCATAAATAATGAACAAGAACGAAGTTTGCTATCGCTGTGGCAGACAAAAGGTAATATAGTGACGTCAGAGTTACTTGAATAACTACTGAATAGGTAGGCAATGAATGAACGTTAAATGAATGATCAGCAGGCTTAGGCCATATGACTGATAGAAGGTGAAAAATGTATAATTTTTGATGTTAAGCAGGGTGAATCATTATCAGCAGTACTATCGAATTACAACACTGTTTCGAAAAAGTAAGCATTTTTATTTTTATTGCAAAAAAATAATCGAGATAAACTCGAAAATGTGATAACCAATAGTAGTGACTACGTGGTACGTGGCGTGTAGAGTAGTAGGTACCGCAGGCCGCGAGCGCGGCGTGCATTAGCTTTTGAAAACAAAATTTCTCGAAAATTATTTTTTTTTTATTTTATTACTGGGGTCAAAATAAATTGCAAAAATTTAAATTACTGCGAATAGCGTATTACCTCGCCTCACATCTAAAACCATTCTCACCGTGTATATTTTCTTTTTATTATTCGCTCCACTAGCGTACCAACTACCAAATGCAATCGCATAGACATAAAATAGATAAACCATATTATGACTTCAGTTGCAGGAATGCTTCTGTGTTTCAGTTTAAAGGACTGCAGATGCCGAAATTACAGTTGAGGCTTGATAATCAAGGCCAAGTGCTAGTCAGATTCGCACACGAAGGGTTCTGAACCATTATCTATGTAACGTAGTGAAATGATGCAGGAGCCAGAAGGTCCATTTACCTACTACTCTATACAGGTAGAGTAATATTGGGTCTACTGGACCAATGACCAAAACTACGAGTACGTACTTTGGATACGGAAGCCTAAAAATGAATGTCTCAGGATGAGGAAGCGGTACAGCGCGTTGTTTGACGGTGCATTGCAAAGTCTTATGGCACACTGTATCTGACAAGGGTAGGATTACCTGACCTCCAGCCATATGATATTGCGATCCGATAGAAATGGAAATGGACGAAATAAAAAAAATATAAGAATGCGGGGAAGTAACGTGATCAATGTAGCGATGATTTTCATGCATATTTTGAATTTTGTTACATTTTCATTCTATCTATCGTATCGTATCGCTATGTTATATGGCTATCTCTTAACATCATGTGAACGCTTTTCTGGTCGCGTCTTTCTTGAGGACAGATGGCGCTGTTATGGTCGACGTAAGTGGAAAAGAACGCTGTATGTACAGATTCTAAATCCATCCAAAGCATCACCTGTTCTCAGCAGAGTGTTTTTATCAATCGCCCGAAATCTAAAGCGCTATAATCCAATGTTAGATAACAAGCGATGTCATCGTGGAATTGTACCGACCGACTACTGCGGTGACGGAGGACCGTAAACAAAGTGCTCATTTCGGGAAATAGGTTATGTGGCACTAAACTCCTCAGTTTTATAACCAGCTTTACTGTCCTTCCGAATGCATTTCGATCACGGCGGTCAGCTTTAAGCATAGAGATACTATGTTACTCCATGGCTTTAAGCCTTTTCTTTCCTTTCTTTCTTATGTGCCAGAGACTATTCTCTTCGTTCGTTGCGCTTGAAGTCGCCGTTGCGGGTTCTCGCTGGATCCCTCCAGCCAGCCAAGCTCACTAGAGACTCTAGAATCCGAAAATGCCTCTAAGGTCATAGGATGTCTTGGAGTGTTGCTGAGGAGCCCTAGTAGGTATCTCGTGTGTTAATCCGACACTCCAGTGCACTTTAGTAGCCATGGTGTTTCGTCCTCCCTCATTCAGGCTCTACACAGAGGACTGTCCGTGATTCCTTGAGTAGAAGACTGTTTGTTTAGCGGGCAATTCCGTGTTATCATCCTGACTATGTTCTAACGCTCGTTTGCTTGAACTAACTTTAAGAGAAACGCTTTCGTCAAATGTGGCTATCTTATCTTTAGACATAATGCCTCGTCCACACGCGTGGCACTTGCCACAAACTCCAAACAAATAATTATATTCATAGATTTATAAATGGTCTTTGCTCGCGCTCAGAAAATAATTATTCTTATTGGTCTGATCTGTGGAATATTCAACTGATTATTATCTATCTATCGTTACAAAATAATCATCTGATTGTTTATAAGTGACTTACGGGTAAAGCAAATAAAACAATATTTTCTATGAATTCCCATGTAATTATTATTTAATTCTATCAGGGGGCACGGCAGTGCCCCCGCCAAAGTCAAAGCGCGAAGCAAAACTGCCGTACCATCTTTACAGGAACCATTTCGCCGCATTTTCGGGCTCCTATTTGAGAACCTTTGGATAAGACCAGAACGCTGAAATTTTCGCTATCCAGTAAGCTATAATCACATACTTAAAACCCAAAATTTCAAGTCTGTAGGTCATATAGTTCCGAAGTTATGCGAAAGCAAAGTTTCGCATTTTCGACACTGACTGACTGACTGACTCATGATCATCAAAATAGAACTAGTACTTCCCATAAACTCAGAGAGCTGAAATTTGGTACAGAGTTAGGGTTTAATGGCCACATAAAGGGAAAACTATAAAAACTAGGATAATCGAAGATCTGGAGTACCTGGTGATCACTGCATTAATAACTTTGTAATTCCATATAAATTATATGAGATTACAAAGTTATTTATGCAGTTAATGTATCTAGAAAAACGGACAGAAATATTTTGTAATATTTTGAAGTTTCTACAAAAAGAAGTGAAATCCCACCAAAAACATTCTGTAAAAAACTAGCCAAAGTCAAAATGGAGCTGCTTGTTTATCTCTAAAAAGTACTGAAATCTAGACACAGTCGTGCCCAGTCTAAGGTTCCGTACTGCGATTTCTTTATTATTATAGTTAATGTTGTGTGACTTGGCCGTTGAAGACCAAGAACCGCTACTCATTGACGATGAATTCTGGCGACAGATTGGTGCAATGGTGTCATGGAGCACCTGATTTGAACCCTTGTGTACCCTTCAACGGCCAAGTCACGCAACATTAACTATAATAATAAAGAAATCGCAGTAAGGAACCTTAGACTTGGCACGACTTTGTCTAGATTTCAGTACTTTTTAGAGATAAACAAGCAGCTCCATTTTGACTTTGGCTAGTTTTTTACAGAATGTTTTTGGTGGGTACAATATTCTGTGAAAGCGATAATCAATTCCGAACAATTTCAATTAGAAATACGTTATACGCAATTGCTTGAATTTCCTTATGAATACAGTTTTACATTAATTTAGGAAATAGGTGGGTTAGTATTGTATTTATAATATCAGAATTCGCAAGTCTATATTAATAAAAAGCAATTTCCTAACTCATTTAATATTTCATTAACTTGTTACCTCATGGTCGTTCAGCCTCAACCGTAGAAATAGAATATAGAAATCTGAAAAAAATTGCCGAAACTAGCCAAAAAAGGTCGCGCGTATTCCGCGGAATCCTCGCGCATTCTCAAGAATTATTTATTTTGTACCTATGTTATACAATTGACATAAGCTTCATTAATCCATTCTACCGCAACTGTTACTCGTAATTGACCCTAAGCCTACGTTTTCTATTACATATTATGGGATGCTACTCATCGTGTGAAAAATAAAAGAGATTTTTCCTGGTCAGATTGAAATGGTGAACAGGTACAAGAGTTTATTTTTGAACCGTGACTATCAAATATCCTCACACCTCATGAACCAGCTGTAAACTGGGCGAGCAGTAATATCCATCGTCAAAAATAAATTCCTTGCATCTAACATAACTATCAATCGTTAAACTATTCTTGTATCTTATATTCTAAACTAATAAAACGCTGAGTCTATTACACTGAGCTTATAAGACGTGTTGTCGAAAACAATATTTTTGAATTATTCTTAGAGATAACACTAAACTTTTATTTACAAACATCAATAACATTGTGGAGTTACATTTTATCCTCATCTCTGAAGAAGTGATAGCCTATTGGAGAGGCAATGACATGACAGCTCATTGGTTCAGACGGTCAAATATCTGTCTCTGTACAATTGGGGGTAGGGATACGAATCCTGCGCACGTATCTCTAATTTCTCGAAGTTCGAGTCACCTTATTTACAAAATAAATAAAATGTACCTACGTCATCCTTCTTATGATCGTCATAACTTCAGCCGATAGAACACCAAGTAACGTTTCCCAACCCCCACTATTTTTCACTGCCTGGAGCCAATGATTCCCTTCGACTCTTCTGAAGTCGTCCGTTTACTTGACAGGACGTCTGTGTGCCTACGTTTTCCGGTCCATGGTCACAATCATGCCCGCAACTTGGGTTTACATAAATTGGGAATTTCATTTGTTCTAAGAGCTTTGTGCCCAGCGCTTTGTCCCTTCAGTTTGACTACACTTTGAGTCTACTATGTCATCCCTGCTTCTTTTGCGACACTAATTTCTCATCCTTGTTTAATAAAAAGAAATGTTTATATAGGTCGGGACTCGGGGACGAGACTACGTTTACATAGTCACCCACGTGGAGGCTCAATCGACTTGAAGCTGCTCGATTTTACTTTAGGTTCAATAGAGGGTCTGTCCATCAAATTCATATTCTTCAGAATATATTTAAGCTAATAACATATTATTACGATTTATGTGTTACGACTCTTAATTTCAGAAATGGCAGTACCGTCTTCACATGTTTATAATTTTTAAAATCTTCGCTTAAAAGTGCGAGAATTCACTATTTTGTGAGTGCTCTTTCTTCTTTAGGAGCCTTCGTTCATCCATTGTTGGGCATAGGCATAATATTTCTTGCGTTATTGGGTCATTCTTGTCCATGATTTTCCAAGAGTTTGGCAATGTCCTCAAACACTTATTTTACAAATTTAGTAGGCCCGTCACATCGGGCATTGCTTTCCGAAAGAACATTACCTGCATGAAATAAAATGACCCAAAAATAAACTTATCTTTTATGAGCTTACACAAATAAATTGTCGTGTTTTGTTTCAGATAGAACAACGAACAAAGATAACTGCGCAAACTAGGGATTTTCGTCCGAAGTTGATTGAAACCGCAGCTAAAAGCTAGTAAGTGTAACAATATTACACAATTTACATAAATTATTATAGGTAGTCGTAAATATATTTTGTGGACAGAATTACCGGCTTACTGTGGTGTTGTACGAATTGTTGGATATATTTCGGTTTCACCATAATATAACGGAAACGTGTAAATCTATCGAATTCTTAACATTATTTTATCTCGTACTAAACCCCCAGCTAGGTATGTAACAATATTATGATGCATAACATTTGAATGGCAAAGGCCAATAATTTTCTCATGGAAACGAAAACATCGAAACTTTACGATCAAAAGAATATCAATAGCCGAGGGGGGTTTGGTTTCAATGAGTCATAAAAATATTTACTTACTTGTTATGGCCTAGACCTTTTGTATAAGTTACCGCCGTCATCGCAATAAAACATTTATAAGGCTTTACGACTTCAAGCCAGATTTCAGAACCCTCTGCCCCTTTTTCTTATAAATACACGTCTCCTTCCGAAAGTCGCATAAATTTGCTATGGTCGCAACTATATTTTATAGCTGTCCCAGAAAACTACGTATCTCATCAGTAACCAAATACGAAAAGACGTGTACAGAACGAGGTCGACAGGAAGCTAAAAACTTCTTTTTTTTACGCTATACAAGTTAGTACTTGACTGCGATCTCACTTGATGGTAAGTAATGATGCAGCCGAAGATGTTAGGGTACTAACTTGGAAGGGGTAAGTTGTGTCACCCCAACGGTTTCTACACAGCATCGTACCGGAACGCTAAATTGCTTGGCGGTACGTCTTTGCTGGTAGGGTGGTAACTAGCCACGGCCAAAGCCTCCTACCAGACCAGACCTAAGCCAATTTAGAAATTATAAAATTCCAAAGTGGGCCCGTGGCGGGAATCGAACCCGCGACCTCCAACTCGAATCCGAGCGTGCGTCTCCTGCGCCACGGAGGTCGTCAAAATACAAATAAATGTGTCCGGTTTCAATGGGGTGTGTTGCTAGTTGAATGGTTTTGCCCCCTCTCAAAAATGCCCAAGTGGTCCACCATGCTAAACAAAATGTATGAAGAATGTACTGACCTACGTTTTCAGCATACATTCAAAATACCAAATAATTTGTAATTCGTGCTAATTTCAATCATGTTGTGGTGTTATTCGAATTCATATAATAGTAATAATATATGCTCCTGGCATTATGAGGTATGAAGGCATGAATGAATTGTCGCTACTTTATCTAGACACGCGGCAGCGTGTCAAGCCAAGTTCAAGCAAAGGAACTGGCTAGCCAGGGCCGAGTGTAGAGACAACTGATAATAACTCAAATATATATATTATTTATATTTATTATTGGTCTAGACGTTCTTGAGTTATGTATACTAACTACTGACTTAACTATTACTTTTAAGTCGACTTGTAGTTATCACCATACTTATGCAACAAATATTATATTACGTTTTACAAGAGCCTATGTGAAATAAAGATACCTATTTTGAGTTTCAAGTTAGATTTATAATACACAACTGACCGTACCTATTACATTTAACTAAATCCAAAATATAACTCAACTGGCTATTTATGTTCCCGAATATTAACAAAGTTTATTTTATTTATGCGCATTTTTTGTTGATTTTTCAGAATTTTAATGGTTGTTCGAAACACAATAACAAGTGACCTCTAGAACGAGTATTACAACTCTAATTTTTAAGGAACAAAAAGGGTCTGACCCAGTTCTATTAAACTGTCTTCTTATACTCGTAGGTTATACTTAGGTATCCAACATTATGTGCGCTATAAAATGTTAATGCAGCCAACTTCAAAGCGTGTCCATTTCAAAGTTAAATCTCCGAGACAGACTCCATTCCAATAAGCGTCCCATTTCCAATAAAACGAAATAACAAATAGCTAGAGGCTTCCCAATGCTCTTGGCGAAAATTAACAACTACAACTTAATTGTGACAAGCTTTAAGTATTACGAGATACTACGTTGACTCTTCACTTTGCACTTTTACTTAACCGTTACTGCTCGCGTTACTAAATCAAGACTAAAACAAGACTCAATCAAGACTCGAACAAGACTAAAACGACACTGACTGACTCGTTCTCCCCGTTTCGCCCTTTTTATACATTCGTATCACCCTTTGTACAAGTAAAAACAAAACGGAAGTGGCGCGAAAGTGGCGCTGCCGCGCGCGTAAGTGGCGCCGCCGTGCGCGTAAGTGGCGCCACCGCGCGCGTAAGTGGCGCCGCTGGCCCAATGCTGCCATCTGCGTGACCGTAGACAAGGCACGCTAGTCACGGGCGACAACATAAGAATTTGCTTCATCTAAATTTATATAATTATGTCCTTGGTAGCGATTCACGTAACGTTTTCACACACTGAGTGAACTGTGAAGTGAATCATTAATTATGTACTAATATACTTCAACATAGGAAATACAATGCTCAAAGTACCGTATATTTTACACTCTATATACACGTATCTTAGCCTATGGCCAAGTGAAGGTAGAAAGAGTAGTTTCTTTCACCCTCGCCGACCACCTGTGCGAGGGTGACAGAGACGAGCTGCTGTGCTATTCTACAAAATGAAATAGCTGCCAGACAGCTGCCAACCCGAATATGGCATGCAAAATTGTACTCTATTACAACTGACAAATTCATAGATGCATAGATGTACGCTCGTCGCTGTTTTGCAGAATAGCACGGCTGTTGTCGCTGTACGCCGACGACAGCGCGTACCTCACGTCGTCGCACCACGAAATCGTCTCCGTCAACCGCATGCAGCGCGTGCTGGACCTGCTGCCAGAGTGGCTGACACCTGGAGGATAGCCGTCAACGCGGGCAAGACGGCCGCCATAATTTTCGGCAGGTGGAAACCGCTGCGTCAGCTACGCCTCCGAGGACAGGACCTACATGGGCAGACCTCGGTGTGCTGCTTGGGATGCCGCATCGACCGGAGCCTGACCATGGAACTCACGGTCGGGCACGCCGTGAACCAGGCGAAGGCCGCCGTGTCGATGCTACACCAAGTCCTGACCTCCACACTCACGCCGAGGACCAAGCTCCGTATCTACGGGCGTATAAGTCCGTTCTCGCGTGACGTATGTCGAACCTGCCTGGTACGCATTGTGTTCAGCCACCTAGAGGCGCCGGCTGCAGGTCGTGCAGAGCAAGTGTCTGCGCATGATCATGGAAGCTCCGAGGTACGTCAGGAATGACGTCATCCATCGGGACACTAGGATGCCCACCGTGGAGGAGTTTATCCGCGCCCTTGCGCGGAGTCTGTTCGCGCGCGCGGACAATGGACCACACGAACACCTCCACGGCATCGCACCACACGAAGTCCGACCACCAACGGGGCGTCCGCTACCACGTGAACTCATGCGTTCCCCGTCCCCTGAGCGCTTGCGCGCGGGTAAAGATGGACCCCACCATCCAAATCGGACCTTCAACTCCAACGGGCCTCCATCCAAGAGGTGAGGCCTTAGCCCCTTACCGGGGTTAAAAGAACAATACTGGGGGAGCAAGGCTCCCTCGCGACATATCGCCCGGGTAAGCATACCTCGAGGCCCGTACCCCCGTGGGGACTCGTCCCCATGGAGAAGATCATGCGACGATTAGTTTCTGAGCTATCATTTTACAAACTCGTTTGTTATGCAGAGTATAAACTATAAAAGGCTCCTTGTTATAAAGAACCTTAGAAAACATTTTATAGGTAGTGGGTACGGTATTTATACGCTTTAGTAACTAAGAACTATTATTATCCAGTTACCACACGGTCCATAGAAGATAAAAGTCATATTATTTTGTATGAAATATACTATTTTCCGCCGTAAGCTTATTTTGATATGTGATTAACCCTCAGGCCGACATCCTCAATGACCGTACAACCCGAATTCCGTCCCTTACCCGAGGGCTTGCGAAAATATTTGTTGGGCAGGAATTACTTATTTATTATCTTAAAGCTATTACTATTCGATCTAGTGCGACGCCGTTATTTTCCTCCCTTGTTATCCTTCATCATGTTTGACAGGTATTTATTTCTATTTACATATGTACATTGTCATTTTTACAAACATATTTAGAAACTAGTAGGGCGCGTGGGAGCGCGGGCCACATGTGGCCCGCGGGCTGTCTTCTCACATATAAAAGAATCGCCGTCATCTCCATCGCCAATTGGAATCCGATTGGCAGTGGGCTAAAAGAATATCCTCGGAGCACGGTCATGGATTTAAAGATAGTTAAGGGCTGTTTGATTAAAAAATACACTGAACCTCATCCGATGAGGTTCAGTGTATTTTTTAATCAAACAGCCCTTAACTATCTTTAAATCCATGACCGTGCTCCTCAATCATCATCCAAATCGTAGACCATCATCTCTTCTCAAACTTTTCATAGTTTTTCATAGGCCTTGTTTATTGTAGCATTCACATTTTCCATGGAAAAATAAATTCAACCACTTTGATTTTTTTTTCATTCATCCCGTAGACCTTGAGATTCTTATTACGTCTTGCAAAGAAATCACTCTCTTATCTTTTATACTTTCCGAGATAGAACAACACGAAATTTGTATGGCGGCCATCTTGAATCCGCCATTTTGATTTTTTTTCAGCTAACTGCCAATTGGATGACGTTTCGAGTTACATTTGGTCGAGCACCCCCACCTATCTTCGATACCCTGGCTGTGCTCTTCTCCCGTCTCCGAAATCCTCAATCATCAGCTCTCTCCATATTTTTCTCTAGTAACTCTCCGAAAAACCGCATCGCAACCTTGCATAATTACCAACTGTTAGTCTCTTGAACATTCCCCATACATTTTCTATGGAAAAATAAATTCCGCCATTTTGATTTTTTTTTTCTATCCATCGAATAGACCTTCGAGTCCTGATCAACTCTTGTCAAGAAACCGTTCTTCCATCTTTTATACTCTTCGAGATATTGGCGAAATTCGTTTGGCCGCCATTTTGAATCCGCCATTTTGAATTTTTTTTCAGCTCACTGCCAATTGGATGACGTTTCAAATGACATTTGGTCGAGCACCCCCCACCTATCTCCAATACCCTTGGCTGTGCTCTTCATCCGTCTTCGATATCCTCAATCATCAGCTCTCTCCGTATTTTTCCTCCTCATGAATTTTTCCTCTCTATACGACCCCATCCTTGAAAAAAAAATTTTTCATACAAAATTGTTCAGGAGAGGTGATCAATCAGTGAGTGAATCAGCACGAGTAGCTATATATATATTAACTAGTAGGGCGCGTGAGTGCGCGGGCCACATGTGGCCCGCGTGCAGTCTTCCCGCCTATATAGGTATCGCCGTCATCTCCATTGCCAATTGGAATCCGATAGGCAGTGGGCTTAAAAAATGACCAAGGAGCACTGCCATGGTTTTAAAGATAGTTAAGGGCTGTTCGAACAAAAAAAATACGCTGAACCTCATCATATGAGGTTCAGCGTATTTTTTGCTCGAACAGCCCTTAACTATCTTTAAAACCATGACCGTGCTCCTTAACCATCATCCAAATCCTAGATCATCATCACTTCTCATATTTTCCTCTGGCAGTTCTCTGAAGAACTGCGTCAATGCCTTGGATAGTTCCCTACTTATTGTAGCATGTACATTTTCCATGGAGAAATAAATTCCTCCATTTAGTTTTTTATTCATCCCGTTGAACTTGAGATCCTGATCACCTCTTGCTAAGAAACCACTCTCTTATCTTGTATACTTTCCGAGATAGAACAACACGAAATCTGTATGGCGGCCATCTTGAGTCCGCTATTTTAACAGCTCACTGCCAATTGCATGACGTTCCGAGTATTTTTTTGTTTCAGCAGTCCCCACCTAACTATAATCCCTTGCCCATGCTCCTCGACTGTCTTCAAAACCCTCAATCATCATCTCATTCTATATTATTCCTACGAAAAACGGCATCTAAACCTTGCATAGTTACCAACTTTTAGTCTCTTCAACATTCCCCATACATTTTCTATGGCAAAAAATTTTTCGCTATATTTGATTTTTTTTCCATTCATCGGGTAGACCTTCGGGTCCTGATCAACTCTTGTCAAGAAACCACTCTTCCATCTCTTGTACTTTTCGAGATGGACACCGATGAAGTTTGTATGGCGGCCATCTTGAATCCGCCATTTTGAAAAAAATTTTAGATGACTCCCAATTGGATGTCATTTCGAGTGACATTCGGTCGAGCACCCCCTACCTATCTTCAATACCCTCCCCGTGCTCTTCATCCGTCTTCGAAATCCTCAATCATCAGCTCTCTCCGTATTTTTCCTCCTCATGAATTTTTACCCTCTATACGACATCATCCGTGAAAAAAAATTTTTTCATACAAAATTGTTCAGGAGAGGTGATCAATCAGTCAGTCAGTGGCCAATCAGCACAAGCAGCTATATATATAGTAACTAGTAGGGCGCGTGGGAGCGCGGGCCACATGTGGCCCGCAGGCTGTCTTCTCACCTATAAAAGAATCGCCGTCATCTCCATCGCCGATTGGAATCCGACTGGCAATGGGCTAAAAGAATTACCTCGGAGCACGGTCATGGATTTAAAAATAGTTAAGGGCTGTTTGAATAAAAAATACGCTGAACCTCATCGGATGAGGTTCAGTGTATTTTTTATTCAAACAGCCCTTAACTATCTTTAAATCCATGACCGTGCTCCTCAATCATCATCCAAATCTTAGACCACCATCTCTGCTCACACTTTTCATAGTTTTTCATAGGCCTTGTTGTGTACCATTCACATTTTCAATGGAAAAATAAATTCAACTACTTTGAATGTTTTTCATTCATCCCGTAGACCTTGAGATTCTAATCACGTCTTGCAAAGAAACCACTCTCTTATCTTTTATACTTTCCGAGATAGAGCAACACGAAATTTGTATGGCGGCCATCTTGAATCCGCCATTTTGAATTTTTTTTCAGCTAACTGCCCATTGGATGACGTTTCGAGTTACATTTGGTCGAGCACCCCCTACCTATACTCGATACCTTTGGTTGTGCTCTTCACCCGTCTCCGAAATCCTCAATCATCAGCTCTCTCCATATTTTTTTCTAGTAACTCTCCGAAAAACCGCATCACAACCTTGCATAATTACCAACTGTTAGTCTCTTCAACATTCCCCATACATTTTCTATGGAAAAATAAATTCCGCCATTTTGAATTTTTTTTTCTATCCATCAAATAGACCTTCGGGTCCTGATCACTTCTTGTCAAGAAACCATTCTTCCATCTTTTTTACTTTCCGAGATATCGGCGAAATTCGTATGGCGGCCATTTTGATTCCGCCATTTTGAATTTTTTTTCAGTTCAATGGCAGTTGGGTGACATTTCGAATGACATTTGGTCGAGCACACCCCACCTATTTGCAATACCCTTGGCTGTGCTCTTCACCCGTCTTCGAAATCCTCAATCATCAGCTCTCGCTATATTTTTCTTCCTCATGAATTTTTCTGTTCTATACAAAACGATCAGTGAAAAAAAAATTTTCCATACAAAATTGTTCAGGAGAGGTGATCAATCAGTCAATCAGCACAAGCAGCTATATATATATTAACTAGTAGGTCGCGTGAGGGCGCGGGCCACATGTGGCCCGCGTGCCGTCTTCCCCCCTATTTGCCTTCCAACTTTTAGTCTCTTCAACATTCTCCATACATTTTCTACGGAAAAATAAATTCCGCCATTTTGACTTTTTTTTTCTGTACGTCGAATAGACCTTCGGGTCTTAATCCCTTTTTTTCAAGAAACTACTCTTCCATCTTTTATACTTTCCGAGTTAGAGACCGAAGAAGTTTGTATGGCGGCCATCTTGAATCCGCCATTTTGAATTTTTTTTCAGCTAACTGCCAATTGGATGACATTTCGAATGACATTTGGTCGAGCACCCCCCACCTAACTTCAATAACCTCCCCGTGCTCTTCACCCGTCTCCGAAATCCTCAATCATCAGCTCTCTCCGTATTTTTCCTCCGAATGAATTTTTTTCTTCTATAAGAACCCATATTTGAAAAAAAAATTTTTCATACAAAATTGTTCAGGAGAGGTGATCAATGAGTCAGTCAGTCAGTCAGTGGCCAATCAGCACGAGTAGCTATATATACAACGTGTTCAGGACGAATACGAACAACTCTAGGGTTAGGTTCCTTATCGAAAAGTAATCAAAAATGGCTAAGGGACATAAGTTCTAAAATGGATATTTTCGGAGAAAATAATTTTTCTTTTGTAAATAGATCCAAAAATGTGTCCCATATGCCGCACTCTTATTTTTGCGACGTTGCCAAACTTAAATCATTCAAAAATACTACAACTACGGTCTGAGTAGTGATGTGCCAGTAGAAGCTATCTTGTCGGCATCGATAAAGTCTTACCGCGAACGATAGAATATAAATTTTCCTTAGATTTCAATCTTTTACATTTTGGCAATATTGAAAATAATTAATTTTGAACTTTATGATTGTAACCGAAATCATTATGTACTTACCTACTTCCTAAAAAGACTTTATTTTCTTCTGCCAATAAAAAGACTTTATTTACACCGTTAGTAGGTACTCGTAAAAGGTAGAATACCGAAGTAAGCTGAATCTATTTAAATTCACTAAAGCTTACATACTGTCTACATTACATTAATTACCATACTCAAAAATACAAACATACTTTTGTCTGCGTAAACGTAGGTCAACAAGCTCGTATAAGTTCATAACTGAATAGTTAGGTAAACAATTGAGTTCATCAGTAAGATTCTCAGTATCGATTGTCGATATTGTTAAAAATTATAACAAGAGCGCGCCGCAAGTTCATAAGCTTCTGAAGTTTTTTGTAGAACTTCGGGTCTCTCTTTCTCTCAGGTATACGTATCCCTTAGTTAAACTGCAATCGAAATACTAATTGTTTCCTTATCTTTATTGTTGAAGCTCCCTTGAGTGTGCGACGGTCCAGCCGGTTAAATCAGGGTTGTAGCTTTAAGGTACAATGTGAAATTGACTTTTTTTTTATTTACAATTTACATGCATAATATGATATTATGTTATTAATTAGGTACAGGTATTAATAAAATTATTAAACATCGAGCTAAGCAATGTTATAAGCGAAAATTTTAGTAAATTCCCTACGATGATTTTCAAATACGAGTAATCTTAGGGAATTTTCTATCGATGTAGGTATGTGTAATATGCCAATCCATATTTGCCAATCTGAATAAGGCCAGCGTGATGGACTGTTGGCCTATATCTTCGAGAATCGAGGGGAAACTCGAACTCGTGTTCAGCAGATTGCTACTATTGATCCTGAATTTCCTTTCTTCCACATTCATATTTTTTAAATTCACACATAGATGACTGTTTAAATCACTTTACTAAACCCATTCTTTAAAACGATACGAATCGTTGATAAAATTCTGACAAATATTTTTTTTTTAATTTTTCATTAAATCCTTATTGTGACAACCCTCGCTTGTGGCCACAAACAGTGTTCATTGTTTAGTAAAATTAAGACCATTCATAAGTTATGTTTAAGAATGCGACGATGTCAGTTTTTGCATAAAGGTGTGTGTAACATGGATAGTTGGAAATAGTTGAATTACTTTGTATGAAAACTGAATTTTATTTTTTTATTTTATTTAAAAATTATTTCTTATGTGGTTCGATTCCTATAAGTGGTCTGTTCAATACCTCGAAGTTGTTCGTATTCGTCCTGAACACGTTGTACATATAGTAACTAGTAGGGCGCGTGGGGGCGCGGGCCACATGTGGCCCGCGGGCTGTCGTCACGCCTATATTGTAACCCTCAGTCATAATTGTTCCCATACATTTTCTATGGAAAAAATAAATTCCGCCATTTTGAATTTTTTTTTCTATCCATCGAATAGACCTCGAGTCCTGATCAGTTCTTGTCAAGAAACCATTCTTCCATCTTTTATACTTTCCGAGATATCGGCGAAATTCGAATGGCGGCCATTTTGAATCCGCCATTTTGAAAAATTTTTCAGCTCACTGCCAATTGGATGACGTTTCAAATGACATTTGGTCGAGCACCCCCCACCTATCTTCAATACCCTCCCCGTGCTCTTAACCCGTCTTCGAAATCCTCAATCATCAGCTCTCTCCGTATTTTTCCTCCGAATGAATTTTTTTCTTCTATACGGCCCCATTCATGAAAAAAAAATTTTTCATACAAAATTGTTCAGGAGAGGTGATCAATGAGTGAATGAATCAGCACAAGCAGCTATATATATATTAATGACTAGTAGGGCGCGTGGCAGCGCGGGCCACATGTGGCCCGCGGGCTGTCTTCTCACCTATAAAAGAATCGCCGTCATCTCCATTGGAATCCGATTGGCAATGGGCTAAAAGAATTACCTCGGAGCACGGTCATGGATTTAAAGATAGTTAAGGGCTGTTTAAATAAAAAATACACTGAACCTCATCCGATGAGGTTCAGTGTATTTTTTATTCAAACAGCCCTTAACTATCTTTACATCCATGACCGTGCTCCTCAATCATCATCCAAATCGTAGACCAGTCTTTCCCAAAGTGGGCGATAACGCCCCCTTGTGGGCGCTGCAGGTCTCAAGGGGGGCGGTAAGAGACCCAGAAAGAAAATGGGGGCGTTGTGTCGAGGCGGGGGGGTGATTTGTAATTTTATTTAGCTAGTAGGCCTCTTAAACAACCTCTTAACTGCAAGAGCTCTCGACTCTCAACAACAACTTGTGAACATCAACTAATATGAATTAAAAGATTGCTCAAACTCGATTCTATATTTCTCTCCGCGTAGTTCATATATCTGTCATATTTTATTGAATATAGAAAAAATGAATCATCGTGTCAATCGGTCGCTCCGTTTCGTAATGAAAGTAGACACAAATAAAAAGGCAACAGACACACTTTCGCATTTTAATAGTTATTAGTACTCGTAGATATCTATCATGTTTTAACAAGTTTTTGTTAAATAACCCGAATTGTGCATTCCTGTAGCAGTCGGATGATTCATTGAATACTTGTTCGGACTTGTTGAGTACGATTGAGCGTCGAATGAGATTAACGAGTTTATGCATGTTTGTTTTATTCCTGTCGGTGCGTGCTGCTTAAGCATTTCTATATAAACAATGTAATATTTATTTTATTTTCATTTGTGGTCTCGCGCGTAATAGATGAGCACTACTTACACCTCCTCTACACTACTCGCGAAGTTGAACGTATTTCTCATTGCAAAACAATGTCGGAAGTAAAAAAGAAGAGACGGCAATACTGTGCGGAATATATTAAATTCGGATTTATTGAAAATCCCACAAACCCATCGTCGCCTTTGTGTCTTCTATGTCTAAAAACATTTTCGAATGAAGCAATGAAGCCTTCAAGGCTGCAAGATCATTTGAATAAAATGCATCCAGATAAGAAAGACAAGAATGTAGCATATTTTCAAGACCTAGAGAAGAAGCATAATACACAGCCAAGTGTAGCAAAACTATTTTCGGCGGCTGCTAAGCAAGATGACGACGGACTTCGAGCTTCGTACAATATCTCTTTGTTAATTGCTCAAAAAGGCAAACCACATAACATCGGAGAAGAGTTAATATTGCCAGCAATAAATGAAGTAATAACTACTGTGCTTCATAAACCGGCCGCAGATATTATCCGAAAAATTCCTTTGAGTAATAATTCTGTGCAAAGACGAATTGATGAAATGGCTGAAAACATTGAAGAATCATTGTGCGATCACCTGAGGACAAGTCAATTCTCAATTCAGCTCGATGAGTCCACTTTACCAACTAATGAAGCATTGTTGTTGTCTTACGTGAGGTTTATTAAAGATGAGAAAATATGTGAAGAACTATTATTTGCTAGAAATTTAGAGACCGATACAAAAGGTGAAACCATATTCAATACATTGGAAAAGTTTTGCGATGAGAAAGAGATTCCTTTGAAAAATATTATTTCAGTTGCTACGGATGGCGCTCCGGCTATGACAGGGTGCCATAAAGGCTTCATAGCGTACTTAAAAAATAAAATTCCAGATGTCCTTGGTGTACATTGCGTTATTCATAGACAACATTTAGTTGCTAGAAACTTAAGTGAAAAACTATTTCAATCACTGCAATATGTCATCAAAGCAGTCAATAAAATCCGCAACAGCTCTTTGAATGATAGATTATTTCATCAGCTTTGTGTTACTAATGACGAGGATTTCAACCGTTTGTTGTATCATACTGAAGTTCGTTGGCTATCAAGAGGCAATTGTCTGACTCGATTTTACAACCTGTTTGACTCTGTTATAGAGTTCTTGGAAACTAAAGATACAGAATTGCACGACAAGCTCATAACATCAAAAAATGATATAGCTTACATGACAGACCTGTATAAATTATTCAACGACATGAATCTCCAAATGCAAGGCGATAAACTAAATTTAATTAAAACAAAAAACGTCGTTGCTGCTTTCGCAGCCAAACTGCTTCTACACAAAAAGAATCTGGGCAGACGTGAGTTTCACAATTTTCCAAATTTATCAGTATCATGCAGTAACGACGAATTGTTTGCCTACTGCCAACATTTGGAAAACCTCCACATTGACTTCACCGAACGATACCAGGACATTTTGAACTTGGAAATACCAGACTGGGTGTTGGATCCGTTTTCAAATGTCAACACAGCAATGTCACCTCAGCTGGAAGAAGAACTTATAGAATTGACAACAAACGAGGAAATAAAAATCAAGTTCAAAAATGGTTACCAAGAATTTTGGCTACAAAAACCGATCCCGCAATTGTACCCTGGATTGTGGTCAATCGTTCAACGATTCTTGATAGCATTCCCATCGTCATATTTGTGTGAACGTGGATTTAGTGCTGTGACAACATTGCTTACTAAAAAGCGAAATCGTTTGCTTGTTACCGAACGTGGCGACTTGCGACTGTTCTTGAGTAAATTGGAACCTGATATCAACAAACTTATTAAACAGCATCAGATTCATCCTTCACATTAGTTTTTATATAAGGATTGATTATTTTAGTTATATTTTTAATAAAAGATACTCTGTTTTAATACTATAAAGTTGCGTTTCAATAATCATTCTTATTGGCAGGTGGAGCCCGTAAGAGTTAACTTGAGACCTTAAGCGCCGTTGTATGTTACCTACTGCGCTCAGGTTTCAAGTTGCGGGTTATAGTAAAAGTTTCGTTTAGAATTCTCCGTTAATATACATATATAGGTCACAATAATTAATTAATTCAATTTGAAGTTATAGTGGTTTTTAAATAGGTGAAAAAATGGGGGCGCTAAAAAAATATTTATTCTCAAAGTGGGCAGTAGACAAAATAAGTTTGGGAACCACTGTCGTAGACCATCATCTCTTCTCATACTTTCCATAGTTTTTCATAGGCCTTGTTTATTGTAGCATTCACATTTTTCATGGAAAAATAAATTCAACCACTTTGATTTTTTTTCATTCATCCCGTAGACCTTGAGATTCTAATTACGTCTTGCAAAGAAATCACCCTCTTATCTTTTATACTTTCCGAGATAGAACAACACGAAATTTGTATGGCGGCCATCTTGAATCCGCCATTTTGATTTTTTTTCAGCTAACTGCTAATTGGATGACGTTTCGAGTTACATTTGGTCGAGCACCCCCCACCTATCTTGGATACCCTGGCTGTGCTCTTCACCCGTCTCCGAAATCCTCAATCATCAGCTCTCTCCATATTTTTCTCTAGTAACTCTCCGAAAAACCGCATCACAACCTTGCATAATTACCAACTTTTAGTCTCTTCAACATTCCCCATACATTTTCTATTGAAAAATAAATTCCGCCATTTTGATTTTTTTTTCTATCCATCAAATAGACCTTCGGGTTCTGATCACTTCTTGTCAAGAAACCATTCTTTTACCTTTTATACTTTCCGAGATATCGGCGAAATTCGTATGGCGGCCATTTTGAATCCGCCATTTTGAAATTTTTTTCAGCTCACTGGCAGTTGGACAACATTTCAAATGACATTTGGTCAAGCACCCCCCACCTATCTTCAATACCCTTGGCTGTGCTCTTCATCCGTCTTCGATATCTTCAATCATCAGCTCTCTCCATATTTTTGTTCTTAATGAATTTTTCCCTTCTATACGGAATGGTCATTGAAAAAAAAATTTTTCATACAAAATTGTTCAGGAGAGGTGATCAATCAGTCAGTGGCCAATCAGCACGAGCAGCTATATATATATTAATAAAATGAGAAGAGAGCTTTTCTACCTAGAAATCTTTGCAATAGGTGTACTCGTAGGTAAATTGCAAAGATTTCTAAATAGAAAAGTATTTGTTTATGCAGAAATGTTTGAAGGTGAAAAGAGGTAAAAATAACTTAGCCTTATCTAAGAGTAATTGATTATTAAGATTGTTAGGTACCTACTGCATTACTGCCTAGGTCCTAAAATAATGTAAGATACGAGGAAGTTAATTGATATTTTAGTCCTTGATGTAATTTGCATTGCAAAAAAACTATATCTCTACATATTATATTACGGAATTCGCGTAAATCTTGTTTGATATTTGAGATGAAGCAGGAAAACCTGAAGGTTTTGATTAAAGTTTCACTGTTAAGAAACCTAATCTAATTTCGGGGAAAATTTTCCATGATCGAGCAAAATGAGAGAAGGTTCTCCTCTGAGAAATCAAACACTATAATAAGGTTTTATAAGAAGTAATAAATTTATATTAAAGCTAGAACATGATATCCCAAGGCATTCATTTAAGTGATAAGATTTCTTTTAGTAGGTATATCTACTAAATTCTATAAGAATACAATTTGATATTAAGTCCTTAAATTGGAAAAGAAGATACATTTTTTATAACTCAAAAATAACCTACATAGAGAAACAAAAAAAACTAATAGCTGGTTGCGATTAAAATAGTTTGCTTTTGGCCTATTATACCGAAGGCCTATTTTAATTTCTATTGAAGCCGTAAAGGTTTATTATAAGTAAACTATTTTAAATCGCGTAAAGTACTTAATAAATCAACTACTCGTCACTCATACTCAATTAAGTCATTCGAACACCTCGGTAATTAACCAGTAGAACACTGGTTCTATTGATATTCGTAAACACTGAAAATGATTGGGGAGTGGAGACGGAAGACAATCGGAACTAACGGCAAAACGAACCCTTCAACCATGAAAAGTACAGGGGGGTAGAAGTAGAACGCTGTGACGTCACAAACGAACCGCGACACTCCTGTAATTTCACAGGCAACATTACAATCATAAATCGAGTGTATAAGAGCGCGTGGACAATTTCATGAGCGTGATTCATCTAAAAAATTGGGTAACTTCTTGAGAAAATGGCAGTCGCATATGACACAATTAGAATTAACGTGCTGACTGGAAATAAACTCAAAAATTGGATAACATAATATACAGACATGACAGAGAACAGCAGTCATTATCATTTTCGATTTCGTTTCATTAGAGCGACTCGGACCGAAATGGACATAATATGGGTTCGGTTGCTACTATGGACACGCAAAAACCTACCCGATGATAATTGTATTGCACCTCGGGACCATTTATTTCATTCGGGAAAATTTATTTCACTTCTACTCACAGTTACAAATACATTGTAGGGTACGACAGGCAGCATTTCGGGAGCATATGACAGAAAATCTCGTTTTTCCTATTCACTAATAAACTTAGCAAGTTGTTAAAAAAGTCTAAGTGTTTTTGAAACTTATTACTACGTACAAAAACTTCTGGGAAAATTTTATATCGAGAAAAATTCTGCCATACGGGTTTCTGCTTCTGAGTGCATTTAGAATGAACACCTAATTGTATATTAGTAGTGACACGTTAATTACATTAGAAAAAAATTGTCTTAATAGTTTTCAACGCGGTGTTCACTAAAAATCGATTAAATAATTGTCTAGTCCGTTAACGAGAATCATGAAATTTCAGAAAATCCTCACCGCGATGCCCAAATTCTGCTTACAAGCAGATCACAATCAAGCAGATCTTAAACACCTTCTTAAAATGCTTACATCCTCTCGGGCTATAAATTCACAAATAACAGTCATGGACGGTTGCCATTCTAATAAACTCAAACTTACTGCTTTAAGTACAAACTTGGAAATGGTACAGTCGTTTCCTTGTATTTTATAATACCCGAATTTTCATAAATATTCCGCCTTCTGTTCGTTATGTCACTGTTAAACCTGTTTTTCTGAATCAATATAATATATTTTTTGCTTCAAATAAAATTGATAAAATTGTCAGTTTGTTCATTTATTATTTCAAAAGGTTCATTGTACAACTTACAATACCAACCCATAGAAGGTATGGTATGTTGTATGTTGTATGAACCTGTATATTATGTTACTAGCGGACGCCCGCGGCTTCGCTCGCGTTGAACCTCTGCTTTACATCCTCAGGCGTTTAATTACCAAAATTCCTGTCTTAACTGCCATTTATTTTAATAATTTAAAGACAACAAATTCTTCCTTTGTGCTTGCTGCTATAGTCACTTATCGGTTTTGAAAATATGAGGTCGTTACAAAAAGTTTCATATAGTTCAATTAGGGTACCGTACCTATAGGGGAAAAAGGCGGGAACCTTATTACTGAGACTACGCTGTCTGTCCATAATAAATGGCGGCCACTTTTTTAATTCTGACCATAAATTCGTTCTCTATTCTTGCTGTGATACTCAAATATCGATTTTCAAAGCAATCGGCACAGTAACAAAAAAGTTCAAAATGGCGGCCACTTTTATTAAATTTTGACCACAAATTCCTTCTCCATGCTTGCTGCGATACTCAAATATCGATTTTCAGACCAATCGGCCCAGAAACAAAAAAGTTCAAAATGGCGGCCATTTTATTTAATTCTGACCATAAATTCGTTCTCTATGCTTGCTGCGATACTCATATATCGATTTTCAAAGCAATCGGCCTAGTAACAAAAAAGTTCAAAATGGCGGCCGCTTTTCTAAATTTTGCCCACAAATTCGTTCTCTATGCTTGCTGCGATACTCAAATATCGATTTTCAAAGCAATCGGCCCAGAAACAAAAAAGTTCAAAATGGCGGCCACTTTTTTTAATTTTGACCACAAATTCCTTCTCCATGCTTGTTGCGATACTCAAATATCGATTTTCGGAGCAATCGGCCCATTAACAAAAAAGTTCAAAATGGCGGCCACTTTTTTTTAATTTTGACCACAAATTCCTACTCCATGCTTGCTGCGATACTCAAATATCTATTTTCAAAGCTATCGGCCCAGTAACAAAACAGTTCAAAATAGCGGCCGCTTTTTTTAAATTTTGACCACAAATTCCTTCTCCATACTTGTTGCGATACTCAAATATCGATTTTCAGAGCAATCGGCCCAGTAACAAAAAAGTTCAAAATGGCGGCAACTTTTTTTTAATTTTGATCACAAATTCCTTCTCCATGCTTGTTGCGATACTCAAATATCGATCTTCAGAGCTATCGGCCCAGTAACAAAAAAGTTCAAAATGGCGGCCACTTTTTTTAATTTTGACCACGAATTCCTTCTCCATGCTTGCTGCGATACTCAAATATCGATTTTCAAAGCAATCGGCCCAGAAAAAAAAAAGTTCAAAATGGCGGCCATTTTATTTAATTCTGACCATAAATTCGTTCTCTATGCTTGCTGCGATACTCATATATCGATTTTCAGAGCAATTGGCCCAGTAACAAAAAATTTCAAAATGGCGGCCACTTTTTTTAATTCCGACCATAAATTCTTTCTCTATGCTTGCTGCGATACTCAAACATCGATTTTCAAAGCAATCGGCCTAGTAACAAAAATGTTCATAATTGCGGCGTCTTTTTTTTAATTCTGACCACGAATTCCTCCTCCATGCTAGTTGCGATACTCAAATATCGATTTTCAGAGCAATCGGCCCAGTAACAAAAAAGTTCAAAATGGCGGCCACTTTTTTTTAATTTTGACCACAAATTCCTTCTCCATGCTTGTTGCGATACTCAAATATCGATTTTCAGAGCAATCGGCCCAGTAACAAAAAAGTTCAAAATGGCGGCCACTTTTTTTAATTTTGACCACGAATTCCTTCTCCATGCTTGCTGCGATACTCAAATATCGATTTTCAAAGCAATCGGCCCAGAAACAAAAAAGTTCAAAATGGCGGCCATTTTATTTAATTCTGACCATAAATTCGTTCTCTTTGCTTGCTGCGCTACTCATATATATCGATTTTCAGAGCAATTGGCCCAGTAACAAAAAAGTTCAAAATGGCGGCCACTTTTTTTAATTCTAACCATAAATTCTTTCTCTATGCTTGCTGCGATACTCAAATATCGATTTTCAAAGCAATCGGCCCAGTAACAAAAATGTTCATAATCGCGGCGTCTTTTTTTTTTAATTTTGACCACAAATTCCTTTTCCATGCTTGTTGCGATACTCAAATATCTATTTTCAGAGCAATCGGCCCAGTAACAAAAAAGTTCAAAATGGCGGCCACTTTTTTTAATTCTGACCACGAATTCCTTCTCCATGCTTGTTGCGATATTCAAATATCTATTTTCAGAGCAATCGGCCCAGTAACAAAAAAGTTCAAAATGGCGGCCACTTTTTTTAATTCTGACCACGAATTCCTTCTCCATGCTTGTTGCGATATTCAAATATAAATTTTCAGAGCGATCGGCCCAGTAACAAAAAAGTCCATAATGGCGGCCACTTTTTTTTAATTTTTACCACAAATTCCTACTCCATGCTTGCTGCGATACTCAAATATCTATTTTCAAAGCAATCGGCCCAGTAACAAAAAAGTTCAAAATGGCGGCCACTTTTTTTAATTCTGACCACGAATTCCTTCTCCATGCTTGTTGCGATATTCAAATATAAATTTTCAGAGCGATCGGCCCAGTAACAAAAAAGTCCATAATGGCGGCCACTTTTTTAATTCTGACCATAAATTCGTTCTCTATGCTTGCTGCGATACTCAAATACCGATTTTCAAAGCAATCGGCCCAGTAACAAAAAAGTTCAAAACGGCGGCCACTTTTTTTTAATTTTTACCACAAATTCCTACTCCATGCTTGCTGCGATACTCAAATATCTATTTTCAAAGCAATCGGCCCAGTAACAAAAAAGTTCAAAATGGCGGCCACTTTTTTTAATTCTGACCACGAATTCCTTCTCCATGCTTGTTGCGATATTCAAATATAAATTTTCAGAGCGATCGGCCCAGTAACAAAAAAGTCCATAATGGCGGCCACTTTTTTAATTCTGACCATAAATTCGTTCTCTATGCTTGCTGCGATACTCAAATACCGATTTTCAAAGCAATCGGCCCAGTAACAAAGAAGTTCAAAATGGCGGCCACTTTTTTAAATTTTGACCACAAATTCCTTCTCTATGCTTGTTGCGATACTCAAATATCGATTGTCAGAGCAATCGGCCCAGTAACAAAAAAGTTCAAAATGGCGGCCACTTTTTTAATTCTGACCATAAATTCGTTCTCTATGCTTGCTGCGATACTCAAATACCGATTTTCAAAGCAATCGGCCCAGTAACAAAAAAGTTCAAAATGGCGGCCACTTCAAAATTTGGATTTCAAAAATCCCCGAAAAACCTGAGTACGAATTGATTTTATTACCTTATAAAAACCAATTTTCAGATCTGAACTACTTTTAGTTCTTCGGGAATTCCTGGAACAACGAAGAAAATCACTTTTGTATGGGAAAATCCCTTAAATGTACGATTTTTACCCCTTAAAATTTGAATTTCTGAAATCCCCGTCTTAGTATAAATTCATGACCTAATATCAACCTAGGTACCAAATTTCAGATCTCTACGACTTTTAGTTTTTCGGGAATTCCTGGAACAACGAAAAAAAAATCACTTTTGTATGGAAAAATCCCTTTAATGTACGATTTTTACCCCTTAGGATTTGAATTTCTGGAATCCCCGTCTTAGTACGAATTCATGACCTAATATCTATCTAGGCACCAAATTTCAGAGCTCTACGACTTTTAGTTTTTCGGGAATTCCTGGAACAACGAAAAAAAATCACTTTTGTATGGGAAAATCACAGTTGTACAGAGGGCGCCTCGGAGTAAACTCGATGTTCGTGCGCGTCTCCTTAAAATTAATGTTTAAAAATACATTTATCTACGCTCATTGCTTAAAGTTCGAATTATGAAATCAAAATGTGTCCCATATTGACCTACTTTATTCACAGACTTCTATAATTATTAAAAAGTTATTCATTATAACATAGCTGTACTATGGAAATATCTCTAGATTGTTGAATAATTTCTATTACGATACGCGGCTCTGGGTTCCTGTATTCTTGTGTGTCGTCATCACAGACCAGGGAATAACTTTCTTTTCTCTGTGGTCGTCATAGCCAAAAGAGAGTGTAGAGCCAATCCTCAATTTTGTTTTTTTTTTTTTTTATATAAGGAGTCCACAGACAACATTTAGTTGGTAGTCATGATCGACCATAGACAACAATTAATTCACGGAAACAATAATTTTTCCCTGCCTTATATGACTGATTAAAAAGTGTGTTCATACAGAATATTGAAAAGAATTATGTATAATTTTTGATTATTTAACTATCCACAAAAAATATAGTTTATCTGACTTGTATAAATATTTTTCTACTCTTTTTTGTTTCATGACTTTTTTAACAGACTATACGCAGTTTGCAACTGAATTTTGGCGCCATACCTAACTTTTAACATTTCAATGTGTTATTTTTGTTACTTAGTCAAAACTTAGCGCGGAAAAATGTCTAGCAGTGAAACGTACTAAAGAAAATTTAACTCCACCTGACATTTTAGTAATTGCAACAAAAATGACCCACAATCTTTTACCAACAAAGTGAAGGATTTACGACAAACGTTAGCAAGATTTTATGGTTTGGATTTATGATAATTTGAGCGTAGATAAAGTAGTGTATGAAACTCTACATAATTAGGTATTAAAACACTCGTGTGATACTATTAAAAAACTCGCCTGCGGCTCGTTTTTTAAACTCACACTCATGTTTTAATACCCCCCATTATGCATCCGTTTCATAAACTACTATTACCGTATAAATATTGTTATTTAATAGTTAACGGAGTTAAATAAGTGCAGTTTAAATATAATCAGTATAAAAATTAGGATCTCAGTGAATCATAAGTGGCACCATAACATCGCTGTAAGTGACAGTGTAGGTAAACTCCGCGCCAAAACTAACGCGTTGTGATGTTTTCGGGTCATGAACAGTGCTAATTTGAAAACGTTAAACATTTACGTAAAGAGTGCCTAATTCTAAAACGTTCTCGTCGTATTTTGCAATAATTAAGTAGTGCAAATAATATCATATTCAGGCGTCTTGTCCCACCTGCGCGAATTATAACCTCTAAAACAGATTCGCCGCAACGCATATCTACCTAACCTATTAAATATCGGAAAGTGATATTATATGAACCAAGTTTCCGCATTTATCCCGAAATATGGAGTGTAGTAGTGGTTGTGGACGACCGCTAACTGAACAGTCGCTGAGGTGCCGGTTATGTAAACACGCATATCATTGTGAGTGCTTAAATATAAACCCACAACAATTTTCGACGCTTACAAAGGACTACTTGGCTTCCTGGCAATGCCCGGCGTGCTGCAATGTATCTCGTCGGCACAGAGGTAACCGCGACAATACGCCGGTACGCAACTCGGTTATACCTACACCTGAGGATACGTCGTCGGCGGCGGCCGGTAAAACACTCGAACGTACTACTTCACACCAGGATTTCGACTGGCGCGTCTTCAGGCAGGAGCTGCAATGTACGCTCAATACATGGCACCAAGACATGGACAGCAGCCTCGCCAAAATCAGGGATGAAATCCATAACGCACTGAGCGATATAAAGCAAGACATACACGCCCTTCGCACTGAGCAGGACAGCATCAAGAGTGGGCTGGCGAGCTTGACCAGAGACATCACGGAGCTGAGATCGTCCTCGCAGTATCAAGCTGAGCAGCACGGTGACCTGGAAAAGAAAGTACGCGACCTGGAGAACGTCACGACCGACGCGCGTGAGGCCGCGAATCTTATCTCTGCCTTGGAATACAAAATCGATGGTTTAGAACAACAAGCGAGGCAATGCAATATTGAGATATGTAACGTCCCCGATAGGCGTAATGAAAATCTGTTCGGAATACTGGAAGCCATTGGTTCAAAAATCAAGTACCCGATTCAACAGAGGGACGTCGTCTCCATACATCGAGTGCCTCACGCCAGCCAACTAAGTGACAGGCCTAAAAACATCATCGTAAAATTTACTACGCGCGTCCTACGTGATAATATTCTGAGTGCTTTCCGCAAGGCTAGAGGAGTGAAAAGTGACGAGCTGGGTATTGCCGGTCAATCGCGCGAGGTGTACATGAATGAACACCTAACGCTGAAAAAAAAACAACTTTTTCGAGAATGCCGAGAGAAAGCAAAAGAGTGCAAATATAAATACGTTTGGATTAAAAACGGTGCCATTCTCGTTAGACAAGATGACAACAAACCTGCTTTCGTTATTCATTCTAGCCAAAATCTTAGCAAAATTCGTCCTAGCAGTGCTACGTAAACCTAAAAATTATTTAAATGTTTTTCTATATTGTTATGCGTTCGGCTCACAGTTTGTATACGTGATTAAATTATGGCTATGTTATGTGATTCTTGAAAGCTGGTGCTGGCTTTGTATAAACATCATTGCAGCTTCAATATTAATGTGTGTTATATATTATACTAGTTCTTGCAGTAGTGGCTCTCTTGTTGTTAAACATAATATCAAGGTAACAACTCTCTTATTTTATGCTCTTAATACGCCTTACCACTATACAGTGTTAAAAACAATTTGTGTAACGTTAATATATTATGTAACGTATAAACATATCGTATTAATATTTTTAGTAACTCATATTATTTATAAAATACCTACTCTTAATGGATAAAGTTCTTTCTGTGTATTATCAAAACTGCCGCGGTTTGCGGACTAAGTTACATACTATTTATATGAATATTCTTATGTACGATTATGATATAATACTACTGTCTGAGACTTGGTTAACAGATGAAATTTTTGATAGCGAATTCATCGACTCGCGATACCACGTATACCGTTGCGATAGGAACCGCGCCGCGGCGGGGCGGCGGGACGGCGGGGGCGTGCTGTGCGCCGTGCGCCGCTCGCTGTGCGCCGCGCCGCTCGTGCTGCCGGCCGCCCCGGCCGCGCCGGCGCCGCCGCCGATCGTCGACTACGTGCTGGTCGAGCTGCCTTCTGGGAGCGGCCGCCACATAGTAGGCGTCACGTATATCCCACCCAACCAAAGCTACGACGTATACTTATCATATTTTGACTATTTACATGACATTTTACAGCAAAGTCCTAACTGCAATATTCACCTGGCTGGCGACTACAATCTGCCTATGATAAAATGGATCCGTAACGGTACATATACAGAACCACTTTTAAATAATACTCAATGTCCGTCTAGTCAGCATCTCTGCCAATTTATGTCAGTTATAAATTTAACACAATTTAATTATATAGTGAATCATAACGGGCACATATTAGATCTTTTCCTATCCACTGAAAAGGAATGTTGCATCTCGAGTGCACTGACTACGTTGGTGCCACCCGACGGACATCACCCACCGTTCTATGCGATGGTACCCTTCAACAATAAATCTTATATTCCTCTGAAGACCGTTACGCGCTATTGTTTTAATCGCGCGGACTATTCAATTGTCAACAAAGAAATATTAGGTAAGGACTGGGAACAAGTTTTCGCTGGCAAGTCTGCTAGCTGTGCAGTCGATTCGTTTTATGAAGTAGTCTATGGATTCATACGGAAACATATTCCCACTAAAATTGTGAAAACCAAGCACTTCCCGGCTTGGTTCAACTCGTCCCTAATTAAAATATTTAAGGATAAAAAAAAGGCATGGATTAAGTGGAAAAAATATAACAATATATCAGATTATGAGTTATTTAGTATGTTAAGACTGCGATTTAAAACCGAATCAAAAAAGCGTTTCAAAGAGTACATGAACTTAGTTGAGGATAGCATTAAAATTAATGTACAATATTTTTGGCTATTTATCTCAAACAGGAAAAAAGGCCTGCACATACCCGGAAATGCGTTCTACAAAAATACCACAGCAAGCAGTCCTTCTCAGGTATGTAATTTATTTTCTAATTTCTTTCAATCTGTATTTGTGCCCTCAGATCTTACGGATAGTTTTAGTATAGACGACTGTGTGCAAATAGATGACGTCATGGCTTGTGACGTTATTAGTAATGTTAATATTAGTGTCTTGAAGGTGAAAAAAGCGTTACAGAAGTTAGACGTTACTAAAGGCCCAGGTTTGGATGATATTCCACCGATTTTTTTTAAATCAACTGCTGATACTATATGTAAGCCGCTAGCCGTCCTTTTCAATCTGTGCCTTCAGCAAGGGACATTTCCACACAAGTGGAAAATGGCGCGGATAGTCCCAGTGCACAAAGGGGGCTCTAAGAGGAACGTGGAAAACTACCGACCAATCTCTATACTACCTGTACTCTCTAAACTTTTCGAAAGATTGGTGCATGATTATATTTATCCTCTGCTGCATCAAATCATCCTTACGCAACAGCATGGATTTGTACAGAGGCGTTCAACCGTTACTAATCTCCTTGTGTTCACTTCACAGTTGTTCGAAAATTTAGACAACCACAAACAAACTGATGCCATATATACAGACTTCCAGAAAGCTTTTGATAGGGTAGATCACAAATTGTTGCTTGAAAAACTAGCCTACAACGGTATACGTGGTAACCTGTGGCGATGGTTCAAATCGTACATAACAAACCGCACTCAAAAAGTTGTTATTAACGGACATGATTCTGATATGGTCACGATAACGTCTGGTGTTCCGCAAGGGTCAATCCTTGGGCCACTTTTATTTATTTTATTTATAAACGACATTTATAAATGCTTTCAATATAGTAATTTCCTTCTGTACGCAGATGATCTTAAAGTATATAAAACTATCGAAACACCTGATGATCATGTCCAACTTCAAGCTGATTTAAATAGATTTTCTGAATACTGTAGGATAAATAAGCTTAATCTGAGTTTAAATAAATGTAAATTTATCACCTTTACTAAGAAAACTAGCATCAGTAATTTTAGGTATTCACTTAGCAATTCCAGTCTAGAGAGAGTTAATAATATTAGGGACCTAGGAGTAACATTAGATTGTAAACTCAACTTAGATACACATGTAAAAAATATCATAAATAAAGCTTTTAAAATGTATGGGTTTGTAATTAGAGCGAGTGATAATTTCAAGAGAGCCTCTACATATATTCACTTATTTAAGTCTTTAGTACGACCGCAACTTGAATACGCTGTCTGTATCTGGGATCCATACTATGATATATATGTAAACAACCTTGAAAAGGTTCAAAAAAAATTTTTACGCTGCATACATTACAAGTGTACACGGAATCGGCTGCCTTATGACCAACTTCTTGAAAAATATAACCTACTCGACTTAAAGTCCAGGCGTAAACAACTAGAAGCCATGTTCTTGTACGATCTGTGTCATAATAAGTATGATTGCACTGACTTAACCCGCAAGCTCTGCTATCGTGTGCCATTTAGAACACCTATACGTAGCTGTCGAACACACCAACTCTTTGCTACCACAAAATGCCGCACGAATGCAGGTAAGCGCTCGCCTCTACTTAGGATGACGCAGACGTACAACGAGCACTTTGGCAATATCGATATTTTTGCAACTCGAGTGGGTGGTTTCAAGAGGTTGGTCATAAGCAACCTTAAATTAAAAGTAGATACAACGAAATATTGATTACTTTGTGTTGCCCTCACCATGTACCTACTTTTGGTATTACCTGTGAACGACGGAGTGGGTCATGCACTGATGCTTACTAGAGTTAGTTTTATGTTATTAATGTAAAATTGTAGTGCTAGACTGTTTGTCGTTCCTTAATAAATAAATAAATAAAAATAAAATAAAATCTCTTTAAAGTACGACTTTTACCCCTTAGGATTTGAATTTCTGGAATCCCCGTCTTAGTACGAATTCATGACCTAATATCTATCTAGGCACCAAATTTCAGATCTCTACGACCTATAGTTTAGGCGGAATCCGTGGTGTTCCACGGACCAAAATTCCTCTTTCTTTTATATATATAGATGATGTTCGAATTTCAAGAATGGACCATTTCAGAGCTATTTGCGATCTCGTTAATTAAATATCACTTGCCTATCCTAGTAAATCCTTTAGAAATAGTTCTGTTCTATTGTAGCCATATGGTAGTAGGGATAGATGCGCTAAATTTTGAAATTCTAAAACGGAATTAGTACCTGTTTGCCTAAAGCCTGTAGGTTTCAAAGATTAGGTCATTTAAAGTAGGTGATAATGATGTATGACGTAATTTTATAAAAAGGACGCTTCATTATGAATATTATAAACACGTCTTTGATCTTTTTGGGTGCGTAAAGATATAAATAATGGATTTTTTCAGTAGCTATGATCAAAGCAAAAGAGAAACAAGACAAACTCGAAAAATAAACGAAGCAGTGCGAGTAGGGCCTGTGATAATCAACTTACATAGAAACGTGAAATAGAGGTTGAATAGCTAAAAGTCTGTTTTGTATATTTCAATCGAATTTCACATTAATGATGACAGAGATGTGTGAAACAGAACTATTCATCGGAATTCCGCGTTTTATTGTACACTATACAAGTTAGTACTTGACTGCGATCTCACCTGATGGTAAGTGATGATGCAGCCGAAGATGTTAACGTAACAACTTGGAAGGAGCAACGGTTTCTACATAGCATCGCGCCGGAACGCTAAATCGCTTGGCGGTACGTCTTTAGCAGGGTGGTAACTAGCCACGCTCGAAGCCTCCCACCAGAGCAAACCTGAGCCAATTTAGAAATTGTAACATTTCAAAGTGGCCTGTGGCGGAAATCGAACCCGCGACCTCCCACTCGAATCCGAGCGCCCGTCCCCTGGGCCAGGGAGGTCGTCAAAAATTACTGGCAGTAAGAGATTAACTTATTGATACTCGTGTTATTCGTGGATTTTATCAGCCATTTAGTAACCGAAACCTTAACTGCCTAGCTTAGCTGCCCCGTAATGTAATGCCGTCTAAAGACGGTCATGCATCAGCCCTGTGATACGACTCTTAGCTAAGTTTTTGGGCTTAGATCCTGATAAACTTTTATGTATCCTCAGTAAAGTAGGTAAGGTACTTATGTGTTAATTTTATGTACTCACATAATCCCAGACGACCTCCCTGGCGCAGTATCAGCAGGTACGCGTTCGGCTTTAAGAAGGAGTTCCCGGGTTCGATTCTCAGAATTTTATGATATCTATTTTATAATTTTAGATTGCCTCATAGTTCTGTTGCGGTGGGAGGCTTCGGCAGTAGCTGATTTAGAGTTTTGGTACGATGCTGTCTAGCTAAATTTATATGTCAATTTTAACCTCTTCATTTAGGGCGATAACACTTGCATCTTCACTTACCATCAGATGAGATTGTCAGAGACAAGTATACTAACTTTTACCGAGTTACACAAAACATGTACCCACACATTATGTTATTTGTTTTATTTTCTTGTCTTTAAAAACATCTGCAGTGGTGTTACGTCCAATGAACAAATGGGAAGAACATAAAACTCTAGAGTTCTGAATCCTCACTGAAATCTACAAATCCGAATGATACAGTCTAAGGCCATATGCGCTTGCCTAGAAAATGCCTATTCTTCCCTCTTAATTTGAAGGCGTGAATTTTACAGTCCAACAAGGCTCTCTTGGCACTTGAATGACATTGAGAGGAGGGTGCTGTTATATAAAAAAGGCATCCAGAAAATAAAATCTCCTCAATTTTATTTCAATTTCAGTTTAAAATAGTAATAGTAAGCAAAAACAACACAACAGACAATAGCAATATACCGACAGAGCGAACTATCAAACAGTATCACAAGATAGCGGCTTTAGTACCGATTTTGGCCACGCGCCAAGATAGCCTTGTCGCACTGTAGATGGTGCAGGGAAAATCAGTGCCTGGGAGGGTATTCCAGATTCTTGCAGTACGTACAGTGCGACAAGGCTATTTTGGCGCGTGGCCAAAGACTGAACTAACGCCGCTATCTTCTGCTACTGTTTGATAGTTCGCTCTGTCAGTATTCTTCTTCTCAGCGGCAGGGCGCGTTTGGAACCCTCGTAAACTTAGTTTTAAGCCGACTTGTAGTTATCACCATTATTATGCAAGAAATGTCATACCGACGTTCGCAAGAGCCTGTATGTTAGGCCTATGTGAAATAAAGATATTTTGATTTGATTTATCATTATTGTATGTTATGTTGTTTTTGCGTACTATTAACTATTTTAAACTAAAGTAGAGGTAAAATTGAGGAGATTTTATTTTATGGCTGCCTTTGTTTTGCAACAGCGCCCTCCTTTAAGTGCCAAGAGAGCCTTGTCGGACTGTACAAGGAGGGAGGAGGTAGCGAGGAATCAAACCGCATCGCACGTGTCTTTGGTACGTCAACTATGTAGAGGTGCAAGCCGTTTCGATGCCTTCGTGATACTATAAAAAGATGAAAACTGAACTAATTCCAAAAAATGTACCTTTAATACTTCGTGGACGTGCTTCATGCATTTTTTATGGATTGCAATATGTTTTAAACTATAAAGATATATAGAGCTGCTGGTCATAAAAACAGATAAATAAGAACATTTTGAATCGTTACTCGTACTTTTCCAATGTCACTGTACCGGAAACTAGATCGCTATTTTCTACATGGAACAATTTCCTCCGACATTTAATATTAATCTCTTACAAACAACTCCATTTATCCGCTCAAACATTTGTTACGACTTACGATTCCGAATTGACTGTTTGCGTGTGCTATTGTTATCTTGCCTGAATAAAACGTGGCAATGCTTGATTTCACGTGACTTGCTGGGATCCCATTTCCAAGACACAAACATCTTTTTAATACCATTACCTGCAGTCTCTCAACGAGCGTCTCATGAAAAAGACCGTCATAACACGTGTTGTACTCAGAATTTCTTGTAAGTAAGCCAATGTAAACAACAATTTTCTTTTTATTAGGGTTTTATTATCCGAAGGGTAAAAAGGAACCCTATTACTGAGACTTCGCTGTCCGTCCGTCCGTCCGTCCGTCCGTCTGTCACTAGGCTGTATCTCTGGAACCGTAATAGCTACAGACTTAAAATTTTCACAGATGATGTATATGTGTAGCCGCTATAAAAAACAAATACTGGAAAGTAGAATAAAATAAATAACAGTAAAAGGTAGACGCTTCAAAATGTTCACAGCATAATCAATTATATAATTACTTTTAAAATAATACCTAGTTAAAAATTAAAAAAAGTTAAGTAAACAAAAACAGAAAAAAGTACGAAAACACGCTGAGGTTTGAACTCAGTCACAATAATAGGCACAGGTGGTCTGGCCACCACTGAGCCATTCATTCTATGACATATTTAGTAAAATTAGTCAATAGAATATACTAGTTGAAAATTAAAGCACGTCTAGGTTTCGAATTAGAAGGACAGGAGTGTTTAATTTACTTTGAAAATTGGTCTTAAGGGGATTTATTGAATTTATTTTTGTCATTGTCACTCTCACGAATGCGCTGATGGGTGCGACATGCAGCGTCGCGGAAGAATATAACAGAAAAACGACCTTTTACATAATTTCTCTATAACTAAGCCAGTTATTTAAAATCTGTTTCTCAATGTTTTTAGATATTATTATTACCGACACATTAAAACAAAAATTACAATTACATACATTGTAGTTTCGGAAAAAAAGAAGAAAAACTGAGATTTTGGAGCAACTTTTGGGAGACCTTTCTATCGAGAAAATTTTATTTAGTCGTGTTTCTGCTTCTCAACGATTTTAGATTAAAGACCCAAAATACATGTCGTATAAATTTAAAAGTAATTTTCTCCATAGTTTTTAAACTAAACTTCACTAAAGATCGCTTAAATACGGCTTCTACGCCGTTAATAGTACGGAACGCTCAGTGCGCGAGCCCTAATCGCACTTGGCCAATTGTTATATCTTGATTAACATCACTTAGTTCGTGCAAATGTTACGTGAAAAGCCCCACATGAAGGAAGATGAAGTTATATTTCCATACAGTCATTATTCCACGTTGATGACTCTTACGTCATTGGCGAATGGTTTCAATTCTAAGTTCTAAAACGAGTGCCATAAATCCAGTCTAAAAGAATTATTAACTAACGCAGAACATCAATAAAAATTACATAGGTACGTAGATTACGTACGTACGTATTTTAGATAGTTTTATTTTATCTCAAATTCACAACTACGATGTTTGTGCTCAATATATTTCAGGCATACCTACGTATTATTTCAGGCATTATCTACCATATAAATCTTATACTTTTAGCGCAGATTTTTGTTTTTATTTTCCCGCTAACCTCAAAATGTGCGAGCGCCTACTATATGTAAATCTTGTAAATAATGTGACAAACATAGGCCGTTCTCTGGGATGTTCAAGTTTATCGCTACCGCAGCATCAAGGCTAGCATAAGAAGTTTTATCACGGCTGTTAGCCACAATAATATCACTAACACGAGTAAAACTTTAGTAATGAGCAGCCTTGTTTTGTTGATTTTTATCATGGAACAGAAAACATGCAGAAAGCAGCGACATTTCGGTTTTTTCTTATCCTATTAGTATTGATAACTTTTTTGTCCGTAATTTTGATATAAACTTTTTTATTTCTCACAGGAAACCTTTACTATCACGAAATTTTGCCTTAAATGGATTTAAATGTCAACAGTAGATAAAATATCTGCCATTTAGTTTGAGTTATCTAAGCAAAGACGCTATTATCCACGAGATAACCGCACTCAGCGTAACCCACAGGCATCAGCATTCAGCAACGACAAAACTGTTGATTCAGTTGCGAAACAAACTTCATTGCTGCAAAAACTAAAATGCCTACAATCCATCTAAGTTTGTGACGTCCCATTGTGATGTACTTTGTTCAACACCGATTTGATGTCATTATGTGTGTACAGAGTACAGACATATACAATCAGAAGAGTATAGGCTCTTCTAGCGTATAACTTTAATAGGAACACACTAGAAAACACACTAGAAAACTAGTATTGGATTTGGATCCGAATAGAAATTGGAGAGTAACCGACAACGTATAAAAATTGTTCTTGCCAGTTCTCTGACGACTGAGTTAGCAGTTACAGTTGTAGTGGTACCAATGCAATCAAAGGACGTAAGTCTGGCATAAACTGTTAGGTCTTGGATCTCACTCTATTATATAAGTTTTCCCTGACATTTTGTACCATTTTGGCAATGGGTAACTATCTTATCACACAAAACGTTTTTATATATCAAGCTTTATATATCAAACTAATGCATTCCGCACTGAGTGGTGTGGCCCACTTTATCTACCTAGGTATTCTATTGTCTGTATTTAGCAAAATTCGATGATTCGTCCGGGGTTACTAAAATATTAAACTCACGTGGGCGGAGACGTTTTATTTATGTTTGTTACTCAAGAACGCCATTTGACTTAAATCGGAATGTATAAGACAGCTTATGCCCGTCAGCAAAGACACTACTACCAGCCACGTATAATAATATAATCTTATTTTAATCCCAGAAAAATCTAATATCGCAACGAGATTTTGAATAAAAAAGAATTTCTGTAGCTCTATATGAACCGAACAAGTAAACCCGATAAAAATGGCAAAACCATTTTCCGAAGCACATCCTTATTTTCCAGTCTTCGCTTCAGCAAAAAATATTTCAATAGCTATTCAATATTAATCATTTAGCGATAGGCTCGTGACAAGCTGACGATGTTTCTAATATTTTTGGGAAAGTCATACTTGAACGCGTTGTTGAAGAATAGACCCAATATTATAGGCGGTAGGGATCATGCGTTTAGAAATTACCAGTAGTGTAGTATGTGTATTGTAGTGCTGCTCTTATCTTTTGTCTTTGGTCCATCGTTTGAAGTTTTGGTATTGATGTGGAAGTGATGTGTAGAGTGACAATTCATTAATTGGGTATTTCTTATGAAATTTCAAAATTTGAGATAAGATTGAAAATTCTTTTTTTTTTATAAACTTAGATATTTTTTTGCAGAGATCCGAAACGTTGTTTTTAGAGATCTGTCCAGGGATATTGGTCTTCCATATTTTTGTATACAACCAATAAAAAATGAGGTTTTAAAAAATAAATAAATGAGGGAATGATTAACGGAGTGAGGGAATGATTTATAATTATATTAAAGTAAAAAAACAACATGTACAAATGAAAGAAATTATAATATTTTTTATAAATATGTATCAAACAATGAAATATCATATTCTAAAGAAAATCAACTCAAAACTTTGTACTTTGAACATAAAAATCTTTTGTACTTATAGAAAATGACCAACATTTATGTTGGTCATTTTCTATTAGTTTTCCAGGCGATACTGGGTCAGTTTTTTTTGTTTTCATTCTCAAGTATCTTCTCTTCTTATATTTTTCACTTAACTTCACTGCATTCTTCAATTTTTTTTCAACTTTGCAATCTTTGCATAGAAAGTAGCTCGTCGCCTTCACATCTGTTGTCTATTTCGAGCAGCTACTTCTTCTCTAATTTGCTGCACAACTAATACTGGACTTGGTGGAGGTGTATCATCAATTCTCTGTAAATTTTGGCGTGCTATAGCTTTTTTATTCCTAATCACTTCACTATTTACACCCAGTCTTCGATTGAAAACCTGCCTGATGCAATTGCCAGAATGAACTCAGACCTTTGCTCCGTCCTTGAGTGGAGCAAATTATTTGGACTTAAAGTAAATCCGAGTAAATCACAGGCAATCGTTATTGGTAGCCAAAATTGACAGACGGTCACTTTCTCCTATTGAGTTCAATAATGTTGTTATTCCGTACTGTGAGAACGTAAAGTATTTGGGAGTGTATCTTGATAGGACCTTAAGCTGGGCTCAACATGTTAAACAGGTCAGTAGGAAATTATTTGCATCCTTGGGCTCCTTGCGTCGCCTTCGATCTATTCTTCCAATTCCTACAAAAATTATGCTCGCACAGACTCTCCTCCTTCCTATTCTTGATTATGCTGACGCAAGCATTATCGACTTAAATGAAAACCAATTAAGTAAGCTTAAGAGACTTCAGAATCCCATTATTAGGTTCATATTTGGTTTACGCAAATATGACCATATCTCACAATTTCGTTCTCGCCTTAATTGGTTACCTATCCGACTTCGCCGGAATCTACACATCCTTTCCATTCTGTACTGTGTTCTGTTTCATCCCTCTGCGCCCCCTTACTTAAACGAGAAATTCAATTTGGTAGGTTAACCTGGAGAATTGCTCCGTTCTTCGTGGAAACTTATTTTGATGATGCCTGCGCATAAGTCTTCCTTCTTTCATAAGTCTTTTACGATTCAGGCTTTTAATCTTTGGAATGCCTTACCTCTTGATATCAGAGAGGCCCAGACTATAGGACAGTTTACAAGACTTGTGAAAGATCACTTTATATCTCAGTTGCCTGAGTGCTGATGACTAACTGTCACCTAAAAATTTGTCATCGCAATATTTATTATATTATATTGTATTTATTTAACCGCGTATCCAGTTTCAAATATTCCTTGACATTATTGGTCGCCTGGCAGAAATCGCTATATAGCGATAAGGCCGCCAAATTGTATTCCTAAGTTTGTTTGTATTTAATTTATTTATTTCTTTTTTATATTTTTATTCTGTGGTGTGCAATAAAGAGTTTATCTATCTATCTATCTTTTTTCTTTCCATTGTTTTCGCTTTTATCTAAGTTCTCTAGCATTCATATGAATAACTGGTTTTACTTGACCTTTCTCTTTTTCTTTAAATATTTTAATTTTTCTTTTTCCCGCAGTTTTTCCAAAGATTCAGTATTATTTTTAATTTTTTCTCGCCTTTGTGTATCATACTCTTTCTTTTTTATTTTATTTTCCTGCATCACTCAACTTCTTTTATCGTGCCATTTTGCTTCCACATACATGCACCTGTTTTAAATTAAATACCATGAAATACAAGTTGCAAGAAATAAATAAAAATCAAAAAAAATCGCAGAATTCTGGATAAATCATTCCCTCACACGGCCGTCATTCCCTCACTCCTGAATGCAGTGAGGGAATGACTGTGAGGGAATGACGAATTTTAACTTAAGCTACAAAATCACCGACACATAACCTCAATTTGTTTGTTACATTTCGAATATGTATTTTACTCCCTAAAACGCAAAAAACCAACAAATTTTATTGATAGATATTAAAATACTTAATACATTCATGTAACGTGAGGGAATGATCGTCATAAATTTAACTTATAACAATTTATCACAAAAATTTTTTTTTTACGAACTCACCTACGGTTGAGAAGAAATCACCATCTTGAATCATTAGAGAGTGTTGCCAGGTACTAAAACCTTAAGATCGCGCTCTTAAATATCGTTTGACACATTGAGATTTCGAATATTCGTAATAGGATGAGGGAACGATTTTATTTGGCGGGACATATTTAAAATCGAATTATTGTTATTATAAATCCGTTGTTGTAAGATGGAAGCTTTTATAGACGATAAAACAAACATTCTTCTTAAATATTTGCATAATAATATTGTTAAGAATATTGATATATTCCAGACAAATAGGCATTTTAGTAATATTTTTGTACTAAGGGACAAGGTGAGGGAATGATTTTTACGGTAACAAAGTAGCGATATATATATTTTTTCTTTAAGAGGTAATACGTTTTATTTTTAAACAATAGCGGTATAGACAGCGTACATTCAAATAAAAAAAAGACTTATGTAGTTAATGCATATGACTCGGCACAAATGGCTCGGGACTCAAATTTTGAAATTTCATAAGAAATACCCAATTTTAACATGATCCCAAATGATTTAGCACTTAGCACTAAGCAGCTAACAGGCTATGAGTAGTACCTACACGATACAACAATGCAAATAAATAATTCGACATTGTTATTATTTTTCAGTTTAGCGGCGTGAACGGTCGTTTTAAACGTTATGTATTTTGAGTCTTTAATCTAAAGTCTGTCAGAAGAAGAAACATGATTAGGTAAATTTTTCTCGATAGAAAGCTCTACTGTACTGTATGTACTATATATACACTTTTTGTAAGAGTGACAAGGACAAAAATAAACTCAGTGTATCCGCTTATAATAATATGGCGACGCCGTAATGGAAATGAATCGTTTATCCATTTATCTTTAATACCTCATAGCGTTTATCCAACTCGTATGAACTACACAAGTAATATTGGTACATACTTTCGGCAACTAAATTGAACTAAAATGTCTCACAAGTAAATAAATAACAAGTAAGTTTGTCTCCAATTTGGCCTGATAGACAGGTACCTACAATTGAAAAGTAACACTCCGGCAAAAGTATAATGAGTTTTTAGTCCATTTGTGGAAAACGAGTACCAATATTACAAAAGTGAACTATACGTTATGAGTAATATTATGAATATAAAACGATAAGCTTTATCTTATAAAGTTATACGCACATCGGGATAAGCAGTCTGCAGTCTGGTGTAATCGCATATTCCAATCAATTGTGTGTGTTCTGAAAAATAGAATATAGCATTAATTCATGTTTAAAGTAAATAAGTTTGTACTTGTGTACTGGGCTCGGCTGGCTCACTATTTTATGTAACGCATTAGCCTAACTGCTAAGCTCAAAAGGTAGCCATAGCTTTTTCGGCTTCCTCCACGTAGGCAGGTGGCCATGAGTTTAACTTGGCTTTGATCGTATTATACCATCGTGAAATGATTGTGACTTAATCTATACCAAATTTCAGCCAGTCCGTCGTTTATGTATAGTTTGAACCGTGCGTTTATAGATCAGTCAGTAGTTTATATTTAAATAGATACTCAATAATAATAGTGAGTATTGGAGGTGTTCGGCATCGAAGAGTCCGAGCCTTCCAGGTGATATATGAGCGATCAGCCTTAAAGAATATTTTCCTATCATGAGTGTCAGGAGTGCCATCTCGCCTGATGGAAACACATTACGAGCCCGTAAAGAAAATTAAGTTGTCTATAGTAAACTTGCCAAGGTATTACCGTGGAAAATATCGCGGAACGATTTTTAAAGTAAAAACTATAGAATTCGCTAATTTATTAACAACAAACGGAAGAAAGTCCGTGGTGAAAACTGGTATCCCACCAAAAACATTCTGTAAAAAACTAGCCAAAGTCAAAATGGAGCTGCTTGTTTATCTCTAAAAAGTACTGAAATCTAGACAAAGTCGTGCCAAGTCTAAGGTTCCTTACTGCGATTTCTTTATTATTATAGTTAATGTTGCGTGACTTGGCCGTTGAAGGGTACACAAGGGTTCAAACCAGGTGCTCCATGACACCATTGCACCAATCTGTCGCCAGAATTCATCGTCAATGAGTAGCGGTTCTTGGTCTTCAACGGCCAAGTCACACAACATTAACTATAATAATAAAGAAATCGCAGTAAGGAACCTTAGACTTGGCACGACTTTGTCTAGATTTCAGTACTTTTTAGAGATAAACAAGCAGCTCCATTTTGACTTTGGCTAGTTTTTTACAGAATGTTTTTGGTGGGATTTCACTTCTTTTTGTAGAAACTTCAAAATATTTCTGTCCGTTTTTCTAGATACATTAACTGCATAAATAACTTTGTAATCTCATATAATTTATATGGAATTACAAAGTTATTAATGCAGTGATCACCAGGTACTCCAGATCTTCGATTATCCTAGTTTTTATAGTTTTCCCTTTATGTGGCCATTAAACCCTAACTCTGTACCAAATTTCAGCTCTCTGAGTTTATGGGAAGTACTAGTTCTATTTTGATGATCATGAGTCAGTCAGTCAGTCAGTGTCGAAAATGCGAAACTTTGCTTTCGCATAACTTCGGAACTATATGACCTACAGACTTGAAATTTTGGGTTTTAAGTATGTGATTATAGCTTACTGGATAGCGAAAATTTCAGCGTTCTGGTCTTATCCAGAGGTTCTCAAATAGGAGCCCGAAAATGCGGCGAAATGGTTCCTGTAAAGATGGTACGGCAGTTTTGCTTCGCGCTTTGACTTTGGCGGGGGCACTGCCGTGCCCCCTGATTTTTACACACAACGGATTTGAATGCAACAATATTACCTGATGGTAAGTGCAATATTAGCCGAAGATTTTATCATATTAACTTGAAGGGATAAGTAACCCTGACGATTGCTACACAGTATCGCACTGCAACGCCAAATCGCTTGGTGATGAGTCTTTTGCCGCAGCCTCGACGTAATGCTCCCATCGGACATATCTGAACCGATTTAGAAATTGTATAGAAATTATAAAATTCAAAACTGGCCCATGCTTATTCCGGTAGCTACTCCTTCTATAAGCACAAACCTCACTTTTAGCTCTAAGATGGGAAACTCAAAGCATAATGGTCAGGGTTTGAGCTATAAAAGCTACAGTAGCTAAATAAATCTGTAATATACAAATTAAACGCAATAAACCTATTAGGAAAAAACTCTTGCTGAGCTCTTGAGAGCTTGCGGCGGCACCTCTTTAAGAAACTTCCCTCGACTGCTATAATGATTATTATTTATGTTCTTCATGATTAGTGTAAAGTGAAGTTATCAACATGCACACACTTGGCCAAAGTGGTAAGTAATGGCCCAGTAGGACCCTAAAAGCGTTTTAATAGATCAAATTCGATGGTCCTATTACGTATAAGTTTTTACAATTCTTACCATAGTCTCTATCAAGAAAATATAGAGCAAAGCAAAGCATAATCTTGCAAGTTGCAGCATAGTCAATAGACATCCCTTACTCGATACAAAACTGAGTTTATGTTATAATATAAGAGTAATATCTGGGTGACCGAGCTTTGCTCGGAAGTATATCTATCGGCCAATTTTTTTGGTAAATTTGACATTTTCTAAAAATGAATCCTAGCTAGATCGATTTGTCGCCCCCAAAACCCCCTGTATACTAAATTTCATGAAAATCGTTCGAGCCGTTTCCGAGATTCGGATTATATAGAAATATATATGTATATATATAAGAATTGCTCGTTTAAGGAGCACACCACGGCTGTGCCCGCGAAATTCAAATTTTTCGTGGTTTTTCGCGATTTTTAAGCTAATAAGATATCATAGGCTTATGGCCGTCAAATTGCGATAATCCCAATATCTTCTTCACGTGTTTATATAAAAATCTCTGCTCGAAAGTGTCGAGTTAAAGAAATTAGTCAAAGATTTGCGAGTTACTTACATAAAACTCGATACTCGGATTAATTTCCTAGGATACACATTTTTATGCAAAGATTTTGATATAATCATGTAAAGATGATAATGCCACTCTCGCAAATTGATTGCCATAAGCCTATCATGTCTAATTAGCGTACAAATTGCAAAAAACCACGAAAATTTTGAATTTCGCGGGCAGACCCGTTGAGTTCACGTTAAGGTATAGGATAGGATATCGCCTAGCCTAGACCGCGTTTCGTCAATTTCGCTATTTTGTACACGAATTTCGCAGCAATAGCTTAAGCTGGGACCCGAATTAGGTCCGATGAATATTTATACGCTTTCCGGTTTACGCTTTTCCGGTGGCCCGTACGAAGTCATTTAACTTTTGTGTCCTACCCTACGTAAAATATTACCAACTAAATTTAAATTTAATCTTATTTTAACGGGAATGCGGGTATCTAAATATTGTTACGTGAAAGGGAAACTTTGTTCCCCTTTACATATGAATATAACTGAGACACAGAATTAACACACACCTATTGTCAAAATGGTGCCTCTACTCAAATCCTTATTGACTTCTAGTAATTCTGAAGCTAAAGTTGGTTCTGCAAAATTGGCCTGACTAAATATTATTTAGTTTTTTCGCTAATAACAAAGTTATACTAAATTGCAGGTTTATGGCAATGATAATTGCACAGCTAAGTCTAAGAATTTTATTTCCATTTTTTTCATGAGATTCTGGTCCACCTATATCGCTTAATTGCGATGTGCGTAATCTAATGATAGATTTATTTATTCTTGTGTTGACGTTATTGCAGCGTTTCAATCTATTCACAAAAATGCGGTCCGCTATTTCGGTTGGTCTGTGGAAAACGGTCCATTGTCTCGTTTGAGCTTATCTTATCGCGCAAAACATTTTTGTGTATAGAGCTAATGCATTCACCGCCGACCGCGGTGTCCTACTTCATTACTACTAAAAAGTTAGTGGCGTTTTTAACGTTGAACACTCTCGGTTATTGTTAGTTAAGGGTGCTTGTCCACCAGTTTTTTTTGTCCTTGTGAATTATTAAAATTTTTGTATTGTAAATTATCAAATACTGTATCAGAATTATCCCACAAAAATTGATTATTTATACAAAGGGTAAAATATCACGCTTGTTGTATGGCTATATCATAACCAAATATTCTGTGAATATTTCAAGCGTAAACCTAAGGTCCCTTTAATATTTATTTTATTCCGTTTCTTAGAATTATTTCTTATAGCGGCAATATGAATACATATGCAAAAATTTCAAGTTTCTTGCTATCACGGTTCAAGAGATACAGCCTGGTGAAAGATGAATGGACGGACGGACGGACGGCGAAGTCCTAGTAATAGACTCCCATTTTCACATCATGGGTACGGACCCTAAAAATTATCGATACAAGTCCTGAAATGCGCTGCTTCCAACTAAGGTATAGATATTTCAATTCACGAAGACGCGCCCCACTCTATCAAAATCGCTAATATGTTTCATTCGATTCGTATAGAATTTGACAAGAGTGGGGCGCGTCATCATGGATTGAAATATCTATAGATGTATCACTTTACATCAGGTGACCCTCTTGCTCGTCTCGTCATCACTCACAAATCACACTGGACAAACTGCCGTCCATTATACCGTACGAACATGATAACTCGCAATAATTTATGGGGCCAATTAAGGCACAATTAATTATCTCTAAACCCCAGATAAATGTTATTGTGCACTAAAGTGACCCGTCCGTTGTCAGCCATTATATTGTTACTAGCTGACCCGGCAAACATTGTTTTGCCATTAGGGATATAGCAAAAATAGTTTACGACCTTGTTCAGTACTTGGTGCACTGAACGCGCCGGGCCTGCTGATGATGGCGGGGAGCGGCGCGGGCGCAGGCGGTCGGACACCGTGTGTGTCAAGAGTCATACATTCACGGCACAGCAGGCTCCCGAACCAGCCGACACCACATCAGTGCTATTATTGTATACACCATAATTATATTACAATTAAAGATTACAAAAGAATAACGTCTTTTAACATAATACAGTCCTCAACAACCTTCTCTCGGACCTACCAAACATGGACAGAAAATTTCATAACAATCGGTCGAGCCGTTTGTGGTGTGGTGTGGTGATAAAAATTGGCACGTGAATTTTATATATTAGAAAAGATTAGCCATTACCTTGTTAAACTAGATTTTTTAACAATATCGCACTTGACCTGATGGAAAGGGATGATTTCCTAGCCAAGCGCGTTCCACCTTCGCGCTTGCAAAGGAAATGCCTATTCACTCTTGATTGGAAGACGCCCAAGTTGTAGGAGTAAGGAAAGACAGTGCCTGAGAGTGTGTTTTCAAGACCTTTGGCATTGCGTATCAGGAACGAGAAATCAAACCGCTTCGTACGTGGCTTTGGTACGTTAACTATGTATGTTTACTTATAAGACTATTTAGTGTAACTAAAGACGTGTGTAGTTAGGGTACCTATTTGCTATAGCAATCCTATGTATTTACTATATCAATGAGCAATACATGTATTATGTTAAATATTTAATGCTTTCCGCGACGTGCCACGACTATATCTGCATGTATTTTGTACTAATCAAACGCGATTTTAAGATTTAACTCGCGTATTTCAAGATATAGTTTCGTAAGATTGAAAGAATAGAGATTGGAAGCTCGTACTTTAATTTTCAAACATATAATTTGGCAAAACTCCATGTTGACTTTGTTTATTAAAAAAACCTTTTTACTAAAACGATTTGTGAGTTTTTGAAACAGCTGTAATACGAGACACTTTGTATTACAGTGCAGTTATTATTATCTCGCTGCAGACTCGCCGTGTATATACGTGTTTTTATTTTTATCACCCATTAATAAAGATACAAAAAACCAACTTTGAAAAACAGTTACGATGAGTGATATGTAGTTGTTTTTTGTATCTTTATAAATGGGTCATAGAAATAAAAACATGTTTAGACACGGCGAGTCAGCAGCGAGATAATAACTGCATTATACCACGTGACTATTACTTATATTAATCTGAGATACCTATTACTGAAATTACGGCTGATAAGAGCAGCTAATCTGTATAAATGGCATTTTACGAGGTCGGATTAAACGGTCATAAAGATCCGAGTCGTTAGCTCTCTTGTTATGAGAATCCGATGCAAGAAAATTTTATGATAGGTACATTTTAAGAAAATCTTTATGTAAGAAACTAGTAGATTTTACTAGCAACTTCATGTGATAAAATTATCTTGAAAATCCAATGTACAAGGATAGTGTTCGTAACTTTTTCTTAAACCACTGACATACTACTACCACAGTTTAAAGATACGAGTATACTACGTAGGATAGAATATCTTTAAATTTTGCTACTACACTGGAAAAACTGTGGGGTCATTCCAATTCTTAAAATACAGCTTCCCATGATGATGCAATTTCAGTGTTAATGATTTAACTAATTAAAGTGAATCAATTCAAAATTGTTCAGCTAGTGTAATGACTAGTCTATATCAATGTATAATGTTTATAATCGGGTAGATAACTATTTTTTTTTATGATTTTTCTATAAACTCAAAGGCGTGAAGTCCACACAAAATAAATACAAAGTTATAGGCATTTTTACTTTTAAAGTAGGGGGTCTTCTGTGGCATGACCATATTATGACATCATAGTTGAATACAGTTGTCTCTGTCTAATCAGAAATATTTAAAGGCTTATAACTTTTTTGATATTTGATCGATTGATTCAGATTGTTATCATTTTATACGGTGAATAATTCTAGTTCAAAAAGAAATGAAAATATTCAATATTTTCACATTGTAGTCAACTACCTACCCAATTATTTCATTTCATTTATTATCAGCTTTCATGCACAATATATTATTCTTGATTATTATATATGAGACCCTGTTGCTGTTGCTGTTTTTTAATGAATCGTCCGGGGACCGACTTTACTTTCTTTCATATACTCATCAATCGAGTTTATATTTATAGAAGGATATCAATACGACTGCTGTTTAACAAAATATTTTTCTTTGTTTCAGGTACTCTGTCGCAACACAACCACCATGATACAAATAAGATAGCATACAGCGAAATTTTTGGCATCGATAAATTTATAAAATTTACTTCAGAAACAGTATGAGAACCTGTGAACCCTTTAAAATAAGGAAAACCCAGAGAGAGAATCAACCTTCCAATCATGATAACATTCATGACAAACACAAACGGTTTATGATGGTCATTTAATTTGAACAATAAACCATGCAGGACGCATGGTCTTCAAACGAAACTTCGTACAATGACAACCTCAGTGCTCTCTATAACAGCTCAAAATACGAAAATGCTACAGTACCTGACCCCATCGAAGATAAAGCGGTTCAAGCGGCTTTCTGCACCGCGTACACGATCATTTTCGTAGTAGGAATCTTCGGTAATGCTCTTGTTTGCTATGCGGTCATTCGAAACCGCGCCATGCAAACCGTCACTAATCTATTTATCACGAACCTGGCCTTGTCAGATATATTGCTGTGCGTATTTGCAGTCCCATTTACTCCTCTTTACACTTTCTTGGGCAGATGGGTCTTCGGTGGGTTGCTCTGCCACATCATGCCGTATGCTCAAGGCTGTAGTGTCTACATTTCCACATTAACGCTCACCTCCATAGCCATCGATAGGTTCTTCGTTATAATATACCCTTTCAAACCCCGGATGCAAATAAAGACATGTATAGGTCTTATTATTTTCATATGGGTGTTCGCCTTATCTGTGACGTTCCCTTACGGTTATTACATGGCCCTTCAGGATATTTATTGTGCTGAAAAATGGCCTTCGGATCAATTCCGGAAAGCTTTCGGGGCCGTGACGACGATCATGCAGTTCGTAGTACCTTTCATAGTCATGGCATTTTGTTACACTTGCGTAAGTGTAAAATTAAATGATCGTCTCAAAACGAGACCTGGCAGTAAGAATAGCAAAAAAGAAGACGCCGAGAGAGAAAGGAAAAGAAGAACCAACAGAATGTTAATAGCGATGGTAGCGATATTCGGCCTGTCATGGTTGCCATTGAATTTGATTAACATAAGTAGCGATTTTTACTCCTTAGCTGAGGATTGGAGGTATTACATGGTCTTATTTTTCGTAGCGCATTTTATAGCTATGTCTTCCACTTGTTATAATCCCTTTCTCTATGCGTGGCTCAATGAGAATTTCCGGAAGGAGTTCAAGCAGATCCTTCCATGTTTAGGGGCATTAGTTACGAACAAGACTAAGAGAAATTTTAACCAGTCTGAAAGAACTGGGATGTACCGTTCAGAAAAGACTTGTAATGGTAACGATACGATCCAGGAGTCGCTTTTAACAACGACTGTAACCAAACCAACTGTTAGATATAAAATAGAGTATAGCGATAAACTTAAAGTTTATGAAGACGATGCAGAGAACATAAGTCCAGATGAGAAACCGGAGGGCAATCCTAGTCCGAATGAAGACTGCGTTAAAATGTACATGTTTGTAGATAAATCTGTCGTTACGTCGGATAAGGAGCCGATTGTATCGGCGCTATAAATATATTATGGTAAGTTCATTTTCTGCTTCAGATTGTTTGGACTCCTTACACGGTCCACTACTGAGTGCGGTCCTCCTTTTAGAATGCCACGGGTTTTAGCCTTCCCTCTCCCCTTTCCACGCAGGTCAAGTACGGGTTACTTTAATCTTCATTTATTCACTCACTGAATCTTCGACGTCCAAGTCCTAGGACCTAAATAGCTGAAATTTTACTCAGAGGCGGTTCTTAATATAGATAAGAAAAAATTAGAGATTTCTCGAAATGGTCACAGAAATAAAGCCGGGCAGGTCAGCTATAATAATACAGAACATAAACATACAAAATAAAACATTTCATTTGAAATAACATGAAACAGAAATATTTACTATTATTTTTGTAGCAATCATCTAGTTCTTTTTCTGATGAATTCTCTCCGTTTCACAATACCAGTGTTTTCATAAGTATATTTCAGAGTTTAATGGTGAGAATAATTTATGAAATATGATCAGACCCACTCTTGCTACAAATTAGAAGCATTAAAACTCCATATAAAGCCGCATTAAATGAAAATTGCCACATCACTGAGCCATAAGCTTAATAACAAAGTTGCTTTCAAATGTTTGATGACGATTAAGCGCTATTATTTTAAAGTAGTCCTCTGAAAGGGACAAAGACGTGAGTTAGATAAGCCAGCTTAAGCCCCACGTGGAAGACGATGTCTGAATATATTAAGGTAATGTGCTTACATTGCTTAATTGAAGTAAAATCTGTAAAACTGTTATTTAAATAGTGAATGGAAGCAGGCGTTATTTTGCAGAAAATGCTGACAGGGTTTCATGTGCACTTTATAGCATGTACATGTACACATGATGCAATGTGTAAATAAATAAATAAATAAAAATAATAATATGTGTGGTGATGACGTAGCGTAGAGTTGTTATATTAATGAATATTATTATCATGTCGTAGTTATCACGTTGCGAAGTATCCAACTTTGTCACATGCTTTTAGTCCAGTGACGTGGCAACTTCCATTTTAATTGTACTTAATGTGAGGGGTTGTAATGCTTCTAATTTGTGAGTACTTGTGTAGGCGTGTGCCCGCCATATGCTACCAGCTTTATGGGACAACATGACGTAGTTTAGAGAGTACATAATGTACGTACCTACCTTTACTAACGGTAATGGTAAACAACTGATTAGGTACATCAATTATGACATTATTATTTAATTTCGATTTTATTGACAGACATATATTTTATCCAATTTTGACCAAATATAAATGTAAAAAAAATTTAAATCAACAAAAAGATTTCATTTTTGTTACAAAGACATAAATCTATTAGGTACTTGATTTGTGTTTTATAAATCTTGCGGAAATCGTGGTTTTTCAGGAATACTTTTAAGCTACACGATTAAAAGTATTCCTGAAAAACCACGATTCCATGTAAATCCAATGCTATAAAAGTATATCCAAAGTATTTCCAAATCTGTTATATAGGCGACACGGTGACGGACGAGTGACAAACTTTTACATTACTATTCTAATGATTTTGCTATTACCTTGGAGTCAAGCATCGGTTAATCAAGGTACATACCTAAACCATTAGAGCTGTCAATTATCACAAAACTTTGACTAAGTATAACTATAACAGAGAAACGCTTTTACAGGGATCGTCCCTTTGGTCCCTTGGTTATATTTTCGGAGATAAGTTTTATTGACTAACGAATATATTTAAAATAGATTCGTTGGTAAAAAAAAACTTATCATAATATAATCTTATTACTATTAAAATAATATGAAAAATATATACCTACATAAAATATACAAAATACTCGTGTCACATCGTTTGTTAACAAACTCCGCCAAAAAAGTTGGACAGATTTTTATGAATTTTTTTGTCTACATTTGGTAGGCCTGAGAAGTGCTGAGTGAGAAAGAGTGATCATACCCCTAAATTTTCATGTTTCATACCCCCTAAACAACGTTTGACGGGGCATCTAGTATTAATTGATTAAAACTTCACCTTTCTTTGTCTTATTTCAGGTAACCTACTGCTGAGAATACTACTGGTTCGAGCAAATTAATAAATATAATTGATAAAAATGATGTAAATTGCAAAAATCAAAGCTTACGATTTACAACTTTAAATAAAAATGTATAAAATTCATTAATATGAACCAAATCTTGATACATGTCGTATCATAGACTAATTTGTTGATCTTATGTATAATTAGATAATTGTATTATTTTTATTGTAACTATAAATTCACAAAATTGTGTTTAAAAATTGTACAACCTGTAAATATAACATTCTTAATTATTCTTTATTCTTACATTTATATTTTGCTGTAAATAGGTAGGTAACTTAGAATTAAAAAGTAAACATTCTTAACTATATTATACCTACATTTGTATATATTTACATTCTTAATTATGTATTAGTGTAAATAAGCTAAGAAAAGCTGTTACGTCAATTATGTTCTTTGGAACTTTGAGCCCATTGACGGGGCTGCTTTTCTCATTAAATAAATTGTAGTTAATCTTGTTTGAGTAAAATATTTTTTTAATGATGGAATAATGTTTAAATAAAGTGTAAATTGGCTTGTCAGTAAAAGATACGTCAATGGAGGTGAAACTTCTGCAATTTGCTGTAATTTATTTAATAAACTGTACCAAAGATGTTCGTGTTTTTATTTATTTTATTAAGTTTAATTGTATGCATAAGCTTTTTGCTTTATTTTATTGCTGAGGATACTACAAAATGATAAGTTGCATAAAAAGGAATAAGAAAATTTTGTGCCATACACCCTTCATAAAAATGCAATTATTTATATCAGCTTAGAAAAAGACAGATTTACAAATAATGATTTTACTACCTTTAACAAAAATCCTTTGGAATATCGATACCATGAAAAATTACCTGAAGGTTTAAAGCTTATTTTTATTTCTATTATGCACTTAAACAGTAAACAGCCCAAATTGCAGTCATTCTTTAGGTGTAAGTGGTTTTTTTTTCTTAATTTTATTGAGTCACAATTATTTCTTTATTTACACCTAAACTAAAGCTGTGAAGAGGAGCCACCGCGATTGGATACGTTGACTCCTCGACCCACTTACAAAAACACAAATTTTTAACTTAACTCTTATCAAAACAATAAACATACAATAGGTACTTCAAATTCTCTATTCATATATTACCTACATAAATTGTAGCTGTACTTAACCGACTAGTTATATTTATCAAAGGGCGGTCGAATAAAAAGGTCTTAAAACGAGTTCATAGAAGGAATAAATGAAGAAGAGATTTTCGAATAGGTACTTTCAATGGAAAGAAGCAAAATGAAAAAGCTGTGGAAATACGTGCGCTATGATCACGGAACTCAAGGGGAGGAAATTGAAAGAGTTATAGAAATACTACCAAAGGGATTTGATTGGAGGAGAGCAGATCCATTTTTTTTACCAATTTCAAAAAAGGAAAGAAATCAATAAACTGGAGCACATTTTTATTGCACCTGTTTTTGCCGTACCTATCCATCTATTCTACTACGAAAACATTGTCAAAATTGTGTAAGTAAATCTTATTAATTCACATACCTACAACCTGTATTTCTATCTTTAAATTCTGTTAAAAATCTTACCATAGCATGGATACCGCAACGATAAGAATTAATAAGGAAGTTGTTTGACGGTTATTTTCCTTATAAACAGTAACAAAATTAACAAAGTAGTGGAAGTAATTGTAAAATTGATACTTTTGCTTCGAATCGGTTGATATAGATGGACAGACGGACAACAAAGAGACCCTATAGGGGTCGTATATTTTTGTATAAAGGTACGGAATCCTAAAAATAAAGCTTTTCCTGATCAATCCATGTGCTAAAAGGACCTTTTTAGGGTTCCCTACCCAAAGGGTTAAACGGGACTCTATATTATTAAGCCTCCGCCGTCCGTAAGTCAGTCCTTCTGTCACTAGGCTGTATCTCATGAACCGTGATGGTTAGACCGTTGAAATTTCTATTGCCGCTATAATACAAATACTAAAAGACAGAATAAATTAAATATTTAAGGGTGCTCGATACAACGTGAGTATTACTCACTGCAACTTTGCTCGTTTTTGAATTCAGTGGGCGTTTTGTTTTTATTTACTTTAATACTATTGAAAATTGGTCTTGATAGTACAGAACCCTCGCACTTGATTTATTTATTTAATCTTCTAAAAGAGAAAGCCCATTTTACAAAAAATATTCCGTCCTTAAAACATAATATTCACCCATGGATGACCCTGGGGGAATCTGGGATATAAATATAATGTGGTTCGGTGTTCTATCAACATTTTAGTCTTGTTTTCTTTGCCCTTTTCCTTATAATCTTAAGTTACTGAGATCGTAAAAATATAACGACAACAACCGACAATTTCGTGGGACAGTCACAAATATGCAGAAAATAACTAAAAGGTACGGTATTTATCATCATAATAATCTGAAACAATAGCTGAATTAATCATTAGTGAGCATCACTGATATCCTCTTAGAATAACCTTAAACGTAAGCCTAAGGTAACGTAAATTAAAATTCAACATGGATTATAAAAGTAAAATGCTTGAAAATAAAGTTGTAGGAATTATTGAATCGTAGGTATAGCAAATTCTGTGAGTAACAGTTATAGTTGAATACCTATTTTAGCTTTTTCGCAATATGCATTATAAAGGAGTACTTTTTCTCTTTTTTTTTACTTTATAGATAATTTATCCTATATAAATGGCAAAAAATGGTGAGGTCTAGGAGCGCGCTAGCTTAGAAAATGCCTATTCACTCTTCTCTTGAAGGCACCCAGGTTGTACTTGGCTGGGAACACAGAAGCTGGAAGGGTGGTCCACACTTTAGCGGTACGGCGGTCTTACAGACCCCGTTCGACTACACTGTGGCATACAGTAAGTATTTCTTTTTTGTCAAATATTCTAACAAAACCTTTACGATGCTAAAACAACCTATCTGGGCGTACGTCGTATACTTACGTACTGAAATTGCATTCATACAGATACTGCATCTAAAAGCTCCTTATTCTGAAAACAAATAACAATTCTAAGTTCGCTGAGCTCAGTCCACGATGGTACATTAAACTGTCTAAGTCTCGGAAGTTGATCATTTTGAACCCAGCAAAACTGAGACTAAGTAGGAACTGCTAGCTTGTCACTAATTACAAACTTCAGACGTAGGTATAATTAATTAGTTTGTAAGATGTTTGGGTTAAACATGCTTTATTAGTCAATAGGGAATTGTCCGTTACTATCAATTATTTAAGGAGCTGTCACGGCGAAGTTGGTTAAAACAGTAAATGTTACGAACAAATCAACCAACTGAACAATCCTTTATCAAGGTTGTATGTAATTTAAATCTGTATCTTTGTTAAAGCCACCCCTGATAACCAGAATGGGTATTAGAATTTCTTCAATATTTTTTTCTCAATGGCTTAAATAAAGAAACATCACATACATACATACATACATAAATACAAAAACCCTAAAAACATTACACTCCTTTTTTTGGGCAGTCGTGTAATTAAAAAGTTATTCATTCTGCTTTTCGAGACTGAGCACAGGAACAAAACCAATAAACAAATGATTTTCATGATTTTTTAGATCGGCCGTTTTGGAGTGAGGACCTCATTATTTTTATCCTATTTTATAAAGTCATAAATACACGTAATTAAGTCATCTAACCTATTTCATATAAGTAGGTAAGGAAAGTCGCCGCATAATCTAGTGTACCACGCAGTCAGTTGTCGTTCTTTTTATTGATGTTCACTTTTTATTCAAATAGGCTTTTACAGGCGTCTCCAGAATTCGCAAAGCTCTTGAATCGGTAATGAATAGCTCCGATTCACGGAATGCTGATTCTGAAATGAAACCCACAATAAACTCAGTGTAGTCGGTCTACATAAAAAAGTAAAGCTTCTAATTAAGTTCGAAGCCTCCGAAGGTTAAATCAAAAATTTGCTTATTTATATGTGGAGTGTAATTTCATAATTTAATCATTCTTTCATCAATTATACTACTAATTAGCCTTTGACTGTAATCAGACAGTCTCTGCCAGGAAAATAAGAGCTTATAATAAATTTAATTAAGGAGCCCACCACGGGTATGCCCGCGAAATTCAAATTTTTTGAGGTTTTTCGCGATTTTTAAGCTAATAAGACATAATAGGCTTATGGCAGTCAAATTGCGATAATCCCAATATCTTCTTCACGTGTTTATATAAAAATCTCTGCTCGAAAGTGTCGAGTTAAAGAAATTAGTCCGACATTTCGAGTTAATCACATAAAACTCGATACTCGGACTAATTTCCTAGGATACACATTTTTATGCAAAGATTTTGATATACCTAATCATGTAAAGATTATACTGCCATTCTCGCAAATCGATTGAAAAACCTCTGATGTGTAATTAGTGAACAAATTGCAAAAAAACCATGAAAATTTTGAATGTCGCGGGCAGTGTCGTTGATTTCGCCTTAATTAATTATGGTGCTTTCTACAAGCAGCTTGCTCGTAGAAAGCAGTTTGCTTCCTATGAGACATGATTGAATATGTATATACTCGTACAAATACATAGCTATTTTTTTCATTACATTACACACTTCGCAATCTAACTCCAAAGTAAGCGATAGGTTGTGTTATGGGTACTAGATAACTAATATACATATTAATATACATTAATACAATTAATCGAAAAACACCCATTCATGCTCATCACACAAATATTTTCCATTTGTGGAGTTGAAACCACGACCTCCGAAGGCTCCGACGCAGACGGGAGGCTTGCTATCCCTACTAATGTAATAATTTTATAGTAGTTTATGGTACAAGTGAGTAAAGTTGGTGATTACCGCTAAGGCGCCATTGAGACCCGAGCCGTTAGGTGAGGGTCTTAAGATAGCCGAGGACGGTAATCATCAATACTCGCGTGTATCATACGACGTTTTTCAACACACTTGTGAATAAACTAATATTAAAAATAATTTTATTTACTAGATAAAATTAAAAAATAACTGTCTAACTCACTAGTGAATAATAGTAATCAAAAAGTACAAGTTTACGATTGAAGGAGTCATTATGTCCCTAATTGCGGTGAAATTAGACCCACTTTATGAGCAAGTGTGTTGAAAAGTGTATTATACAATTACAATACTTACCTAATATTGTATTAGGCAACCTATAATTTTGGAAGCCATATATCACATGATTAATTCTGCTCCAACTTTGTTCAAAATCGGTCCACTAGGACACAGGATACCGCTTAGCGGGATTTCCCGTGGGCGCGACTCATGGCAAATACTGGATTTTATTTAAAACAATTTGTACAGACATGCGAGCTTGTTGCGGAGGCTCCTTACATGGGGGAAATTGCCGAGGGTGTAGTAATATCTCACAGAACCGCATCAGGCAAAAAATCAGAAATGAGTTCATGTCATGTTTTGTATGTTATTTCCACCAATCAAACTGTTGCCCTTTTGGTGTATGAAAATCAGCATACGATCTATTCTTAGACCTGGAAATATCGAATGAAAATACATAAAAGTCAGTCGTGCCGTTTCAGAGGAGTTTGGTCACAAACACTGTGACACGAGAATTTTCTCTATTAGAGATATCTGGGTGAGCAAGCTTCGCTCGGTAGTATTACTACTGGCCCATAGATGGCAGCAGGAGTCATATTTTTTTTTTTTTTTTGGAAAATTCGACATTCTCGAATAATGAATCCTAGCTAGATAATTTTATCACACCCTCGTATACTAAATTTCATGAAAATCGTTCGAGCCGTTTCCGAAATTCAGATTATATAGATAATCGCGCGCGTAATAATGTCGTTAAGAGAAATTACAAGGCGTCTTCGAAATCGCAGACACTGCAAATTGTCAAAGAGAAGATTCATTGAATAGGTCTTTTGGTATTCCTTGCTTTGAGTTTGACTCGAGGGATTTTAATTATCTAGGTTCTACCACCGGTACTACGGTCCATAATGAAGGAATTCGTTTCGTTAAGATTTATTTGTGAACCAAAGATGTCATGTTAAAACTGATTTAGTTTTCAACATTTTTCGTTTTATTTATTATTCCAAGGATACGATATTAAGCTCTAACCTATTAATGAAAGTTAAGTACCTACCAACATATTATATACCTATTTATTTATTTATTTATTTATTTATTTATTTAACACTTTATTTGTACACCACAAAACAATATTACAACTAAGAAGTAAAAATTAATTAGTACAAAGTAGTAGTATTTAGTACCTACTTACATACTATTATTATCACATTATTAATTATACTAGCTGTTGCCCGCGGCTCCGCCCGCGTGAATTACAATTTTTTAAATATACCGGAGATGGAATTCCTTGATTTTTCGCGGGATTCTGGTTTGATGTTATACAGACACCTGTTCTTATTCGCACGGGTTATCTTGTGGTGATTTTGAAAACTCCTTTTTCTTAATCATAATATAAAGTTTCATTAATACGTAGTTGAAAGATCAAGAGGACGATTTTAACTGTCGATATTTCGACCCAGTGGCACAGGTCGTGGTCACTACGTGACCACGACTTGTACCAATGTATCGAAATATCGACAGTTAAAATCGTCCTTTTCAATGTGATTTTTATTCTGAAACCACGAAATATGTCAAAAATCATTAAATCATGTGAAAATTTGTACTGGTGGTAGAGCTCTTCTTTCAGGGTTCGGCTGGGTATGTACCACTGGGATAAAATACTCTACTAACAATATTCCCCGGCCCAACATAAGAGTCATTTAAAAAACCTTTGCTTCATCTCAATACAATCCAAAATATCCGAATGGGCAATGGCTACTTGTTTACGTATAAAAACACCTATGACATTCAGTCAGTTAGGATTTGTGAACCATTATTTTACCCTTTCCATATTGCGGATGATAAAACAGTGCCATCTTAATATAAAGTCATGAAACAGTTAATAACATGACAGTTAATTATTATTTAAAAAAAATCGGTAGTACGTACCTAACTCAGAGTTTTACATTCAAGTTCCACATAAATTGTAGAGATGGCGCTATACGGTATAACGTAGCGAGTTTCATGATTTTTGTTCACTCTAAAAGTGAAAATCTTAAACAATACAAAATCTTCTGCTAAGACTATTTATTTACGGCTGTAAGGATAGTCCAGTCTAACTTTAGCTCTACGTCTTAGCCCTAGGTTCTTTATCCATTCCGAGTTTCAAGTCACCTACTTGAACTTATCGCTAAGGTTCTGATGCCTGTAATTTCTGAACTACGAAAGTGATGATAATAAAATTTGTATGGAATAATGTTTAAAGAACCTCCTTTCTAACAAAGAAAGAATGAATCAAATCGGACAACGCGTTAATGAATTATAAGTAAATACACATTTTGACTTTGATGCCGTCTTCCAGGGAAACCATGATGAATTTCGGGACAAAAAGTATCCTATGTCCTACCTCGGGGTATGAGCTATAATCATGTCAAGTTTCATTTAAATCCATCCAGCGGATTAGCCGTGATGCCCGGTCGTGAAACAGACAGACAGACAGACAGACAGACAGACAGACAGACAGACAGACAAAAATTAAAAAAATTACAGTTTTGGCTTCAGTATCGACTAAATAGTGTCCTCCAACAAAAATTTTCAAAATATCTTTAATGTACAGAATTCGACCCTTTACAGTTTTATTATAAGTATAGATAAGTATAGAAGTATAGATTAATTCCTCACTAATTAAGAAATCTTTTCTAATGGTGGAAATAATTGTTTTTAATTTGTTATTAGGGTTCCATACCAATTTGGTAAAAATGGAACCCTTATGGTGAGACTTTCTCCGTCCGTCCGTCAGTCCGTCTGTCACACTCGATTATTTCAGTAACTATCGAAGCTATCGACTTGAAATTTAGAATAGTTATAGGTATTAGTGACCCGACGTCATAGCAATCGTAAAAATTTGAAAATTGTTTTTATTTTTATTTAAAAAGGGGGGAAAACGGGGGCTTCGAATTTTCAAAATGAGATAACAATATTGAGTGGGGTATCATATGAAAGGGCGTTACTTGTGTATTCTATAACCGATTTTTATTTATTTTTATGCTTGATAGTTTTTGATTTATTGAGCAAACTGTCGAAAAAAATACCGTTCCCCCCCTTATCTCCGAAGTTTATCGATCGAAAAATCTGAAATAATTTTGATCAATAGACATTAATGTATATTTTACAGGAAAAATAAAATAAACTCCCTTACTATTATACTTTTTTTGATAATAACAAAGTTACGTTTGCGGTTTGCTAACAAAAGTACCTACATGTAAATTATACTCGTAAATTCATGAACAAAAGTGATTCTTTTAATGTTTTACTTCTTTTATGGTATGGAACCCTCGGTGCGCGAGTCCGACTCGCACTTGGCCGGTTTTTTTTTTAATTTTCTGCACTTCTCTGTATAAAACAAAGCGAAATCTCCCACTGCTGCGTGCATCCCGTAAATTATGCATAGTGTATCTCGCAGCGACACCCTAAGTAATACCTAGTTTTATATTCATTCCTGTATGAAGATATTAAGAATACTAATCAGGTATGAACGCCAAGTGATAGCCATTCAGACACTAAAGTTGAGAGAAAAAATAAAAAATTTCAACATTTTTCATTACGATATCTCACGCTAGCAACACTGCGTCTGTCGTTCCATTAGCGTTCTAGTGCTCGGCCGTTCAACACAACATTATTAAACTCGTATAAAAAAAAGTGAGTGATTATAAGTATTTTTTGCGGAAATCAAAGTATCCGAAAAGAAATATTCAAAATTATCGGATTCATCGTCAAAACGAATTGTGAAATCTACGGAATTGTTATTATTGGTTCAGAAAATCCATATTGCTCCAGTGTTGGGTACACCTCTTAGAGGGTGTTACGTTCACAGCAGTATACATTGAGGGTAGTTGGAAGGACTATCGCCTTTGTTTTAATTACTGCAAGAGGAGCTAATCAAGATGCATTCTTCGGTGATGGGTACACTTCATTTAGAGGGTGTGACCTTCACGACAACATACATTGAGGGTAGTTGGTAGGTGAAAAACCTGAGGACTATCGCCTTTGTATTAATAATTGCAAAAAATAATTGCAAAGCATCTATGTTGAGGACACTGCATAAGAGGATGTGATCATCACGACGACATACATGAGGGTGAGTTAATAAGATTATCGTCTCTATATTAATAATTGCAAAAAAGTCAATCAACATAATATATTCTGCAGTCTATGCTTCAGTGTTGGGTACACTTCATTAGAGAGTGTGACCTTCACGACAATATACATTGAGGATGGTTATTGGGACAACGCCTATGGATTAATCATTCCCAAAAATGACAAGATTATCTTGTAAGCAACTTCCAAAATAGTAAATTACCATGTTGAAAACACCGGTTGACGGTTCTCGTCCGATCGCCGAAATTAAGCAACATCGGGCGCAGTTAATACTTGGATGGGTGACCACCTGGGAACACCGCGCGATGCTGTTTTTTTATCACCAACTGTATTGGAATGATATACTTAAAGGATCAAAACGATTACCTTTAGAAACTATTTTGATATACCCTCATATCAATAATTTATTTTACTGTCTGCTAATTTAAATGAACCAAGATTACTTTACTAGACTAGGTCTGAAAAGTACCCGCAATCAAATGCACTATTTACAATTATTTTAGTCTTCCACACGAATCGTTTCTTGTTGTGGTCATTATTTATAGATACATCAATAAAAAGTCCATTGACAACGTCTTACAAATCAACTAGTAATACTACTCAAAATTTGAAATGTACGAGTGAGACACAAAAATTTTATTTGATAATATAATATTCTAATAACTTCTGTGTATATTATGTCTTTTATCAATAATATGAAATACAGTTAATCAAGATCCAATATTAACTGGCACTGGAGGAATATCTGAGCAATCCACCTGTCGGTCCATGGTGGACCCACGGGCCAAATCGCAGGACAGCACTCGTCGCATTCTCGAAGAATTACCCAGGACAGATGAGTCTTAATTTCCCCACAAGAACAGCACCAGGAGCAAAACAGCCTTGCAAGTACTTATCGATGTCCTCTTTTGACATTTCCGTCGACCTGTCATGTCAGGCGCCGCGCGGCCGCCGATCGGAGTGCTGGCGGAGTGCTGCGCTGTTTCGAACCTCGTGCAGACTCGCGCATAGTCGGGTCGGGATAAGAAGGCACACCTACTTACTCGTACGTTTGCCGCTTATAGAACAACCACATTCATAAAATATTCGAGCCTGATGATATTATTTTATCGTGCTTAAATATGAGTGAAAAATATATTTTTTTTCTCTCTTTATGTTCTCAAAACTATGAACAGAATTTAATATGTAATTTTTTTTTCTCTCTTCTTTAGTTCGCATGTAGTGCAATGACACTAGGTATCTAGGTATCTAGGTACTATCCTAGTTTCTTTTCATCATAATTTACTTTTATACAAAAGGTTTTATATTATGAAGATTTATAAACTATTGAACCACTAACATTACAATTAATTTTCTTGTTTAAGTAATTAAAAATGAAAATGATGATCTTTATTTTTTCACATGGGCTTGATTTACAGGCTTTTATGAAAGCTTGAATCTGAAAAGCGGGTTTGCACTGAGAAGGTCGGGTAAAAAACTCGGCTATTATATTCTGTTCACATACAATTGAATATGAGACAACCTATTCGATAACATACTTCATTCTTGTTTTGTTATTCCATTACAAATACATGTATTTAATACAACCATTCTTTCATCGTAACTCGATGTGCTAGATATTACATCAAATTTATCAATGCTTTAACTGAGTTAGGATGCATGCTTTTAAAAGAATGCAATATTTTGGAACATCAAAGTTATTGATAGTTTCTATAATTGACTATTTCTTAAATTTCTTAAATGAATAATAAATATGAAAAAAGTAAAGTCCTTATAAAACAATCGATGATATGTTTATTTAAATTTACTTTTAGGTATCCTTGTACCTGTATCTACAGGAATATCGGTATCCATACCTAGGAATAACGTTACGCAATGGAAATTAATATATTTAAAGACCAAATTAATTTTTGCGAGATCAAATATTTTTATTTTCAGGCTATCGAGCCGCTAATTATTAACTAATGGTTATCTATGCATCAAAAATGTTAAAGGATTTGGAAATTACCAATAGATATATAAGATCATAGAATCATTAAATACTTCATTGGATTTATGATAATATGAACAATGAACAATGATGGTTCATAATTTTGGCTTGCATGTATCATAATATTTTTTTGTTCTTTTACAGTTGATACGTAGCCTACATTTTATTTTTTCTGTATTTAATCATTATTAAATAAGTCTAATATTTGTTTAACTTTCATGCCGATGGATGACGCCGCTGCAAGGATTTAGCTCTCGATGATGACTGACCAAGGTCAAATGATAATTGAAAATTGGGTCATCGCTGCTTCACTAGGAACTTGAATACCAGTACAGTAGTATCTACTTCAGCTGTGGTATGTAATTAACTGATTATCATTAAACGAAGATTAGAGACTTCTGTGATGACAGTGGAATTATTGGGTAAGTGACAAAAAAAAAAAAAAATCTTTTTTTTTTCATCGTCGCAGCAAGTCAACAAAGCATTAATCGCGAACAATCGCGAATAATATTTCGACATGTCTACCTATTGACATGTTACATTTGCTCGTTGATTTTTGCGATTATCAACTTGGAAAAAATCAGATCACTTTTTTCAACTGAAAGAATGCTAAATTGAAAAATGGTCTTGATGCAGAAATTCAAGAACTTAAAAAGTATTGTCTAATATTTGTATTCCAATTGTATATGTGGTTTTTTGTTTACAACTAACCAGTACAACAGCGATAGTAGTGTTGGGGTGACTGTTAAAATAACAATTAATGATATTAAACAACATTATTATAACATGAATAACTGTTAAGAATAACAATTATGCCTTCAGTTAAAATTTTTATATTATGTGAAATGAAAAACTCAACATGGTTATACATACATATATACTATAATATTGTATAGCATGTTTACTGTCTGACAATATTAGAAAACAAGTTTTTTTTTCAGACTATCTTAAGTTTCTATTGTTATCACTTTATTATCACAGTTATATGTATCTACTGTTTATACACAGGAATAAACAGTAGATACAGTTATTTCATCAGCCTTTGTCACAGAATCAACTTTAAAATAGGCTTATAAGATGATTTCTCTATGATTTTTTTTTTAATATCTCTTGAGAATATTCTTACTTCACCCTATTCAGTTAAAAATATAATTTAAGGTCACTTTAAATCTTAATGACCTTATTAAAGAGCTGTACCTACAACAAAGTCCAAATAACAATATTATTGTGGAAATTAAATAAAAATATCATTGTTAACTCCTTTAAAATAAATAACTCTAAAGAGCTTTAAATAAAATTAAACGACACTTTACGAAAATACTAATGCCTTCAGTCAAGATGAACAAAAATTTACGAACTAGTTCTCTGCAACCCATAGATTTATTAATCTTATATTATATTAATAAATTGATCTTATTTTTTTTTCTGTCCAAAAATATGTCTCGGTAATATTTATTCTACTCAGGTTTATAAAAATATATGTTCGTGATCAATTTACTGTTTAAAATATAATTATATTTCATGGTTGCATAATAACAGCCCAATTTATTACGATTAATCAAGTGCTGCATTTAAAAGTTTAAACTGATACAAATATTTTAAAGCTTGTTGAAAGAGGCTTAAAACCTATTTTAATCGTCAAGACTACATACAAGCAGTATTGCTAGATAGTCTTAATATACCCTAGGTATTCGCACATATAAAAATCTATGTATTTGTACATATATAATATTATTAATTTATTATACTAATAATATTGGTTTACTATAGCTAACTATTACAGTTTTCTATTTCTACAAAATTATGCCATTACTTATTAATTTGCTTTGAATATCAACTTAAGTTGGTATTTTTTTTGCGCAATATCAAGCGATTATGCTTATTATTATATTAATTTATAAGCATTTCTTATTTACAAATCTCATGGCTCTAAACATCTACCTGATTAGTATTCTTAATATCTTCATACAGGAATGAATATAAAATTGATGATTAAACGAACTTACCTTAAGTGAAGTTCTATCATAATTTTATGAGTTCCTGTATGAAGATATTAACACTACCCGCCCCTGTTTTGTGGAAAAACCCATGTATGAATTTGTAAATAAAAAATGTACATATTACAATAATAATAAATCTTTATTGAAGACACTATAACTCATATATACATATTATTATATTTACATGTATAATATTGTGTGGCTATGTATATATTATACGATATATATTTGGGTGCTCTGTAGTGCTCCTACCAAGACGAGCTTATCGAAGCACAAAGGCACTCTTATAATAATTACTCTGAACTAAATGAAACGACAGACGCAGTGTTGCTAGCGTGAGATATCGTAATGAAAAATGTTGAAATTTTTTATTTTTTCTCTCAACTTTAGTGTCTGAATGGCTATCACTTGGCGTTCATACCTGATTAGTATTCTTAATATCTTCATACAGGAACTCATAAAATTATGATAGAACTTCACTTAAGGTAAGTTCGTTTAATCATCAAGTATTCATTACTTAAACTTTAGCTACACATAAAGTTACTTGCAACACGGTGTCCATTTACAAGTCTGTAATGGAATATAATATAATTTTACCATGTTCTAAAAATCTATTATATTATTATTATTGATAGACTTGCGCTTGACTATAGACTACAATTCATGCCTAATAGAAAGCAATGATGAGGTACGTTAAAGGGTTGGAGCGCGCTTGCCTAGAAAATGCCTATTCACTCTTGTCCTGAAGCATCCCTATTATATATTACTTAAGTGACATGGAAACTGGAAGGGTAGGTACCTATAGCGGTTCGTATCAAAAACGTGAAAGAATAACATTTACTCGAGTTCACTGGATATATCAACCACAAAATCAAGAAATGTAAGAAAAACTAGATATTACACACTTTTACGAATGGCAGAGTTCGCTTGGTCAGCGTAATTGCTCGTAAGTGTATTACGATTACTGGGCTGCCACTGCCTTTGGGTCATAAAGAGCAATGAAGCGAGCTTCTACGCCAATTACACGCGCAATTAAAACAAAATAATATCTTGGCACATTACTTAAATATTGGCATTGGATAAGGTACCATGTGTCTCTTGTTAAATGGATACAACATAGAGAAAATGTGATATAATACCTATAAGATGGCCGTCGATACAAAACGGGGGATTACACATTTTTCACAACTCCATCAATAGAACATTAGTATCAAATAAAGTGGCTTGACTCTTAGAATATAGAATACTATCATAAATTACAAATTCAAGATGGCCGCCACCACAAAATGGCGAATTGTGGAAGTTGAGCATTTCAAAATTTTAATTTAAGTTTTATTACTTATTAGATATCTCACATAAAACGTAACTCAAAATCTGTTTGCGCATAGACTCTTTTTCTAATACAAAGGCAACTTTTGAGTAAAAGTTCAACTTTCTGGGACCAAGACACCTATTAAGGCCAGGCGAAACCAGGTACATGTTACACAAAATTGTCCCTTTCCTAATATAAAAATAAAAAATACTAACCTAGCCTTACCTATGTCGCTTTGATAGTACCTAGTCTTCTAACCTTTTGTGACAGTTAGCCATGTATCCAAAACTTTTATTACAAAAAAGTAGGCAGGTTGGATTAGATTAATAAATTGTATAATAAACAAGCATTATAATTTATAATCCTATTTTAGGCGGTCTTAGTATACTTACAAAGTAGTCTGGTCTAAAGCGGTCCGACCGTACGGCACGTAAGAAGACTAATTAAATACTTAGGTGGGGTGCCCTAATTTCCGAAGCCTTTTTACCTCAATTCGAGAGAGCGTCCTTCCCTGAGGTGCATTTATAAACCAACAAAGTAATTAGATCGTGCCCAAATCTACTCAATAAACGTCATTAGGTATTTGATACAGGTCTTCCTATTTAACTGTTTTCCTTTGTAATTTGAGCTTTATTTAGAGATTTACTATATTTATTATTTACTAGCTGTTGCCCGCGGCTCCGCCCGCGTGAATTACGATTTTTTACATATACCGTGAAAATCCTTGATTTTTCGCGGGATTCTGGTGTGATGTTATACAGAAATCTGTTCTTACTTCGCACGGGTTACCTTGTGGTGATTTTGAAAACTCCTTTTTCTTAATCATAATACAAAGTTTCATTAATACGTAGTTGAAATACCTATCAAAAGGACGATTTTAACTGTCGATATTTCGACCCAGTGGCACAGGTTGTGGTCACTACGTGACCACGACTTGTACCAATGTATCGAAATATCGACAGTTAAAATCGCCCTTTTCAATGTGATTTTTATTCTGAAACCACGAAATAAGTCAAAAATCATTAAATCATGTGAAAATTTGTACTGGTGGTAGAGCTCTTCTTTCAGGGTTCGGCCGGGTATGTACCACTGGGATAAAATACTCTACTAACAATATTTCCCGGCCCAACATAAGAGTCATTTAAAAATCTTTGCTTCATCTCAATACAATCCAAAAATCAGGATGGGCAATGCCTATATATTTCTTTTCGTATAAAAAGACCTATGACAGTCAGTCGGTTAGGATCGATAAGACCTAAGAGTTAAAAATATTTGTGAACCATTATTACCCTTTCCATATTGCGGATGATAAAAAAAGACACGGCACTCCGGGAATGTCGACAGAAGTGAAAACTTTAATCTGTTCATGCTTTAACAGTGCCATCTTAATATAAAGTCATGAAACAGTAAATAACGTGACAGTTAATTATTACCTATTTAAAAAATTCGGTAGTACCTATCTCAGAGTTTTACATTCAAGTTCCACATAAATTGTAGAGATGGCGCTATACGGTATAACGTAGCGAGTTTCATGATTTTTGTTCAACCTAAAAGAGAAAAATCTTAAACCATACAAAATCTTCTGCTAAGCCTATTTATTTACGGCTGTAAGGTTAGTCCAGTCTAACTTTAGCTCTACGTCTTAGCCCTAGATTCTTTGTCCATTCCGAGTTTCAAGTCACCTTCTTGAACTTATCGCTAAAGGTTCTGATGCCTGTAATTTCTGAAATACAAAAGTGATGATGATAAAATTTGTATGGAATAATCTTTAAAGAACCTCCTTTCTAATAAAGAAAGAATGAATGAAATCGGACAACGCGTTAATGAATTATAACTAAATACACATTTTGACTTTGATGCCGTCTTCCAGGGAAACCATGATGAATTCCGGGACAAAAAGTATCCTATGTCCTACCTCGGAGTATGAACTATAATCATGTCAAGTTTCATTTAATTCCATCCAGCGGATTAGCCGTGATGCGCGGTCGTGAAACAGACAGACAGACAGACAGACAGACAGACAGACAGACAGACAGACAAAAATTAAACAAATTACAGTTTTGGCTTCAGTATCGACTAAATAGTGTCCTCCAATAAAAATTTTCAAAATATCTTTAATGTACAGAATTCGACCCTTTACAGTTTTATTATAAGTATATAGATATTATTAATCACTAAAGTTCCTCATTAGTAGATTAGATATAGAGGTAATAAAAATAGCCCAAGCCCTTATAATAAACGTCTTACGCTGTTAAACCTCTTACCTCACAATGTGAACAGAATGTGCATCATCTAGAAGGCTAGAAGCGTAAGTGAAAGAAGCGGATCAAAATTTTTTTGTTTTTATCAACAGAAATGCTTAACGCATAACCTGCGTGTTTTTTCGAAGGACTTACTGGCGGGAATATGAGATTCACTTTCGTAACTAAGGCGCTCCGGCCAGGTCTCACCAAGTCATGAACGGGTCCCACCAGCCTGACTACTGCCGAAACATCTGAATGGCGCTCCACTTCCTATGCCTTGGACTTCGACGTTAGACATCGTCCATCACCCACAAGCCGAAAACTCAAAGAGATTGCAGGTTTTTTACTCTTTAGCGCCTGGTGCATCTCCTGCGAGAAAGATGCGCCACCTGAATGTCCCTGTAACGCTTTCCCGCGCCCATTTTGCGGACATCACCTTTACATTTAAGCAGGTGATGTTTCATGGCAGGGCTCTCTACTCTGTCTTGCTTCTTACCATCGCCTAAACGAGCGACGCGCCACCGACTGCTTTTTAGGTTGTAGGCTTATATAACAAGGGAAAAAGAGGTATCTCCTAAAAGAGGTCTTGATCTAGTCTAAGTCTTGTCGTAGGTATATGTAGATAGTAGAGTCATTACGACGCTGCTTATATAAAAGCCACAATAGGTAATTACCGGATAAAACATCAGTGTTTCTTCCCGAAGTTTCCATCGTGGTTTCGGTTTTTGGTAGTGCCCATATTCGCAACAGTTTAAAATACAACTGGGCAGAAAATGTCTCGGGTTTTATTGTAAATGGAAACTATTAACTCTAGCACAAGCTGTCGTAAACTCGGACCAATAAAACCTCTATAAAACAAAGAGGAAAAGTTATCACACAGTTTTAGAAATAAACGACTGAAATAGGAGATTTATCTAACCACAGGAGATATTTAAGTAATTTACGCCTTTAGGAAATGTAGGTTGTATATACAGTATACTTATACTATGGTAAGCTATATGCCTTTATACTGCAGATGAGGCCTGCATGAATAATTTAGGTACAATGCACTGTATATAAGAGGACTTTTTTCATTATAGAACAAAAATGCATAGGACTGAAATTCATCAATATTAATCACTTTTTAGGCAGTATTATAGTGTATCTTTAGACTGTAATTATTAGCTTTAATTATTAGCTCATAGTTATAGCTTTCTCGTCAATTGTTATGCGACTGACACTGCGACACTTGACTGTGATTAACCTAACACACACACACACCTAGTTAGCGCTTACCTAGGAAATGCCTATTCCCTCTTTATTTAAAGGCGCCCAGGTTGTAAGAGTAGGGAAAGACAGTACCTGGGAGTGAATTCCAGACCTTTGCATTGCGTATCAGGAACGTGGAATCAAACCGATTCAATTTCATACGTGTCTTTGGTACGTCTACTATATACTTATGGATGAAAGTTCTTTCGTAGTCTTGGCGTTCTATGGTAGAAAGGTTGCGGGGGAACCAAATGAAATGTAATCTAATTAAATTAAATCAAATAAAATGCGGACGGCATAAGAAATTATTAACCTACTAAGTACCTACTACATATTGAAAAGGGTTCTCAGATTTAAAGGACGCGAGAAAAGTAGTTTTGCAATATTTACAAAAGGTGTTTAATGTTTGTGTATTAAAGAGAAGTAACCTTATTTACACGATGATTAGAAGTGTCCTGGTTTTTGACTAATTGAAGATCCTTAATAATATCTTACTTATTAAGCTTAAGACATAAAACAGCATTATTACCTATAGGTAATCTAATCCAAATTTTTTAATCAAATTTTTTTATTAGTCTTAGTAGCTGTATGTATTTACGTACATAATAATTATAATAAATTCAAAGTCATTCAGATATTGGAAAATCTCCTTACATACATTTTTCTTTTAAAATCCATTCCTTTAATATTAGGCAAAATGATGTGAAATTAAATAATAATATGAAATATCATTTTCTCTTTGTAGTAAAGCAAATATATTTTAGAGGAGATCACGAACGCTAATATTTATTATCCGTCAAAATATTCCATATAGATCAAAGCGCTGTGATATTTATGAACTTTGACGACGTAAAAACAAAAGTATCATATTTTTTAATCTACTCGTAGCAGCAATGTAACGTATTTTAGTATGTATGTTTGTTTTTAGGGTTCCGTAGCCAAAGGGTAAAAACGAGACCCTATTACTAAGACTTCGCCGTCCGTTCTTCCGTCCGTCCCTCTGTCACCAGGCTGTATCTCTTGAACCGTGATAGCTACAGGCTTGAAATTTTCCCAGATAATGTACCTATTTCTGGTGTTGCCTTTTAAAGTAAAAATAGAATAAAATAAATATTTAAGGGGGTTCCCATACAACAAATGTGAATTTTTTGTTTGTTTTTGCTCCATATTGATAACGCTTATATATAATTTTCAATTAATTTTTTTTTTTTTCACCAGATAGCCTACACCTAGAAAATAGGTAATCGCATTAGCTTCATGAGCAAAATATCTGTCGTGCGAGAATCTCTGTCATTTTTATCACATGTGCATACATCATCCATTTTAAAATAAGGTCATCAATGTCATTATACTGACCTGGGAAAATAGAAACCCTATTCTGCAAGCGCCATATTTACATGGCAATACATTTCATAGTATAAGTATATAGAAAAAAGTTCCAATTTTATTCGCAGGGGTGCACTGATATATTGGTATCTCTGGATTCATGATGTTTGATAGTTCATTTTTTGTGCCGATTTGAAGCGCCTCCCCCGAGCGTCCACGGTACTAAATTAACATTTATTGGAAGTGGACCGTCGTTTTGAATGTCATTTGATTTTAGTTCCATGGACACTCACGCCAGCGGCCAGGTTACGCAGCAATCAGCGCCAAAATGGCGAAAATCAAGTGTCGTCATTTTTACGATGACAGTCAGCTATCCAGAGTATTTATTCTATATACTCTATGGAGATCAGTGTAGGGGTGGTATGGCGAAGGTTTTTATTTTTCTGTATTGCTGCTGCTGATTCACAAACATCCCTACCGATTTAACGATCGTATCCGTCGCTGACGGGTTTATGTGACCTGCGCGGCCCGGAGGACCAATAATGACTTAATTACTGTCCCTAAAGTCCGGTCATTAGATACGACCATCTGCCGCTTGAGCCAATAATTTAGGATTGAAACAGTTATATTACGAGTACTTTGTAGAAATCCATGATAAAGTCGACGTACCGCATAAAAACACTTTATTGACACATTTTCTGATGGTAATGGTAAGTTTTTGGAAAGTCAATGTGGTAAGCAACCAAGGCCAATAGCCATACCATAGACTTAAATCGCTAGATGAGCCCTAAACCTTCATTGCGCACATCCACAAACTTGCTGAGTGAGTGGTCTCAGCATGCTGTAGTGTACGATTGTGTGACAGAGAACGCAAGTGCAAATTTCGTTAAAGAGTAAGTGAGACCTCGCTCTATCACCATTTGTTATCTTCTGTGTGTGTAAGATGACAACATGTCGCACACAAAACAAAAACTTGGACGTTTTTGGAGGTTCAGTGCTCATCTAGAGATTTAAATCTTTGAGCCATGCGACATATTATTGTGTCTCTAGTTTACGTACTATATAATGGGAGGTAATTCAAAAAACGAAGAATTAACGCTAAAATTATACTTACGACCCTTTATAAGGAAATACAATAAACATGAGTTACAAGAGTATACATTACAAGAGTATTTTCCCGTATGGGAAGTTCGAGTCAGGTCGATATTACATCCACACGTTCTCGTAATAAAATATTATCTACAAAGTTAATATCACTAGACCCTTGTCTTCGGTCTGACTGTTTGACGCAGGACAGGTGACTGGTTTTGTCTTGACATCTCATTTCTGGGGGACTGGAGTACAATACTGTACGTAAAAAAATACTAAACCAAGGTAAAACTATGTTTTATCAAAATAAGTAAGACATTCAGTGATTCACCATAAACATATGAAGGATCAGCTCTTAGTGACGTCTACGATGTATTTTTAGGCTCCGTCCTGAAGCCGGACTTTTTATTTGTCAAAACTGTAAAATAGCGCTAATGTAAGCGACTGACAGAGGTATGTGCTGTCACTCGTCAACGGTACCGAAATGTACGACGCGCGACGCCATATTTGAGAAGGATTTGGTTTCAACATACGTCACATCTTTCCCGTCCTCTTAGCGTAGCGTATATTTTCGTCGTTGTGCTGTACAGACTACAGTCTTGGTATGTTACGTAATGATTTTTACCATAAAAATGGTAATCAATTGCTGTACACGCTATGCACGTTGCCCACGATAGAGTAGCAATTGTCTTAACAATAATAATAATACTTCTGGTGTTAAGTTATTCTGGGAGCTTAAATTATAACAAATCACCTAGAAATATCATGTCCGTAAAATTGCAAGACTCGAAACAGAACAAAAACCACATTGCACAAAGAAAAATGTAGGAATTTTTTACTTTAGGCAGCATATTTGGCAACCACGCAGCGCTAAAAAATAGCAGACATTAATTTTCCGAAACGTTTTCCGATAATTTGAATACCTACTCAACACATTTGTGTTATGACCTGAATGATTTACTAACTCGTGTATGGAATAACGAAGCAACACAGGGTCCCCTTCGTTCTAAAATCCATCTACAACAATGATTTAAATCACTAGATGAGCCTTAAGCCTACATTGCGCACATTGAAAACTCCACAAACATGCTGAGTGAGTGCTATCAGTATGCTGTAGTGTGCGATTGTGATAGAGAACGCAAGCGCAAATTTCGTTTAAGAGTATATGAGACATAATGAGATATGTCGCTGAGTGTGTAAGATCGCATACAAAATGAAAACGTGAACTTTTTGGAGGTTCAGGACTCATCTAGCGATTTAAATCTTTGATCTACAATCATATTAATAATACTTTTGCTCGCGAATTCATCCGAGTTTCGTAGAAACCGTTTATTTTAAGTAATTTGTAGTCAGGAATATTAGACAGGGATATTTATTTATTTAACCGACTTCAAAAAAAGGAGGAGGTTCTCAATTCGTCGACATCTTTTTTTTATTTATTTTTTATGTATGTTCATCTGTTCAGTAAACCTAGATATTATCCGTTAAAGAGGAGCTCATGGAAGTTATACTCATAGAAAAAGTATAGGTATGTGTAAAGTTACGTTATTAGTAGAGAGCATAGTAGAGAGGTTAAAGTTTAAAAAGAAAAAGTTATAGCTGTCCGTGAGAAGCACCTAATAATTACATCCTCCCCTTTAAAATTGTCAAAGAACAAATAGATTAGAACTCATCCATCACTGTCGGAGCGGTTGATTTGGCTCCAATGACATGGGTACTCAAAAATGACAAGTTGAAATACGAGGGCTTTTTTTATAAGTGTTATTGTAATCTATGAAAAATATGTTTAATCCATAGAGCATAGAGTAAATTGAATGTTTAATCGTATGAAACTCATGTAAGATAGGTATTTTTATGTTACATTTTTTCTTTGTAAATTAATTATCCACAGATAAAAGATATCCGTATTTATTATTTGTCACAATATGGTTGTGCCTAGCGTATGCTGTAGTGGAATACTACCTACAACTTCTCTATTTTATTGAAACCTGGATGAATGCGTTTGCAACCTTGAACCCACTATTATTATACCTACATAATTACAATGTAGAGTGTTTTTTTAAGTTATGAATATCCAATATCCACAGATATCGGTGTAGGAAATTTCTCACATTGAAAACGTACCAAGCGTTTGCTGCAGTGGAATTCTACCCCACAGATGTAGTCTGAGTTCTACCCTATAACTTTTGTATTTCATTAGCTTCTGACTGAATGTGTTTCCACTTTAAATCGGGAACCTTGAGCTCAGTTATTATAATTACTATGTTGAGTATTTATTTACGCGTATTTAGTTACTTTAAGATGTACGAGTAGGTGGCTATAGCAGCGCGGCGGAAGCGTCCCTCAATTTGAGACTTAAACCTATTTGTTTGTGCTCAAGTTCTCCATTAAAACAACAAATGGAGTGTCTGGCATAAATTACTCAGCAGTTGAGAGTAGGTTTAAGAATACGGCTTTACATTATTTTCAGTTTGTTTAGGTATTATGAGAGTAAATAATATACTCTTTAATTTTGTGGACAATCCGTATAATATGCTTACTACCACTAAATAAGTCTCAAGTTTCAAGTGCCTAACTAAGAGGGGCTACAATATAAATTTAAAAGTTAATCGACCATTTTCACCAACAATTTAAGAAACGCCTAAGCCGACGACAGTTTTCACATACAACAACTGTCACCTAAGGACTTAGGCGTTTTTAAAGTGTTAGTGAAAACGGTCGAATGTCTTTTTAATTTTTAACCTTCAAGCACAGAATACTATAACACGAAATTATTTAAATAAATGGCGACAGTGATACTACTCTACCACTGAGACAATAAAGTGCAATTTCACTACAGCGCCTAGACTTAGACCTACAAAGTTATTAACCTAAATATTGTGCTCTCTTTTTTCGCGTTAACTTATCTCCCTTCTATCTCTTTCCGGCTCGCTACAGGGGTCCTAATAAAACCGCTGAGCGGTCGGCGGTATGAGTGAAACCTGGTTCATGTCACTAAAGTCCCATAGTGTGCCATGTTACAAAATTAAGGCATCAACATTCCTCAAAGAAACTGACATAGTTGAATGTGAGTTCTAACGACAGTGTAGATGACTTCGTATTATTAATGAACATTAATAATTTAGTTACTCCCACACATTTTACACCGTGTCAAAGTAACGTGTGTCACTTTACAAGTTTATTAATAAACTTGTGACATTGATATTCCTGTAAAGTTCACCTGAAAGCTTTAGCCAACACCTCTTTATGCTCTACTAACCTTTGCTTACATAATTTCATCGATCACGTCATGGTTTGCTATACAAAATGAAATTGTAAGGCCCGGTTTTCACCAAAGCGAAGCGAAGCTGAGCTGTGTTTGAGTAACCAATCACATTTCGGCATTTTGACGTCTCTGAAACTGAGGGGAGAGGACATGTCGAAATGACGAAATGAAAATCTGATTGGTTACTCAAACCGCTTTGGTGGAAATTGGAAACCGAGTCTTATGTGTGTACCCGTCCTACCTGACACATATACCTTAAACATCAACTTTAAGGTACCTATGCAGGTTTCCTTTATCTTGACCTTACTTAATATAAGGTCCACTTGCGCGAAACGGGAGTTAAATATTTGCATCTTTAACCCTAGAGCCAACGTCTCTCATTGGACAATTTTGACAACTTGGGTGACAACAACTGTGGGTTAGCGTGCTAACTCTGAGTTAAGACACTAACCTAGGTTGGCGCAAGTGGGCCTAAGATAATTATTTTCCTAATAATCGCCGACAAACCTACATACATACCGGTCTAATACAGAATCTCTTTTTTGAAGTCGGTTAAAAATGCACATAACTCCAAAAAGTCAGCAGTGCGTGCTCGGGATCAGCGTTGCCAGACATCCCGATTTTGGCCGGACGTCCCGATTTTTAAATCAAAATGAAATCGGGACAGGCTCAACCCCGCTTTTTGGGGATAACTCATAAGTAGCAATCCGAAACACTCAATTCACAGACTAACTATTGTTTGAGAGTTTTAACTTGTAACGCCATAATTATTAAGCGCGTATAAAACGTGAATAATAGTAGTTTATGGTACAAGTGAGTAAAGTTGGTGATTACCGCTGAGGCGCCATTGAGACTCGAGCCGTTAGGTGATAGTCTTAAGATAGCCGAGGACGATAATCATCAATACTCACGTGAATCATACGACGTTTTTCAACACACTTGTGAATAAAATGATACTAAAAATAATTTTATTTAGTAGATAAAATTAAAAAGATAAACTGTCTAACTCACTAGTGAATAATAGTAATGAAAAAGTCACAGTTTGCGATAATAAATGTCATTAAGTGCCTAATTGCGGTGAAATTAGAGCCACATTATGAGCTTTTTTGATTTTGATTTCTGTTTTTTCTCGTGGGTGATCACGTGAGGCTGGGCCGTGGGAGAAGCTATTAGAAGTAGGTATGTATATTAATTGATCATATATCATCTAGAAACATTACATTTATAGAAGTATGATGATATAATTATTATCATACTACGCCTCTGTTTTACAGATAAACGATACGTCGCTTCGTGGTATATAAATAAGTAAACCTTAATCTAAAGGGCTCGTTTATCAAAGGCGAGTTTATTCATGAAACGATAACACTATTTTGTAATTACTCCGCTAGGCTTAATCAATTAAAATCCAGTCCTGTCGTCATCATACTAAACTGCTTTTAGAATCTCTCAGCTCTTCTAGAATAAGATAATAGTTCCATTGCTGCGCACGCTTTGCACATACTTTTCCTGTCATATTATCGTGCGGCCGGGTATTCTCAAAGGACATAAAATGACGTCGCATGTACAAAACGACAAATTCTAAGCGAATAGATTATATTTTTTTCTACAGTTCACTATTTATTGGACACGGGTGACTTTTGAGTATGATAACGTTTAAGTTTACCAGGTTAGTTCAACTTACCGAACCGAGCCAGTGCAATGGAGTTTAGGGGGCTTTGTAAAGTTAAACTAAATTTGAAAACATTTTTAAGTTGCAAAAAAATTTGCTTAGCATTCTAAGTCATTCATTTATTCCATGTCACAGAAAAAACACGAAGAGGAAACGAACTCGTGCACAGCTAGCCTCTACGCAGCAATGGAACAGTACTATAAAGTTTTACTTAGACCATGATATCAAAGGATATTCTGGTTATAAATAACCAATTTGCATAACATGATGCTGAGCCGCAAATCTTGTTCATTGCAGACAAACGGTTCAAACTCTCCTGCAAGTTATAAGATTAACCTCCAGTTATAGCAAATATTTAAGCAAAAGTATTTTGTTTTTAGTGTTGGTTTGAAAATGGAGTTATCCACGTTGGTCAATCTTATAGAATATCTTCAAGATTGCCATAAAGTTCGATGTTCAGATCGCACCCAAAATGGTTCGTCATCAGGTTTTTGTACGAAGAAAATGTTAGATTCGCCACGGAGTTTAGAATTTGTCACTCCCTTCGTTATCGCATCAGCGACAATGTAAGCTGCTTATCAATTAAAGTCTTTTTCCTCCTGATTTACATATTATTATCATTATGTAAGCAAAGACTTATCACGTAAATAATATTGGTTAATATACCATAACGAACGTAACCATACGTCCCGCTTTGGGCGGGATTTTCCCCTGTCTGTCCCGTTGTCCCCATCGAGAAAAAAAAGAGCCGCTTAAACAATCATGAACCTCTACATACCTACTTGTCTCAATTTTTAGGGAAAAGAGCCTGCTTTGCCACTAGAAAAAAAACCGAGGGTTCCATACCATAAAAGAAGTAAAACATTGAAAGAATCACTTTTCTTCATGAATTTGCGAGTATATTATTTACATGTAGGTACTTTTTTTGGCAAACCGCAAACGTAACTTTGTTTTTGGCGGATTATTGTTATTATCAAAAAAGTATATTAGTCAGCCAGTTTATTTTATTTTTCCTGTAAAATATACGTTTAATTCTATTGATCATAATTATTTCAGATTTTTTGATTGGTAAACTTCGGAGATAAGGGGGGGGAACGGTATTTTTTTCGACAGTTTGCCCAATAAATCAAAAACTATCAGGCATAAAAATAAATAAAAATTAGTTTTAGAATACACATGTAACGCCCTTTCATATAAAACCCCACTCAATATTGTTATCTCATTTTGAAATTTTGTCGACTCGGTTTTCCCCCGTTTTTAAATAAAAATAAAAACAATTTTAAAATTTTCGATTGTTATGACGTCGGGTCACTATTACCTATAACTATTCTAAATTTCAAGTCGATAGCTTGAATAGTTACTGAAATAATCGAGTGTGACAGACGGACGGACGGACGGACAGACGGATGGAGAAAGTCTCACCATAAGGGTCCCATTTTTACCATTTTGGTATGGAACCCTAAAAATGGTCACGTTAACCATAACGTGTTACCTAAATAACTGTGTATAAATATAATGTTTATGTATTAAAACAGGGTCGTTTCCTTTAATCTATGACGGAGTTATTTACCAAACGTGACTGTCCCCACGTTGGTCGGATTTCGGAACCTTGTTTATATTATTCAGAATACGAGTAGGTTTGTTTATTTACTATTAATTGGCTTCAATCTGCCTTGATAGCCCAACTTAAATGCAATATAAGGGCTTAACACATTAATTAACGGCTATACCATTATACCACATGGGAGTTACAAACAGCTGAGGAGTTGGGTATGTCATAAAATGTTTAAATAAAATCCTGTAATCAGTGAATTTAGCCAATCAGCTAGCTGAATTTGTGGTTGATTATAGTGACGCATTTATGTATAACTTGTTCTTTCACAATCAACCCCTAGAAAGGAGCAGAGCGTAAACCTATGTCCAATTTTCTGGTTGTTGCTCTATAAAAGAAAATACATAGTTACTTACCTATTTGTGCAAAAAGAGAGGAAATGTTATTGTTGGTTTGTGTGTCAAGTTTGAATCCCGAGCAAGCAAAAGATTCTACAATAATTGAATCACGAACGTAGCGAGTAATTGTAAAATAAGAACAAGTAAGAATGTCGTTTTAAATTCAAAATACTTTGTTTCACTCGAAAATTAAAATCTAATTATGCTCATTGGTTTGAAAAACCAAACGAATCCTTTTTGAGAGGATTAGGTGAAAAATAGTAAGTTTTATTTTTCTGTATCTTTTGACTTCGTGCTTTTTTAGCCCCTAGCTTGTCTAAGAAAAAAGTATTCATCGTTATCGTAATCGTTTACTGATTCTGCTCGCCTATTGGGTTCCTGATTTGCGTCAGCCAATCGCGGGGCAGAATTCGCTAGCGTTTACGATAACGATGAATACGTTTTTCTTACGCCATCGGACCCCTGGGTTAAATAAATAACATCATCTGAAAATCAATCAATGGTGACAAATTATGCGAGCCAATCATATTATGTTAATCATTTTCATTAATCACCAGAATAACAAGACCCCTGCATTTTATACTTGTCCCCGTATATTCTTTGGTTTATGAATAAAGATAGGGCTCATATAAAACAGACGGCTCGATGCGGCTGGACTTGGGACCATCGAGTTGATTAATGTTCGAGAAGTAATTTATGAAACGGTATCATCGCCTCATGAATATGCTGGCTTGTGATGATCGGAAGATTTACATAAATCTCTCGTATTATTTGACCCCTCTTTGAGACCTACTTCTACTACTTTCCACAGTTTACATTAAATTAATATACATACAATTTCATATTATGATAGCTTAAACCTAATAAATGCACAATATAAAAAACTGTATAATATGTAATATAAATAATGGTAAAAATGATATACATTTATTATGTTATGAAATCGATACAATTTAATTATACATTAAAAGGAATTGACTGTAAAAGGAACTGACTGTTAATAAATAATAATTAATCAAATGTAATTTGTAAGGTGGTAGCAATAAAGGCTTTTTTATTTATTTTTATTTTATTTATTATTTATTTGAGACCTACTTCTAGATCCCTACTTAATGAATAGGAGAGTGTGATGCGAATTTATTTTTTATTTATTTATTTATAGCCAATATCCAAACAACAAAACCAAACAACAAAAATCACAATCATACATTGAAAACATGAATTATTTGTAATACATGAAAATAAATTATTAGTGCAATTTTAAAAACATCTTAGTTATATCAGTTATATACTGGAGAGTATTGCATTTGGTAACACCACTACACGACTTTTTACACGACTGCCCAAAAAAGGAGTGTAATGGTTTTAGGGTTCATTCATGTATGTATGTATGTATGTATGTATGTATGTATGTATGTATGTATGTATGTATGTGATGTGATGTTTCTTTATTCCACCATAACTTCTGAACGGCTGAACAGATTTGGACATATTATATTGGAGTATCGTTAGAATCCTTACATCGTTCCGAGTAACATAAACTATATTTTTTTGCAAAAAGTCGTTTTACCGCAATATTTCCATTTTTAAATTATTTACTTATTTAAAAAAACAAGTTGTTTTTTTTTATTTCTTTCGAAAGTGCTACTATATACCTATAATCAAAGCGAAAGTGATGCAATAGCCAATCTTAATAAACGCATAGATACAGCTAAAGTTTCGGATTAAGTTTCACCAAGTCATCACGTATGGATTACGAATTTCAATATAATCCATACCCGCTTTGTGTAATCCGGCAGGCTGGCACTCGCGATCAAAGTAAGTGCACGCCGAATTGTGTGCAGTTTCATATTCTATTAATAAATTAATATTTTATACAAACAAGTAAAAGCTGCAGTGCCCATATTAAACTACCACAAACACTTTGTAAATTACTGTTGTTGAATTACTAAGTATGTAGGGAAATTCCAAAGCTTATACTTAAAATCTATAAAAAATGGTAAACTGCGAGTCGAGCTTACGGGTTACGAGTTTCATCCCATCAAGATACAGGCTGGTGACAGACGGACAGACAGACAGACAGGCAGTGGATTCTTAGGAACCCTAAAAATATTGATACATTTATATTTCCAAAAAGATCAACACTCTTCACCAAGTGGTATCTCTACGACCGCAATACAAACTCATCAATCGCTTAATCCATATCTAAATGGAACGAAATTCAAAAAATATGGAAATGACGTTACCGATCGAAAAATGATTACCTAACTGACTTATCGCAAACAACTGTCACTAACATATTTAATAACATTTATTTCTTTAATTTCATTATTCCATTTAGATATGGAATGAGCAATCGACAGGTTCCTATGACAATCGTATCGATAATGACTTGTCTATTGCTACTGATGTGCAAATATGAAACTTCCCATTGAAATACAATAGAACACTTGAAGTACCAATAGAGTCCTTCAGAAAGTCGGTTTCGGCCTCCAAGTCGATTTAACTTTTTATTTCTACTTGCTAAGTTCTGACTATCAATCTTATAGCCTACAGAGTATAGATAGGTATAGATATAATAAGAAGTCTTAAAGTCGGTTTGTCGTTTGTCAAATGCTTTGTTTGCTAACTTTATAGCAGAAGTACAAAAGAAAGGCTTTGAAGTGGGGAGCCTTTTGTCGTTGGAGGGTGAAGAATGAACAAATAGATTTGTTCATAAAGAGTCAATCAGACGGCCATCTAAAATAAAGAACTTTGAAACTTAAAATGAGTTAACTTCAATCTTCCTTATCAAATAAATGAGAAGTGATAGAGTTTTGACATTTTCATTCTCAAATGCTTGCAAAATCAGTAATTACATCCGCCTTAATAACGAGACTTTTGAAAATTTCCAGTTTAACAGTTTTAATTGCAATCAATTGACAGATGACTCATGATCATTAAGAGTTTCTTAGGTTGAAAAGCAATTATGATTTTAATTTTACAGTTTGAGATTGTTCCTCAATTTTTATTTAATTGGCTGTAACTTTACTTAGAAAAAGCTGGTGGAATCTAGTTTTCAAAATTCCACGAAAAAAGCTTTTTTGCCTAGGGATGGAACATAACACTTATATCAATAGGCTTATAAATCTATGGACGACGGGTGTAATACAAAATTCACGAAAAAAGTGTCCGGAGATATAAACTAGGGGGTACATGAGTAGGTATTTTTATAAAAACTAAGACATTGTAATTTATGTCTTAAACCCCTATATACACCCTAATTTTCAAACACGTGACTGAAGTGCGATTGTGTCTTTCCGCTCTTTGTATGTCATTCGGTTCGGACACTTTTTAGCGTTGACACCAAATCCTTAGTTTATAAATCAATGCCTATATCACTCTATAGATTTATACGTTGAAGCAGAAAATTAACGGGGATCTTATAAATACGGGAATTTTTATAAATTTTTAATTAGGTGTATTTACAACAATTGTTGCCAAAAAATGTCCACCTGAGTGGGCTTTGCCAACACCCTTACTAGATTAGACGCATACGGCATAACCATACGACATACTTACTCGTATCGACTAGACCAAACGGCAAGCATCGAAGAGATGCTGCGTTACTACTTATTACTGGACAAGCAAACAATGTGTTTGATTGTTGCATTTCCTTATCTGCTAAAGAGTATGCAATATCCTATCCTATACCTTTAAACGAGCAATTCTTGTATATATATTCTTATAACTTCAATCTTTCTTATCAAATAAATGAGAAGTGATAGAGTTTTGACATTTTCATTCTCAAATGCTTGCAAAATCAGTAATTACATCCGCCTTAATAACGAGACTTTTGAAAATTTCCAGTTTAACAGTTTTAATTGCAATCAATTGACAGATGACTCATGATCATTAAGAGTTTCTTAGGTTGAAAAGCAATTATGATTTTAATTTTGCAGTTTCAGTTTGTTCCTCAATTTTTATTAAATTGGCTGTGACTTTACTTAGAAAAAGCTGTTGGAATCTAGTTTTCAAAATTCCACGAAAAAAGCTTTTTTGCCTAGGGATGGAACATAACACTTATATCAATAGGCTTATAAATCTATGGACGACGGGTGTAATACAAAATTCACGAAAAAAGTGTCCCGAGATATAAACGAGGGTACATGAGTAGGTATTTTTATAAAAACTAAGACATTGTAATTTATGTCTTAAACCCCTATATACACCCTAATTTTCAAACACGTGACTGAAGTGCGATTGTGTCTTTCCGCTCTTTGTATGTCATTCGGTTCGGACACTTTTTAGCGTTGACACCAAATCCTTAGTTTATAAATCAATGCCTATATCACTCTATAGATTTATACGTTGAAGCAGAAAATTAACGGGGATCTTATAAATACGGGAATTTTTATAAATTTTTAATTAGGTGTATTTACAACAATTGTTGCCAAAAAATGTCCACCTGAGTGGGCTTTGCCAACACCCTTACTAGATTAGACGCATACGGCATAACCATACGACATACTTACTCGTATCGACTAGACCAAACGGCAAGCATCGAAGAGATGCTGCGTTACTACTTATTACTGGACAAGCAAACAATGTGTTTGATTGTTGCATTTCCTTATCTGCTAAAGAGTATGCAATATCCTATCCTATACCTTTAAACGAGCAATTCTTGTATATATATTTCTATATAATCTGGATCTCGGAAACGGCTGCACCGATTTTCATGAAATTTAGTATACAAGGGGTTTTGGGGGCGATAAATCGATCTAGCTAGGATTCATTTTTTTTAATGTCGTATTTACCAATAAAAAAAATGTTACTCTATTCCTGACATCTATTGGCAAAAAGTTAAACTATTACAGTAATTTTCTGCTGCCATCTATTGGTGAGTGGCTGTGATATTACCAAGCAAAGCTTGATCAAGCAGGTATAATCATTTACTTCATATTTTTTCCCGACAGCTTGAAATCTGGGAAACTACATGACATCTATTAGCGAATAGTGAAACGAATTTTAATGACCGCGGCCGGCATTTGTTTTAACGAGAATAATATTATAATGCTAAAGGTAAAATATGACTTCTCCCGACATCTATTGGCGAGAAGTTATATTAATTTTTTTATGGAGTCAACGAACGGGGCGCGAAAATTCAAATTTTATTTAGTTTTCTGGTTTAGTGGGCTTATACATCCTAAGTTTATATAGTTTATACACAACATTTATGCATCTCATATTTGTAATCAAAACTCTGCTCAACAATACTCATTTACCTCATAATATTGTTTCTCGATATATTGAAAACTAGGAAACAACTTGACATCTATTGGCCAATAGCAATACTATTATAATGGCACAGGCATCCAACTGTTTTAACGACACAATAAATATGACTCTTTCTGCTGACATCTATTGACGAGAAGTACTTAATACTAATTTTTTTATGGAGTCAACGAATTGGGCGCGAAAATTCAAATTTTATTTAGTTTTTGCTAATAGTGGGCATAGCTGGGCATTAACTCGTTAATCCGTTAATCGTTAATTTACGAAGTTAACATTTTGATTAACGGTTTAACTTTTAAGTTAACTTCTAAAAATGTTAACGGACACGTTAACTTCCGTTAATATGCAGAAGTCCATTAATCGTTAATCCAATGCCTACTATACTTGCATAATAAATGTGAATTTGTTACGCTTTTACGTAGAAACTAGGTACTTAGCCGATCAACATGAAATTTTGTGCACATATTTTCAAGAAATTGCGAAGTACATGATTATTATTAATTATATTTTATCTTCATGATGAATTGTAAAATGAACTTCAACATGTTAGTGTTCAAGAAGGGGAATATGCACCCTATGCCCGACTATTATCACACGTTTGAATTATACAAGTAAGTATTTTGTTTTTTCCTAAGTACCTAACCTAACTTCTAGACTCTAAACCAACAGGTTTTATTAATTCAGTAACGCAACGATATAAAAAGGCAATTTTACATAGGTAGGTATATAGGATTAACGATTAACGTTAACTTACGTTAATTCTTCCGCAAAGTAACGGCTTTAACGTTTAACGAAGCTAACTTATTTTGTAACGGATTAACGATTAACGAAGTTAAGTATTTGATTAACGGTGCCCAGCTATGATAGTGGGCTAATTATTATACATCGTAAGTTTATGGCAATGAGTTTTGCGGGCACAACATTAAAATGGGCAAGGTGGTATTCTCTCGTTCAAAGCTAGCTCCATTCGAAATAATGGGCCTTTGAAATTGGTTTTTAATCGTAGTTTCCCAATATCAAAATTATCGTGCCATCCACAGAGCAAGATAATCCATGGTACAATTGGCAGGGCACTCAGCCGTGATAGCTAGGGGGTACGCGTTCAAGTCCCGTTGGCAGCGATAATTTTAAACACTCGAAATAAAATAACTTACGTAATTGGTTGATGTAATGTAAAAAAATTAAGTATTAGTATAATATATAAATATTAAACTAATTACACTCGTGATTTTTATTTAAGGAGCACACCACGGGTGTGCTCGCGAAATTCAAATTTTTTGTGGTTTTTCGCGATTTTTAACCTAATAAGACATAATAGGCTGGCAGTCAAATTGCGATAATCCCAGTATCTTCTTTACGTATTTATATAAAAATCTCTGCTCGAAAGTGTCGAGTTAAAGAAATTAATCCGAGATTTGCGAGTTACTCACATAAAACTCGATACTCGGACTAATTTCCTAGAACATTTTTATGCAAAGATTTTGATATAATCATGCAAAGACGATACTGCCATTCTCACAAATGCGTAATTAGCGAACAAATTGCAAAAAAACAATGAAAATTTTGAATTTCGTGGGCAGAGTCGTTGATTTCGCCTTAACCATACTTACGAGTTCATATTTTTTTTTTATTATTATGTCGATAAGATCGAAAAATATTTTTTCATATTTCATCATTACATTAGTACCTATGTAATTCATATTTAAATATAGTTTCTACTCCAAATTACAATTCACAAAAAAACCGAGCGAAGCTCGGTCATCCAGGTACTGCATGTATAAAACGCCACCGGTTTCATATTTTTTTCGGTTATAACTATAATAACTGCTGAATATTGAAGTACATCAAAATTAAATGTACAGTGAAAGCTTTTCTGTGTTCAAAACAAGATTATCTAAGTTTTTTTAATACTGATCGCACATTATAAAACCAATCGCAAACCGGTGCGTGATACAGCAAGCAGTATTTCTTAAAACAACTAAAAATGCAAGTATTCTTAAAGTTTGAAAAATGTATCGTATTATGCACATCAAAATAAACAAATTAAGAAGATACGATTAATTAAGTCATGCTCTTAACTTTTAGAGCATGACATAATTAATTAAATAGTAACTACATCAGCAACTATAGGCATATTGGCTCGTCTTTCAAATTCTAAGATTGCTAATGCGACGCTTTCGAACAAAGGACAAAAAATGTATAGGAATGATATTTGATTGCAAAATAGATCACCTAACTTTCGCGCAGACTGCATCTTTGATTCTCATACATTATTTGAATTTCATTCGAGCGTTGCGTCAGAAATTTTATAAATTGCATATGCCTAAAGGTACAACTTAAAACAACGCATAATATCAAGCAGTCATTAATTATCAAGTAACGCCACCGTACCAAAAAGCAGTCATTATCAAGATCACAATGTAAGCTTGTGTGATGTGGCACATACACCAAAAACGCAGCTATGTTCAGTAACGCACATCGCATTTATTCTGCGTACGGAATTTGAATTCAGGACCATTGCCTCGTACTCGTTTTTCCAATAGTCAATTTAAAAAAATCCAACCATGTATGTAATGTGTGTTCAGCATCATTTAGAACTTTCTTACACGAATATTTACTTTGGAAGATTTAAGAGTATCATTGGGGTATTACCTAATTCAAGGAAACACGAACTTGGCCCCCGAAGACCGACTTTATGCTCACAGAATAATTTATGTAGTCTACCTACTCATAATAATAAGACGTGGAATGTGGACTCGACGGTTTTAGCTCCGGTGGTCATATCAGTGAACGGTTTTATAACGAAAAGCTTCGATCAACATCTAAAGAAGCTTTCGTTCGGCTGTTTAATCAAGGGCCACATAATATAAGGTACAGAAGGCATGTATTTGAGGAGGTTCATCATTCAGGAGCCTGACCACTCAATACTATACTAAACACTACTATACTCAATACTAAATAAACGTTATTTCTTTCTTTCTTTGACCACTGTAGCTTGTGGCCTGAAAGTCCTACAACTGATGGGATGCTTTGAATGTTGTATTCTTGTTGTGATAATTTTAAGATCTAAGCATTATCTAATGATATAATAAATAATGAATAAATGAGAAATAATGTTAGTAAAAGGGAGTTTCTTCATCCTAAAATAATGCAGCAATGGGCAACGTTTTGCGTTGCTTTGCAAAGGTTACTATGAGAGCGTAGGTAGGTAAAAAGCCGAATTTTCGTCGACGTAAATTACGCAAGTGTGACCAAATATTAAGAAAAGATATTATGGGATAGACTGGGGTAGCGGACAGTTGGGTAGAAGCGTTCACCACAGAACACTGAAGAAACTACATCAATAATATAACGGTTAACTTTATGTTACAAAAGTTAATAATTTTTATAGGCTCACTTACAGGCACTTATGAATTGCCAGACTCTACCGCCAAGTCTCGGTTGGCCAACCACCGACGGTAAACATAGCAACGCCATCAGCGGCCAATTACTGCCTTGGCTGGCTGTATAAATGACGCATTTATAAATGATGCATTGACCAATAAGCGCATAGATGTAGCACGTCGGTCCTGTAAGTATTTCTGCAGAATCAAGGGGCAGTTCTGCATAAAAATGTTTCTTCAATTTCAAATTGAAAGTGTAATTTGGAAATTTTATTTCACTTTGACTAAGCTTAACGTTTTTTAATATCGAATAGCAGGTGGTCCCATTAGAGCGGTCGTAACTAAAGTTGGCAAGGCACAGAATTGGTTATTTTTATCTGCAAATGTCACAGGTCAATGTACATTTAAAGACTGGGTCGAGACCTAATGATTATTTGAACAGCTACGGTTTGATACATTCAGACCTTGAAGGGGAAATTTCATCTAGACGCGAGATGGTAAAGCAGAAGCCAGTAGGCCGAATTATAATACCCTACACAACTACTACTATACAAGTAGATTAAATTATTATTCGATTAGAATATTGGTTGTTCTAAATCATCGACCAAAAACAAGCAAAAAATTACGTTTGTTGTATGGGAGCCCCTCAAATATTTATTTTGTTCTATTTTTTTGTATTTGTTTTTATAGCGGCAATGGAAATAAATCATCTGTGAATATATCAATCGCGTAACTATTATGGTTCAAGAGATACAGCCTGGTGACAGACAGACGGACGGATGGAAGGTGAAGTCTCAGTAATTGGGTCCCGTTTACCCTGGGTACGGTACCCTAAAAACGAAACGATATGCTCTTCAGTTGATACTAAACAAAAATTTGTAAAGTGATCTTACACTTTTGCGTGAGAGTTATTAACGAAGAACGAGAAAGACTAATTAACGGTCTGATATTACAGTACAAACAAGCTTTAAAAGCATATCAGTCTACAGTATCTGTTACAATTTGTCACTTGTCTGCTCGAGAACAAATAAATTGTAGAAATGAGAAAACTCCGAGTGTGCGAAAAAATGCTTGCACATTCGATGAAGGGTACTCAATGTTTCGAAATTCTCCGACGCTACAGTATGCATACGGGTCTGTACAGACATATCTGGGATATAACTTGTAAAGTACCCAGAACTTTGTATCAGAGAATTGGCTTACCAATCCTCCTTCTTCTTCTTCGGAGTCCTTTATATAAATTATAAAATAGATTTTGAATATTGTGAAAGCCAAGGTCCATTGGATCAGGATCGCCCGACCAGTTTCATACCCATCAACTGTCGGGCGATCCTGACCCAATAGACGTGAGTTTATATAGCCGTTTTTTCCTTCTTATAATGTCCACTCACGGAAGTCTTAGTTCTAATATTGTGAAAGCCGCCGTTATATATCCATTTCAACACCAAGAAACGTCTACAAAACAGTATAGTCGGAACGATGATCTATTTTGGTCGTGATTCATAACGCTTAAGGTTATTGAAAAATGCTGCTAAATGTCATCAAGTTCATATATTGCCATAACTCGAAAATTTTGTCACTACACTGGAATCTGAAAAACCATTTGCAACTAAAGGACTTTGATATGTCTGAAGCAACCATTCTTCAGAATCGCAATAACATTCATGATTCAAGCAAAATAAAACCGTATTCATTTAAGAAGAAATAAAATAGCATGATCCATTCAAAGTCCGACGTACGCTACAGTATCCTTATATGTTACAGTGCAACATTGTGTTGCTTTATGTTCGGAGCAGATGCTCCGATATTTTTCGCGTTTTTATTGTCACCAGTTTTATTACCTTTTGGTTTACAAAGATGATCGAGTGCTGCAAAACAAAGCAAACGTGTTCCGTAAATCCACACCCCTAGTAGCCTAGTACAGGTTTTCAAACATGCAATCGAAAATTTTGTTTTATCGAGTAGTTTTTGAGTTAAATAACTAGTAAGTAATTTTATTTAAATTATTTATTTGTAAGCAATGCTGAATGTGAAACGTGGATCGTGCATCCATTTTTTAGTTATTTCACTTTTAGTAATCACTGTTCTAGCATCCCAAAACTGGGCATAAGTTGATTCTATCTTTACTTTATCTTTAGGGAAATATAGATAATATCTTTGTCGTTCTTTATAATAATCTTAACGTCACAGATATAACTTTTCCATACAATTTTTAATTTTTTTATAGCGATTGCAGAAATATAGTAGGTAAATACCTACTACAAGAATAGAACATGTCATGGACGATAATGTAGAGGATAAAACTTCGATTCTCGAAAACGGCTTTGCGATTTCTAGCATGCACTTGTATTAAGGAAACAATTAGAGAGAAAACCGTCCGCTTCAGACGATACCTACTGGCATTCATTTTGTTCGGATGAAACATGTAAAATGTAAATGTAATGTAAACAAACAAACTATCTACCTAAAATGTTCGTTAACTTTTTATCCACCTTAAATTAGATAAAATGATTTTCTTACTCTAAGCTGCAATGAAGGTGCTTATCTCTTAGTACACGTCAACTGCAGCTGTACTGCTTAAAAAGAAAAACGAATTTCCTACAAGAAAATAGAAAAGATAAATTAACAAGTTTCTTTGTGAACTTTCCACAGGATCGTGTTCTGAGACGGCCTTTGGAGCAGTGAGATGAATTGTGAGAATAGACATAGGTATACACAGGATCCGGCGGACCGTGAGAAAAAATGTCACCAGTTTACTGGTGTCAAAAAAGTTTGTGTTGACATCAACGGCATCAGTAATTGTACGCCGACCGCGGTATTGTTTATGGACCGCAATCCACGCCACAGAGCAATTCATTATGTTATTAGTCCGCACGTGCGTTTCCAGATGGACTGTTTTTTCCATATTATTGTGTCGTATTTGTCATATAGCGCTACTTTGTTTTTGTATGAATAATGTTTGTAGTAATGTTCAGATGGGCGTATCCTCAGGTTTATATCGGTAATTGCGAGACAGACAACGAGCATGCAAGTGAAAAAATGAAAAAATCGGCCAAGTGCGTATCGGATTCACGCTCGAGAGTTCTTCTTTCTTCTTCATCATCTATAAACACGGCAAGGAAAGCACGTTTGTTTTATGGGATCTCCCTTAAGTATGTTTTTTATTCTGTTTTTAATATTTGTACTTACTGTTTTATCGACTTGTTTAACTTATCGAGGGTGACTGTCATTGTCATAAGTATTTTGACTTTCGTTCCCTTAAAGCGTTCACAGAAAAGCATTGATATAATATGTGTATTAAGCTCATTGCAGAAAAGTCATATTGCTTAAGCTGGTGAGCCCTCTGACAAAGAGAAAAATATTGCATAAATGGAAAATATTGAAATGGATACAAAGTGGAAAAATTAACAGTGGAAAGTGGAAAAAACGGGCTAAAAATTCCCTATAATTTAAGATCCGTAACAATGTCCGGAAATATAATACAAAGGTTGAGTGATATTGCTCGCGGGGTCTTAGAATTAGATATTCAGAGGCTCTGCTCACTCACTCACTCTGACAAGCGACAGCATAATAATATATCATCTCAGATCTAGCAGTTTACACCAGCTATTGTGGTGATGATCAACAAAAGATTTCATCTCCAGAGACGAGCTGAGTGCAGAGCTTACTTACAAAGCGTTCATTTATAAATAGATAATTAATTGATTAGGTTAATTATTTTATATTCGATGAAACGGAAATTCAGACTTCACTCATAGAATATTCAATGTCAACATTCAAAATTAATGAAATATTTTACAAATCATTCAAAATTATATTACCACAACATTATTATTGCACATAATATTATTATAATAAAATAAAATTTAAAATTATTAAAACTAATAGAAATTTAATGAAACTTAGGTATAATTTGTATGCCAGTAATTATTATAATTATTTTTATCTTTAAACACGAACATATTTTACCCAGTAAGGTTAATTTAACTCTGTGCAAGCAGCAGTCTTCTAAACAAAATAAATCTTAATATATATAAATCTCGTGTCACAATGTTTGTCCTCAATGGACTCCTAAACTACTGAACCGATTTAGTTCAAACTTCGTGAATATGTGTCATTTGGTCCAACTTAAAAGATAGAATAGTTTTTATCCCACGTGGACGAAGTCGCGGGCATCAGCTAGTGAAATGTAAAATTTACACCTATTTTCTTTTGACAAACACGTTGTTTCAACCAGAATATACGTGGCACAAATAAAGCTAAGTGAAAACAAAGAAATGAATAATATTACAGACAGACAGACATGGCGTGGAATTCTAATGGAAAACATTTACATAAATTGTGAATAGGACCTACTATAACTGAATATGGAAAACGCATCTCAATTTTTACGAGAGACTCGCTTTACAAAGACACTTTACATGTAGGTACATTTTTTTTCAATCTTTTGCAGATTTTGATGAATCTATTTACTGAGAATTATTAAAGCATTTAAATACATTGTTGGGCTTTGTAAGGATCTCAGATCCAATCTTAAATAGTCTAAATCCTTTAAATCTATAGGAAGAGCACATAAAATAAGGAGTTCTTATTCCTTATACAACAAACACCTATTCAAGATTGTTAATAGCTATTTATCTGAAACAGGAACAAGTATTTAACTGCGTGGGCTCAGGCCTATTAATTATAATTGCCAACAATCTCCCGAGGCTGTGGCTTAAGCAGTAATCCTGTTTCCAAGTATTGTTTCAGGATAATTATATTATTAATAAATAATTACACCGAACAATTAACGGAAGATGAAGAAATAACCGAATAAATGAAATACCGAACGAACGCAAAGGATTTTACAAGTAATTTATTTATTGTTCAATTTATTTTGTATGTAATGTGGAAATTTTAAACTTACTCGTAAAAATAGAGGATAGGAAGTAAATAGTAATTTATTGTACACCACAAAACATAAAAACAATAATATGTTCACTTTCTTATCATTTTTGGCAAATTTTCGTAAATATTTTAGCAATTTCTTGTAAAAGACGATGGCCAAAACTATTTAAGAGTAAGTAGCTAGTCAAGTTTAAATCCTTTAACCTCCATTAGATTGAAACGGATTTGTATCGCAGAATAGATTCAGTTGTTGGACCAAGATCTACTAATGCAATACATACTAGATTAAGAATCAGATGTAAATCTAAATTCCCTGTTCTTACCTACAATTTTCCGAGTTTAACGACTCACGGGAAATATACGATGCAATTGCATACTGAATTGAACTGGGAACTGTGTTGAAAGATGCAACATTGTTGCCGAATTCGGCATATATTACCATTATATATAGTTAGAAAAGTGCTGATCTATCCATTAGAAAAAACAAACTACTGCAAAGTAGTTAAGGACGCCCTAACCTATGATGTCTCACATACATTCGTAATACCAAAATCATTTGTGATTCGACCAAATTTCGATCATGCTGTGTGTGTGTTATTCGGGTTTATAAAGTAATAATCTGTGCTCCTGGCCATATTTGGTTAGGAAATACTTCTCTAAAACGAAATATAAATTAATTTTGATTTGCATATTTTTGCGTCAAAAAGGACATGTTTTCTACTTATTTGTTTTGTAATAAAAACAACACTATCTCACGTCGCATTAGCACAGTTTCAGGAGCTCAGTTTTTATTGTCCAGCTAAAGAAAAACACCAGTTAATAAAGAAAGATACAAATTTCATTCATAATTTTTGGTATTACGGAACTCAACCGAAGTTATAAAAATTATGACCGAAATTGATTTATATTTCGTTTTAGAGAAGTATTTCCGAAGCAAATATGGTCAGGAGATGATAGGAGAAAGTTAAGTTTGCGGTTCGGTAAAAAAGTGATTTTAGGCCCGGTTTCCACCAAAGCAGATCCAATCAGATTTCGTCATTTCGACATCTCCTCTCCGATCCAGAGATGTCAAAATGACGAAATCTGATTAGTTACTCAAACACAGCTCAACTCCGCTCCGTTTTGGTGGCAACCGGGCCTTATGGTTTAACTTTTTCTAATATCTAATATAATGCGAGCCCGACTCGCACCTGACCAATTATTTTTTATTTTATTTTTAATATTCTCTCTTTTTTATCTGAATGACACACTATACATTGTGTTATAACTTATAATACATTACAGCATTACCTTTTAGGTATATTGAACACACTAGACCCTTGAAGCGCCGTAATAATCTCCGCCCTTTATGCGTAAAAATCGGGAGGAGCGGAAAAAGGGATTACTTATTTCATTTTCGCCATTTTCAGAAATAATAATGATATTGTAATATTATGTTGGGTCGTAACATAATATGCTAAAAAAATAACATACATTACATGCTTTAGTACTTTGAAGCTTCTCATGTTTTACTCTCTTTGATTCGCACCACGGGCTTTAGAATTATATAATTTCTAAATTGGCTCAGGTTTGGAATGGGAGGCTTCGGTCGTGGCTAGTTACCACCCTACCCTAACCAAGCGATTTAGCGTTCCAGATGGTGGGCAGAAACCGTTGGGAGTGAGTTTATTTACATCTTCCAAGTAAGTACCTACGTCTTCGATTATATTATTCGTCTACTTCTTCGTACGTATTCGTCTTCGACATCATCGATTAGAATTTATAAAAATCTCAAGACCCATGTATTTTGTCACAATTTGTCACTATGGATGTGTCTGAACTTATTAGTTGAGAATTTATTTTATTCCGAATCCTATCTGTACGTTACAGTTTGTTTGTGTCAAATCACTTTATCAATATTGGGTCAATCATGACAGATAGTATCATAATTGACCCAATACAGAAAAGCGAATTAATCAATGATTATTCAATCACATCACAAATTATGCTGTGATATTTCATGCACATACATTTCGGCTTTGCTTAAATGAATTGTCAATCTACAGAGTGTATAATGTAAATTAGTTATTCCATTATAATTTAATTGTGAAGCCAAGTAAGCGTCAACAAGGAGCACGCTCGACACTTCAACTCTGCACCTAATTTATCGCATTTCCCTATCAGAGCACCTTTATTACAATTAATATGTGAATTTCACATATGAATTGTGATAATTAACATCATTACTGTAAACTTTTTTTTTTAACAAGTAAGTTAAATGTTTATAATTCTGTTGAATATTATAAAATACTTATTGTTAAATTTAATTATACGTACTGCTAAATTAAAAAAAATATATATGAATTAAATCTAAAACAAAAACTTACCCTAAAGCCTCATCGAAGCCGAGGCAGCGAGGCATAGTACCCAAAATGCTGCCAGCGTTACCCCTTTGTATGGCCAAACTTATTTTTTGGCCTGTAGCTGCCAGCTCTTGAATTCGATATTTAGTTCACAGAAAATAAAACATCATTACTTACTAATGCAGTCACTAAACGAAAGGTTAATCAAGCTTTGTATTACGCTGATGGCTACATTTCATAAAGTGAAATATCTAAAAAGATCATGGCATTTACGTATATTTAAGCAGACGATATTGAAATCAAAATATTTTTTGCAAACACTGAAAAATTCATTTACCTCTATTGACATAGAGCGTAAAATTGAATGTCATTCAAAACGCAACATGGTCAATAATTGAGAAATTAAATTTACTTTCCGCGGTATGGTATATTGTATTTCCTATCTTGAAATACTACAATTTTACACTCTTAACCAATTATAGACGTAAAGTTGAATTTTCAGTGTTAATTTTTTTTTTTTGATTCACATCACTCAGTGTTTGAAAACGTTACGTGAATAGGCCCGCTGCTGTGAATTTCAATAATGTTGATGATGAAGGTGAATGACTTTAAGTACCCTTTGCTGTATTGAAAGTGAAATGAACACAGAATTCATCAATTCACAGGACCGACGGGTGTTTAAATATCTTGTGAAAAAGCGACCCTGCATAATATGATGCCAAATAAGTTGCTTTGTTTGCACCGTAAACAATTTGGACCACAAAGCATTGTGCGCACTGCGCACCTAAAATTTTTACAGTAAGTACAGAATTTTCGCAGAACCTGCACAATTTTTATTTAAATGTCACTAAACTTCACAAAAACAACCAGCAGTGCTTTTTCATTTAAAAATTCACTCTAATCTCACGCTTCTATATAAATAACTAGCTGACCTGGCAAACGTTGTTTTGCCCTTAGGGGTAATAAAAAAAAAATAGATAAATTGAGATTTAAACTATCCTATCTCTCAAGTTGGATCGAACTGCACATGGTGTGCGAATTTTATTATAATCGGTTAAGTGGTTTAGGAGTCCATTGAGGACAAACATTGTGACACGAGATTTATATATATTAAGATTTATTTTAATAACACAACACAGAAAATTAAATTTTATCCTATTTAATGTTTTTAACTGTTATTCCCGTTGCCAAGCAGCGAAAATCGGTGAACTATGTAGCAGCCTTAGCAGCAACTACGACTTACAACTTGTAAAACTTGTACCTAACTAACAAAAGAAAATGAAAATCTTCCAAAAAAAATAGATGAAGGTACTGTCTAGAATTATATTATCTACTAGCTGTTGCCCGCGGCTCCGCCCGCGTGAATTACGATTTTTTTACATAGTATACCTTCCTACTGGAATTCCTTGATTTTTCGCGGGATTCTGGTGTGATGTTGTACAGAAACCTGTTCTTACTTTGCACGGTTTATCTTGTAGTGATTTTGAAAACTCCTTTTTCTTAATAATAATATAAAGTTTCATTAATACGTAGTTGAAAGATCAAAAGGACGATTTTAACTGTCGATATTTCGACCCAGTGGCACAGGTCGTGGTCACTGCGTGACCACGACTTGTACCAATGTATCGAAATATCGACAGTTAAAATCGTCCTTTTCATTGTGATTTTTATTCTGAAACCACGAAATATGTCAAAAATTATTAAACCATGTGAAAAGTTGTACTGGTGGTAGAACTCTTCTTTCAGAGTTCGGCCGGGTAGGTACCACTGGGATAAATTACTCTACTAACAATATTCCCCAGCCCAACATAATATAAGAGTCTTTTAAAAATCTTTGCTTCATCTCAATACAATCCAAAACATCAGAATGGGCAAGGGCTATATATTTCTTTACGTATAAAAAGACCTTAGATGACAGTCAGTCGGTTAGGATCGATAAGACCTAAGAGTTAAAAATATTTGTGAACCATTATCTTACCCTTTCCATATTGCGAATGATAAAGTTTAAATCTGTTCATGTCTTAAGAGGCCTGTGAACTACGATGTCTCCGTTAATGCAAAATACCAAATCATTTGTAATTCGTGAATATTTCGATCATGTTGTGGTGTTATTCGGATTCATTCAGTAATAACCTATGCTCCTGGCCATATTTGGTTCGGAAATATTTCTTTAAAATAAAATAATAATCAATTTTGATCAAAATTTTTATAACTTTGGTCGAGTTCCGTAATACCAAAAATTATGAATGAGAACTTGTAACTTTCTTTATTAACTGGTGTTTTTCTTTAGCTGGACAATAAAAACTGTACTCCTGAACTAATGCGACGTGAGATAGTGTTGTTTTTATTACAAAACAAATAAGCAGAAAACATGTCCTCTTTGACATAAAAATAAGCAAAACTAAATTCGTTTACAATTTCGTTTAACAACAGTCTTTCGGAACCAGATATGGCCAGGAGCATAGATTATTACTATAGGAACCCGAATTACACACAACATGATCGAAATATACATGAATTACAAATGATTTTGGTATTACGTTTGTATGGGAGACATGGTAGTTCACAGGACCCTTAGCAGTGCCATCTTAATATAAAATCAGGAAACAGTAAATAACATGACAGTTAACTTTTATTTAAAAAAATTCGGTAGTACCTACCTATCTCAGAGTTTTACATTCAAGTTCCACATAAATTGTAGAGATGGCGCTATACGGTATAACGTAGCGATAACGCCAGTTACATGATTTTTGTTCACCCTAAAAGTGAAAAATTTTAAACCATACAAAATCTCCTGCTAAGCCTATTTATTTACGGCTGTAAAGGTACTCCAGTCTTACTTGAGCCCTACGTCCTAGCCCTAGGTTCTTTGTGCATTCCGAGTTTCAAGTCACCTACCTACTTGAACTTAAAGGTTCTGATTTCTGTAATTTCTGAACTACAAAAGTGATGATGATAAGATTTGTATAGAATAATCTTTAAAGAACCGCCTTTCTAACAAAAAAAGAATGAATGGAATCGGACAACGCGTTAATGAATTATAACTAAAAAACGTTTGGACTTTGATGCCGTCTTCCAGGGAAACCATGATGAATTTCGGGACAAAAAGTATCCTATGTCCTACCTCGGGGTATGAGCTATAATCATGTCAAGTTTCATTTAAATCCATCCAGCGGATTAGCCGTGATGCCCGGTCGTGAAACAGACAGACAGACAGACAGACAGACAGACAGACAGACAGACAGACAAAAATTAAACAAATTACAGTTTTGGCTTCAGTATCGACTAAATAGTGTCCTCCAACAAAAATTTTCAAAATATCTTCAATGTACAGAATTCGACCCTTTACAGTTTTATTATAAGTATAGATATATATATACTTATAATAAAACTGTAAAGGGTCGAATTCTGTACATTGAAGATATTTTGAAAATTTTTGTTGGAGGACACTATTTAGTCAATACTGAAGCCAAAACTGTAATTTTTTTAATTTTTGTCTGTCTGTCTGTCTGTCTGTCTGTCTGTCTGTCTGTCTGTCTGTCTGTTTCACGACCGGGCATCACGGCTAATCCGCTGAATGGATTTAAATGAAACTTGACATGATTATAGCTCATACCCCGAGGTAGGACATAGGATACTTTTTGTCCCGAAATTTATCATGGTTTCCCTGGAAGACGGCATCAAAGTCAAAATGTGTATTTACTTATAATTCATTAACGCGTTGTCCGATTTGATTCATTCTTTCTTTGTTAGAAAGGAGGTTCTTTAAACATTATTCGATACAAATTTTATTATCATCACTTTTTTAGTTCAGAAATTACAGGCATCAGAACCTTAGCGATAAGTTCAACAATCTTGAGGTGACTTGAAACTCGGAATGGATAAAGAAACTAGGGCTAAGACGTAGAGCTAAAGTTAGACTGGACTATCCTTACAGCCATAAATAAATAGTCTTAGCAGAAGATTTTGTATGGTTTAAGATTTTCACTTTTAGAGTGAACAAAAATCATGAAACTCGCTACGTTATACCGTATAGCGCCATCTCTACAATTTATGTGGAACTTGAATGTAAAACTCTGAGTTAGGTACGTACTACCGAATTTTTTTAAACAATAATTAACTGTCATGTTATTAACTGTTTCATGACTTTATATAAAGATGGCACTGTTTTATCATCCGCAATATGGAAAGGGTAAAATAATGGTTCACAAATCCTAACTGAATGAATGTCATAGGTTTTTTTATACGTAAACAAGTATATAGACATTGCCCATTCGGATATTTTGGATTGTATTGAGATGAAGCAAAGATTATTAAATGACTCTTATGTTGGGCCGGGGAATATTGTAAGTAGAGTATTTTATCCCAGTGGTACATACCCAGCCGAACCCTGAAAGAAGAGCTCTACCACCAGTACAAATTCTCACATGATTTAATGATTTTTGACATATTTCGTGGTTTCAGAATAAAAATCACATTGAAAATATCGACAGTTAAAATCGTCCTCTTGATCTTTCAACTACGTATTAATGAAACTTTATATTATGATTAAGAAAAAGGAGTTTTCAAAATCACCACAAGATAACCCGTGCGAAGTAAGAACAGGTGTCTGTATAACATCAAACCAGAATCCCGCGAAAAATCAAGGAATTCCATCTCCGGTATATGTAAAAAATTGTAATTCACGCGGGCGGAGCCGCGGGCAACAGCTAGTAATTATAATAAAATCCATGCTTTTTCGTTTGATCAATAGATTATTATTTGGAACCAACAGTTGATAAGTACAAGCCCCTGGACTGTGTAAGAAAAAAAACGTATTCATCGTTATCGTAATCGTTAGCAAATTCTGCCCCCTGATTGGCTGACATAAATCAGGGAACAGCAGGCAGAATCTGTATAGGTAAATGTAAGATAACGATGAATACGTTAATCTTACGCAATCAGACGCCAGAATTGAAGATAAGACGACGTTAGCTTGTCTTTCATACAAGCAGGCTTGTCAGGAATTCTAAACCTAATGCGATTGTGCCGTATCAGGTAGATATGTTTTACGTATTCCGTTGGTTCACACAGCGTGTGGAACGTGAGATGACGAAGATACGTCCGCGTAAGCTGCCTTCGGATTTGCAAGTACATGGCATATTTCCAGAATATTCCTTGGATGAATTTACATAATCGACCGAGAGAAGCAAGATCTCCACGAAAGCTTGCGTGGATTTGCTCTCATCCGTCTGTCTGTCCGTCTGTCAAAACCAATTACTTCAATGCTTCAAACTCAGCAATATGTACAGTTGTGGTCAAAAATGCGAGTAACCGCACATTACTGTAAACAGACTAACAACCCTTAGACAACAGAGTTAGGTTCAAAATATTTCTATGTAATATTACACTATGTGTACTGATTGGCCGAGTTCATTCAAGGGAAGGGAAGGGTTTGCAAATTCTATATGCACTTTTGACCATGACCATATACCTAAATCGACGGTTGCGTGAAGTATTTTGTAAAAAATACTATAATTTTTAGAACGTTACTGAGAAAGAAGGTCATATTATATTATGGCAGACAGATGAGACAGACGGGCATACAAAATATTTTTACAAGGATTCCGTTTTCTCATTTGAAATACGGCCTTGTCCACGATCATTTCAATCCTACGATTTTTTGCCCTTAAAATAAATAATGTTGTTTTTTTATATCAATAATCTTGGGTCACTATTCTTTAAAATATAATTATTCCAAATTACTGAAATCTGAATACTGGGTTTGACAAACAAACAGAAAAAACTGCCCTAGACTTAGAGAGGGGACAAAGTCGGACGGACATAATTTTCAACTTCTACCATTTCGGTACGGAAGACAACTTTCAGATGAAAAAAAAACCTACAGACACTTTTATTATTCTTGGATGGATACCAGTATCTATTAGGCCATTAATCAGTCTAGACTAGACAATATCGATTAATACGTAGGTACATCCTGGCTCTCTTTTGAACGCTTAATACCACAGGCACAGTTGACTGACTTTTCACTATGGGATCGGTGGTCTCACACAAAATTATCCAAAGGGCCTTTAACCTTTTGATGAATATGTAGGTATTTACGCTCAGTTTAATTATGTTCAGTGGTATTTTAATAAAACGATCTCTTGCCGCACTTTTGTACTGGGATTTAAACAGGGAAGGTACTCGAAATAAGCTATATTTTTAAGCCACACTTCAAAACAAAAGTATGGAGCATCAATTCTATGCTGTAATGAAACAGTTTCAAAAGTCAAAAAGTCAAAAGTCAAAATATCTTTATTTCACATAGGCCTAACATACAGGCACTTGCGAACGTCGGCATGATATTTCTTGCATAATAATGGTGATAACTACAAGTCGACTTAAAAGTAAGTTTACGAGAGTTCCAAACGCGCCCTGCCGCTGAGAAGAAGCCCACAACAAACTCAGCATTATTTTTTATGTTATCACCATTTAACAAAATAAGTATAAATACTAAAAATAGGCTAGCAACGACAACAGACCAATCTACCACATATCAGTCAATTCCAAGGGTTTGTGTCGCTAATATAGTCCTTTCAAAGGTGTACTCGTATCATTACTTTCTCAATTCTTAACATTTCTTTATTTCTCTATTTTTTAAACGGTATGGAGTCTAATTGGTCCGAATAAGATGAACATTTTCGGAGATAAAAGAACTAACTTCTCGGTGTCCAACCAAGCTTCTTTGATTCCAGGAGCATAGATTATTACTATATGAATCCGAATAACACCACAACATGATCGAAATATGAACGAATTACAAATGGTTTTGGTATTACGAATGTATGGAGAAAATGCATTAAATTACCGTTCACGTGTGTCTTCGTTGAAATAAACACCTGCTCACATCTTCGAATAAAACAATAATATTTGCCCTTCTAATTTCAGAGCGTGAAATATCCAAATTATATTATTAGATAATTCAAATGCACCTGTACTAAGTCGGCCATTCGGGCGAGGTCGCCGGCGCGTGCGACGCGACGCGTGACCATACCGAACAGTTTTCAATAGGTTTGGTTTGCGCACACGTGAGACAAGATTGTCTTTTCCATGAGATCCACATCTCTCTTGCCTTTTTTCTAGTCGTATATACTTAGTCGTATTTAGCACAATATAACCGGATCGACACATGTTTCATAGAGCTGATTTGAACGCCTAGAGTTACTTTCCACAAATTTCCTTGTCAGGATCGAAAGCGACACATTAGCGGCAAATTTTTATATACTTTTTATTGTAATTTTTTTTTTATAATATCTTAAACTTGGTCAACTTTCATTAACTGTGATCTCAATTAATGAAAGAAAGTACAAATGTAATTAAAGATTTTAATTCGATTTTAATTAGATATCATATCAAGACCGGGTTCTACCAAAAAAACGGGCTCCTTTGAAGCTATTTATCAGTACCACAAACTATAACTTTCGTTATTGTACTTCTGTAAATTCTTTTTGTACAACTCCTCCAGAATTGGCACCTGAAAAAAGGTCTTAATTTGGTGAGCTTTTCTCCGCTTCCATAGAAATAACTCGATGAGTTTCTAGTTTTGCGCTTGACTATAACCATGTCTAATTGACAGAAATGATAAGGTCTAGGATGGAGCGCGCTTGCCTAGTAAATGTCTATTTACTTTTCTCTTGAAAGCACCCAGATTGTTCTTGGCCGGGAATAAAGAAGCTGGAAGGGTTTTCTACACCTTAGCGGTACGCATCAGAAACGTGGAAGAAAAACGTTTCGTTCGAGTTCGCTGGACATCAATCACAAAAGGATCCACTTCTCTCGGTGTCACGCGGTTCTGTGGTAGAAAGGTAAAGGGGTTACTAGATTGTGGAGTTCTTGAGAACACTGTCCAAAGTATAGCCTGTAAAAAACTGCTAAACAGGCAACCTTACGTCGGTGTTATAAACTGAGCAATTTTTCCCATGTCAGCGATTTCTTGCAGAATATTCTGCGTGCGCGGTGATCAACCGATTCCAATGCATCGAGCTAATATTTTGCAGATCGATCCTGCAGTACTCCATATCGGAACAAACCTGAGCTTCTTTCAGTGTCAGTGTCTATATCCCCTTAATAGCGGTAATAATAGGAAAAATCATTTCTTTAAGACTGTCTAAAGTATGAGCAACTTCATAACTCCCATTACGAAATGAACAGCCGTCAAAATTACAGTGCAGTGTGATGCGAGGTGTAGCGCACTGGCTCCTAACATCCTCTCAGATGCACAGTTTCAATTATTAGTTTCGTGGGAGGAAATTGCTCAGTGTACAAATCTAGGGAGTCTAGGTTTCAACTTTACTAGCTGTAGACCCTCCGTGAAGTCTTGAGATGTATTTGAGTTTAATGTTTGTTTGTTTTATCGTGCTCTTGTACCAGTGTACCTCTGGGAAGTGCCAGGATTGCAGGGTTAAGGGGAAACTGGTAATTCATTTATTTTACATTCAGCAAAGTAGTTTAATTAATTCTTTTACATTGGAAAAAATAACTTACTAAAAATAATAACTATAAATATCCGGGTGACCGAGCTTCGCTCGGTCACCCGGATATTTAACTACTGGCTAATAGATGGCAACAGAAGTGCTTCGCTCGGTAGTTTAACTACTGGCTAATAGATGGCAGCAGAAGTCATATTTTAATTATTTTTATTGGTAAATTCGACATTTTCTAAAAATGAATCCTAGCTAGATCGATTTATCGCCCCCAAAACCCCCTGTGTACTAAATTTCATGAAAATCGTTGGACCCGTTGCCGAGATCCAGATTATATAGAAATATATATATTTACAAGAATTGCTCGTTTAAAGGTATAGGATAGGAGAAGCCATTAATTTTTAATTAGCTGCAAGAGTTAAGTTAAAAAAACTGTGACAAAAGATCTATTATACTAGGCTAGCTGACCATAATTTGCTATATAAATTTTTCTACACTTAGGGGTATGAAAATTAGTTTACGTCCTATTCTCAGACCAAAAAATGTAAAATATAAACAAAAAATCATCAAAATCGGTCTAACCGTTACGGAGTAGTTGGGTTACAAACACTGTGGCACGATGGTTTTATATATTAGAGAAAGATTAATTATATTTAATTTTGCAAAATTGTTCCACCTTTGAAAATAATAATGGCGCGTAGACGTTGCATAGACTGCCTTATCATTTTCAACTAACCTTACTTCCATCTGTATAAGTCTTCATTGTTACGTAGTAACGAATTCTTATTTCTATGTTTTCTATTTTAGTGTGGACATCATGAGCAATGTTGCGGTGGCTGCTGCTTCGATGGAGAATGTATAGACAGTTAGTACCTAAGCTGAGCGAAAGAATTTAGAGTAAACTATATTACCACTAAAATGTTGCACTAGTTAGCTCATCCAGGCCATCCACCATACCTATATACATCATGGAAACTAACTATACTTACTTATATTATGTCAAACTTAGTCATAACACAACATGATCATAATACCTACTTGCTACGACTTACAGTTAAGATTTAATTAACCCAAGCAAAGTTCCAAGTTTAGAATAAATAAGTGAAGTTAATATTTTAAAACATAAAGTTAATACTTACTTTTCTACCTGAAGAGACCTATACTTGAGACTGAAATAAAAACAACACAAACTCAAGTAGCTTTACACAATATTCCCAAGGGATTTGTCCAACATATTTCTCTTATTTTGGGAATAATTGAGAAATCCCTGATCGAGTTGTACAAGTATCTAAATGTCAACGTGGCGACATTCTCGTTTGGAGGAAATCTTATTGCGGTGTGCAAGACAACTTTTCTCATTATTTTATCTGACCCTTACTCACATTTCATTTTCAGCCTACAGATCCTGTCAAGAAGGTTTGAACGTGTGCAAAAACCATGTCTGCAGAGGCGAAGAGAATTGCGTCGCGTATAGACCGACACAATGCAATGGATGCGAACCAGTGCCTCTGTGTCGGACTAAAAGCTAGGCGTAGTGGTGTCCTAGTAAGAGTCCGGTTACTTTTATTGAAAATTGAACTAGTATGACGTGTTATTTTAGTTATTGAGAAGCTTATCTATTTGTGTACTGATTTTTTAAGCTAATTTATTTATTTATCTTATATACCTAATACCTATGTGTATTATAATTGCGTACTATCATAGAATCTGTAATGTACCTATACTCGTATATAATAAGGTTTTGTACTTCTTTATTCAAAATTTTTTAATGACTCAAAGGTCTGTATAAGAAATTCATTGAAGAAAAGAAGATCCTTACTTATTTCACTTCCGTTACTGTTATAGCTTCTATATTTTTAATGTATTACAATTATTGGTTATTGAGTACATAATATTATATAAGTTTTTTATAATATTTATTTTATAATTTTTATTTGTGTTATCTAGTGTATGTAGTAGTATGTACTTCTTTGATATTAGGTATAAATATTATAGTTTTGCACCACCTGCAGTCCGTGGTTCCTCTGTATTTTCCTTATCTGTAGGTTGCTCGGCAGAGATCGCTACTTAGCGATAAGGCCGCCTTTTGTACTAATTAATTTTTACTCCTTTGTTTTAGTATATCATGTTTTGTGGTGTACAAAAAAAGTGTTCAATAAATAAATCTAATAAATATATTTTAAAATAATTTTAACAAGGTTTTACCCGCCACCTCGACTGTATCTCGCGGGATCTCTTTTTCCGTGGATTTTGGAATAATTCTATTTCCCTTTATTTTGAAATCCTGTTTTATAAACAGAACAAAAATAAATTTGGTTAATAGCTTTTATTCAGCGTTACTGATGCGCGAACATACATTCATTCATATTTTTATTTTTAAAGAACATGATGTTGTTTCATCAAGATAAAAGTGCGCCTACATTATTCGTGATGACATAATTTCGAGTTACATTGTAATAATAAGCCTTAAAACATCACAACTACAATAAAACAATGTGTTTTATTATACACGAGTTCATAAATAGAGGTGTTGTTAGATGAGTTAAGTTTGACGTTCATTTTACTGCAAGAATTTAATTTATAGTTAGACGGTAATTGGTATATACCTACTCAGTTAATGTATAACTTCGTTACTTTGCTATTGTAATTTTGTAATTAAACTTAGTCCTGTCGCATTTTCTTGTCGCATTGTCTTGTTACATGGTCTTTAAGGTGTAACAATAGTAAAACCAATTTACGTCATTATTACAATCGATGCTTAGTACCTAGTTACTAAAGAATAATTTAAATAATCATAATCGTACCTAATCGTTTAACAGCGGTGGAATTGTTATACTCCGTTTTGTCTCAGCAATTTGACATATTTTGAAGCGAAGAGACAAAATTCCACATTTCATTCCATATTCCACAGACCAGGGAATTACTTTATATTGACTTTTCTCTGTGGTTTTACTATATAATATTTTATTAGTCGTTTTATTCTACTCGTACTCGTGTCTCGTATTTCGTAGAGGCGTAAAGGGTCTACGCCCTAATCCTGCTTTTCCATTAAAGAGCATATGTGGACAACGGGACATTCATTGCCTGAAGAATAACGGTGATGGTCACTGATAGTCACCATCACCGTGAATATATTTTAAATTCCTTGCTTTCCCCGCGGTTAATAGCCTCAAATGGTGACCAAAAGGGCTGGCTCATTTCTTGCGCAACGTATCGGCTGTTTAGCGCGGAAATGCAGCCAAGTATTCTTGGCACCATTCCACGCGGGCAAGACTTGTATGGTAATTAGAATAAGCTAGTGATAAGTTTTATTTTAACAATAAAAAATTTAATCCAATCGTCTTAAAGTTAAAAATATTCCGTTATTTTCAAAAGATTTTGCTGAAAATTTCCGCGTGTGTTTGAATGAGTTCTGTGATGGTTTAGATTCACAATTAGACCAGTCTTTATGCAGCATACGCACGTAGAGATGTATGTCTCTCTACTTTTATCGCTCTCTTTTCTCTGTCTATCAATATGGATCAGAAAAGGGAAAGAGAGCGACAAAAGTAGAGAGATATATCTCTCTACGCGTGCATTCTCACCCTTTTTTGTAACTGTATCACACCTGATGGAAAGTGATGATACAATCTAAGGTGGAGCGCCTAATAGATGCCTATTCACTCTTGATTTGAAGGCGCCCAAGTTGTAAGTGGCGAGAAAGACAGTGCCTGGTAGGGTATTCCAGACCTTTGCAATGCGTATCAGGAACGATAAATCAAACCGCTTCGTACGTGTCTATATGTAGCCCTGCTGATACATAACACTAAAATAAAATCATAGTGCAGTATCTGTCAGTTCTTCAATAAAATTAGAAACTACGTCATAGATTTATGTAATCTCAGATGATCTCTTCAAGCAAAATACAGCTGTAAACTTCTGTATACCAACATAAGAAAATATGGACGTTCCACAGCGATAAAGCAGTGCAATAAAACGAACCCCAAAACATTAAAAAAGGCGGAAACGTCGCGAACTCCTTTCAACCGTGGTAATTGACGATAAAACAACTGCGGAATGACGACTACATTCCTCTGTTTTATTTACTAGTTCAGTATTAAAATCATATATGAAACGTACTATAATGTCTATAAACTTTAATAACTTTCTGTTGGTAGTGTGCTACAGTCAACAAAATGATAGACGCAATTAATGTTCGAATCATTGACGTATACTCTAGATGGGGCGGACCGCGCGAAAAAATGTCGCCAGTTTATGGGAGCAAAACCCCCTCCGGCGTCAGTAGTAAGCTGTAAGCCTACGCATAGTATTCCGCAGGAGTTTCGATACATGGCGCTACATTTTCTTGTATGAAGAAGGCTTACGTAAAATGTTCGGATGGGCCTATCTTGACTATTATTATCAATGGTTCGAATACTATGCGTGTAATCTCCGCTTGCATCATAATATGTAACAATATTATTTTCTATGTATCTATCTCTCTTTCGAATTACAATTTCAAATTTTTAACCGACTTCAAAAAAAGGAGGAGTTTCTCAATTCGTCGGAATCTTTATTTTTTTGCATGTTCGTGTGGTTGTGGATAATAGCCTTCTTGACTTTTAGCGATGCAATTCCCATTTTTTTCCTGTTCTAAGGAAGAAGGCTTTATCCATTGATATAGGCTTTATCAAACAAAATGAGACTACCTAGTCTCGTTTTATAAGGGTTCCGTACATCAAAAGAAAAAAACGGAACCTTTATAAGATCACTTTGTTGTCCGTCTGTCTGTCTGTCTGTGTGTCACGACCCTTTATTTCAGTAACTATTAAAGATATCGACATGAAGCTACAGTTTTAGGTTATAAAGGCCCGACGTCATTGCAATCATAAAAAGTTTAAAATCGTTTTAAATTTTTTGGCTGCGTTTTCTTAGTTAAAAACGCAGTGAGAGGTTCTAACTAACAAACTGAACGAGACAGAATCAACCCCCATATGAACTATAGCTCCTAAAAACACAAACGTAGTTTCGTTATATAAACGTTGGATTTAAACCACAAGAAGACCGTTGTCGCCTCGGCGTTTTGCGGTAAAAAGGTTAAGGAGGGACAAGTTTGTGAGATTCAAAGGCACATCCACTAATTAAAAAGTGGTGAACTGAATAATTTCAGTTCATTGCTTGAATCACTGAACCGATGAATACGGTTTGCTCAGTGGCTATATAAATAAGTTTACCTATAAACAATCTGGCATTTTTATTTCAAAAGTTCAATATGCGAACAACTAAAGAAATACTTTAGGGATCTCAGTAACAGATGTTGACCCCAATCAGCCTCGCAAGAATGGTAGTTAATTACTTCTTTTTTCCTTATTTTCTAACGTTATTATTATTCCTAAGCGTAAGTGTGCAACTCTATTTATTTATTGTTATAAGTATTGCGTAAGTTTCAAACAAAGTTTTGATACTCAGCAATGTTATAAATTTTTTAGTATGCGGATTTGCGCTGCCTAATCTTTGTTTTTTAACAAGTTGATAAACTAAATTTTCATTTAAAATTAAATATCATTAATTAAGTGCGTTATAATGGAACTTTTTAACAAGTTCAAAAAATTTCTTTTACAACTCTAAATTCTGACGACAAATAAAAACACAAGTAGAACCTATATAAGAAACCCTTAGGTATTTACATATAGTTTCCCCAAACCGTCCATCCACCTGTCTGTCTTTCTGTCTATCTGTCCGCCGTTTAGATTGTTCATATAGGTCTACTAGATACTAAGTGATTGTCGCTTAGGAAAAACGCATCTAATTCGATTAAATATAGGTTTCTATTCGATATGCTTAAAAAGATCCGTCATGAAACTAAGCATTTATAAGTATGTAGATATAATTAGGTACGGTATGGCAAATATTTGGTCCATCTCAAAACCTTACGTTTATCTAACATCATCATTACCATCTTCTTCTCAGTCTGCGGCGTATCTTCTTCCTTCTACCATGTTGGACCTTCTCAAGCGCGCCACCACACCCTGTCTTCAGCCTTCCTCATCCATTCTCTAGTATACCTACTAAAATTATGTTTTTCTTTCGGCTCTTCTCACAACATGGATTACTTGTTACATAACTATTTCTGCCTGCCAGGAGCATTGCTCTGTGGGTGACATCTGAAACGAGGCAAAAATAATAGCAACATGCAAATAAAAGGCTTTGTTTCCCTTGATTATACTTCGTCAGCAATTAAAAGGAAAGATCTGTATAATTTATACGTATATAGCAACTCGCACAGTTGAATACAACCGCATTCTATAATCTATTATGAAGTTCGTTGTGTTTCTATTATACTCATAGCATAGAGTAAAGCATAGACTGTGCACCGCTTTTTCCTACGTATACGTGTTTTTAAAAAAAAAGTCGTATTATTTAGTTATCAATTTTGCATTAGATATCAAAAACATAGTATGTACACAAGTCAGCCTCTTGAATGTTTACTATTTGTCTGTTACGAGTGAGTTACGACTAGCGTAGCGTATTTCGTGATTGGTTACAATATCTGCTGAATATCCAGTTTAACAACTTCATGCTTAAATCAATTGAAAACCCCTTGTTTTCTGAAGCTCCTACTAAATGTACCTACTAACTTCTAAGTTATGTAAGACTCTAAAAAAGTGTCTACTATTTTTGATTAATTTCGTCGAAGCCTCATCGTAAATCTCATGACAAACATTTGCGTCAAACCTTGCCAACATGGTGATTAAAATGAAACTTTATACTTGCCAGGTTGCGTATTAGCTATTTAGGGATACAAACAACATTTTTTTTGGCGACAAGGCCACCACCGCACTACCGATATTATAAGTTATCTAGAAGCACAGATTGGTCAAAAAGGACATGGCCGAAACTTGTATGGAGCTGTGCCCTGGAAAAAAATATTCATGACCATCGACAAACAGTACGTCATATTAAAGCTTATAATTATGTCTTTACAATCGTTTAGTTTTTATGATCAGAAAACTAGCGAGAGACATAATATCAGCATAACAACTTGCAACAAAATGCGCATATATATTTTAATAGCAATGATTTTTTATTAAAAAACTAGCTTATGCCCGCGACTTCGTCCACGTGGGATAAAAACTATTCTATCTTTTAAGTTGGACCAAATGACAGATATTCACGAAGTTTGAACTAAATCGGTTCAGTAGTTTAGGAGTCCATTGAGGACAAACATTGTGACACGAGATTGTACGTCATATTAAAGCTTATAATTATGTCTTTACAATCGTTTAGTTTTTATGATCAGAAAACTAGCGAGAGACATAATATCAGCATAACAACTTGCAACAAAATGCGCATATATATTTTAATAGCAATGATTTTTTATTAAAAAACTAGCTTATGCCCGCGACTTCGTCCACGTGGGATAAAAACTATTCTATCTTTTAAGTTGGACCAAATGACAGATATTCACGAAGTTTGAACTAAATCGGTTCAGTAGTTTAGGAGTCCATTGAGGACAAACATTGTGACACGAGATTTATATATATTAGATGATGCGTATTGGTTATGAACTTATTAATTTTTCATATTACAAAGCTTAGAAAATGCGAGTAAACATTTTGAAAAACAATTTTTTCATAAAAAATCATTGCTATTAAAAATATATAGGCGCATTTTGTTGCAAGTTGTTATGCTGATATTATGTCTCTCGCTAGTTTTCTGATCATAAAAACAAAACGATTGTAAAGACATAATTATAAGCTTTAATATGACGTACTGTTTGTCAATGGCCATGAATATTTTTTTTTGAGGGCAGAATCCGGCCATGTCATTTATTACGTATTGACACCACTTGGAATATTGTCGTAAATATTCCTAGTGCTGTCATATATTGAGACTATGCAATCATGCTGTGCTACAGCCATAAATATGCCTTCAGTAAGCAGTTTCTATAATATCCATCATTGATCCTCTGTTTTTTACTTACTTACTTAATTAAAGTAAAAAAGGAAAATAATTTGCATGTAAGTTAATAATTCAGTAAAGAAAAGGAAAGGAAATGTCAAGGGAGTACAAATTTTATTTTTACCATTCGTCATTTTGTTCTTGTACCTACTCTTTCAACTCAACTCTTGCGTGGCTTTGCTGCATTTCTTGTAATGCGTCTGGCTGATAAGCGGTCAGCGATGATTCGCATTAAGATTTGAACAATTGAAGCTACAAATCTTTTTAGAGCGATTTCGAAAGCTTTAGACAAAACGACACCGTCTGAGAAATATCTCGAGTGACTTTGGTTTAGAGACTTTGGCTTGTAACTTATCTTTATACGAGTTACTCGCATTGAAGAATTTATTTTTGTGAAAGCGATGATAGAAAACCAAATTACTTATTGCACGTAAAAAATAATCCTTATGATTATGCCTTTCAATAGACACGATAAAACTACATGTTTCTTCTTGTGAAGTTGGTTAGAGTCCCGGTCGATGAGGTGTGTGTGTCCTACCCAGCTTTGCTACACCAGCTTATAGACTTAGCTAAATCTTGTACGATTGTCATTTGTTTACGTAGAGATATTTCGAGCATTCTTTTTACCCATTTTAGGCCAGGCTTAAAAGTACGAGTAGCTATTCTTCCAAAGCATTATTTAGCTGTATGGCGGCCGTATGTCATTTTGCCACACTTTTATTATCACTATGTACGACTATGATAATAATTAACTAATTGGGCTTCTGGGAAACATTTCTGAAATTAATACGCAAACGCAATCAACTAGCTACTAGTAACATGACAATAGACTCTTTAACGATATAGGTAGGTATATTTATAAGGGTACTGCTGCTTGCTTAAAATTTATTAATTGACTATAATTGTTTCACTTTAATCATTATTTGTTCACTATAAACAACCGGCAAATGATGAAAACTGATGACTATAAAGTATCTACGTAAGGACCTACAATTACATTAATACGTCAGAACACTAGGTTTCACAAAAATATTCCAGGTCCTGATGATATCCCAAGATTTTCTAAGATTTTCTTAAGATTTTCTACTAGACCGCGTATAGCCCCCAAACACGGGCGTCAGCCCCTCCTAATTAATTAAACGAAATTGCTTAATTAATTATGAGTTTATCGATTTATATAACTGTTAATCTAGAACTAGCACTTAGACATGATAATTGAAAACTCGACAGAACCCCTTGAGACATTAATGAATCAGTTTGGAAATCAAACTCCAATCCTTCTAATTCGCAGTCGTATATAAGTTAACAAGAAATCCAACAAGGCGGCGACTCCAAGTTAGCGAAGATTCTGTTTTATTCAAACCTACTTTACGAAGAAATTTCCACTCAAATTGGATACAGCGCGTTAAACATTTTCTAACAAAACTATGAATAAAATGGCAAGAATATTATAAGGTACCTACTTCCTTACGCTTGAGCTACTCGTACTTCGCCTCGCTCTCCGACATTCTAGGATATTTTTTAATTTCAACTAAATCTTATTTGGCAATTTACTAGTCAATATTAAAAAGGGTTTTTATAGGAAATACAAAGGGTATAGAACTTTAAAAGTCTCTTAGAATTATGCCTTTATAGATTTTGTGATGATAAATAAAAAAGAAAAGTTTCTGACCAATATCTTAAGCTGAAACACAGGACATCAAGTACGAGTGTACTATATACTCCGTAACGTTTTTAACCTATAACATTATTTTACACACTTTAAGTTAGTACCTACATACTTTACAGTGATCTCAGCTGATAATACTACGCATCCTGCTGCACATTTCGGGAGGTTTGATTGAACCCCCTAAGCCCCTTCCGTCCTGGCTACGCCCATATTAGTATCTAAGCATTCTCGTAGGTATCTGTGTTTTACGTAGAGTCAAAAGATAAAATATAAGATGGATAGTTAGCAACACCATGAATCTTGTCCGTTTTCTTTGTAAATGCATTTACGAGTAAGAATAAAGGCCGACATCGCTCCGGGGGTTTTGAAGATTTTAATATAGTGATACAGGGCGCTGTTTACAAAGGGCACGCCCGAGTTTTATTTTCGTTTAAGCATTAATAAAATTTGCAAACGGCCCACGGCTATGAACTGGTAGGTACGAGTACATGTTTTGTTTTTTTATTACATAATACTTCCTTTTTAATATTTGTATGTACGAGTATATTAACGTGAGGTTAGACGTTATAACGCCTAACCTCACGTTAATATTTATTTACGTTAATATATTTTATTTATTCTTCTGAGAGGACAGAAGAATCCATATCCGTAGGTATACTAATATTATGTGAATGTGATTGTTTGTTTTTCCGACAGTCACGTCACAACGCTTTCCACGGGAATTATGAAAAACCTAAATTGATTCGGGAGGAGCCGTGGGCGACCTATGTTTAACTTATTATAACAAAGCCAAAAAAAAAGTTTTCTACTTTTTATATCTACTTGAGTATAAATTGTATAAGTAGTACAGTAATCAGCTGATATCGATTGATAACTGTTATATTTTTACTACAACAAGACGATTCATCATACAAACTTATTTTGCTAACCACAGCTAACATAATAATTTATAGTCGTAAGAATAAAGGCTTTTAGACTAATATTTAAAACAAGCACAAAGGCTTCCTTCAGATTTTATTGTTCTCTTTTATCGCCTTCAAAGCTCAGCTTTCATTTTTACTAATAAATCACGAAGGCTAAAAGGTCAAAACGATCGTTTAAAATTAAGTCACGTCTACATAATTCGTCAGTTTACCGTTGCTCCCCTTCAGTACAACTCTAATTTAGCAGATGTTCTAAACAAGGAACTGACAAATCTCATTAACCTGGGCGGGCTGTGTAGTTAGAATAATTGACTTGTGATGTTTGTAGCACAGACGAAAGTGGGTTGAAAGTGGTTTTATGGACTTTTTTTTTTCAGAAAATTATAACTACTGTCAGTAAAAATTTTTCATAATATCAGAATTTAGTAAAAATCATTCAAATTAGTATATTGACGTGTAGGTCTGTATTAAGCAGGAAAGCTTTAAATAAATGTGTGTTAAACTTACAAAGAGAGAAATCCTTCTCGGCTTTCCTCGAAATAAGATTGATTTCTTTCAATACTGTATCTCTTACATTACCTACAATCTTCATATTATTATTATTTCAATCAATCATTCACATTTTGATTGTGTTGATTTGCACCTGTAGCCATATTACCTTATTTTTATTTTATTCCTACTTATCTACTCTATTCCTACCATTGCCTATTGCATCGTAACTTAAAAAATGTATGAGATTACGAAAATACAAAGAGAGATATCTTATCGACAAATTGATCACATGACTTATCAGAAAAACGGTTTATAAATGGTCAATTGCGAGTCGGGTTCGAGCATCCCGCCCTAACGCTACGTGGCTTGGCGATGAAACTACGCTGGTAGGTAGCCACGGCCAATTTGGAAATTATAAAATTCTAAAGCGGCCCGTGTCGAGAATCGAACCCGCGACCTCCAACTGATATCTGAGCGCACACACCACTGCGCCAGGGAGGTCGTCAAAACTCCATATAGATACTAATAAGGCGAACCATGAAAAGGATCCTGTAATTTTCCCGCCCATCGCTTCCGCCTTTCATTCGCAGTGTAACCGGATGAGCAATAGGCGTAATAAAATTCACCCACTAAAACCCCAAGGCCTATGCTAATGCCTGATTTATGGGGGTTATAAAATCTCACCGGGAACTGGTATCAGATTCCTTGAGTGGTTTTGATAAGATCGGACGAATATTACTAGGGTTCTGTACCAAAATCGTAAAATAGAACTGTCAGCTGATTATTTCAGTAAGAATACGACAAAGTTTCCAGGCTAAGTTTGTTGTGAGTTTCTTCTCGGTGCAGGGTACGTTTGAAATCTCGTAAACTTAGTTTTAAGTCGACTTGTAGTTATCACCATTTCATATTGACCTTGACATCGCATATTATATCATATTGACCTTTCACAAGAACCTGTACGTGAGGCCTATGTGAAGTAAATATATTTTTAATTTTTAATTTAGGGAGGTGGAAACCACAGATAACTCAAACACGGGTGGAAACCGAAAGACAAAATCTGTATTATACATACCTAATAATAAAGTGGAAGGACAAGAAAACACAGAATTCTATGATTTCTAAAGAAACTATTATTATTACAATGCAGCAAGACATTTCTTGGTATTTGTGGTAGCAAGACTTGTGAGTTTAAAGCGATTCCAACGATAAATGGCGCAATCATGGCATCCAGTGAGAAAAATTCTGTTTACACGCCTTTAATATTAAAACCGCGTAGGTACTGTCGCGCGGATTCTTTTGAAATTTTCCTTAGCGGTAGACACACAAGTAAAAAATACATATACCTTATAGTAGTTTACTAGTACTAGTACAAAATGTACCTTATAATATAGTAGTTCACTAGTAATTGAATTGTTAGCAAGGTATTTATACAACGTGAGACAATAACATTTCTAAAGTCAATAAACATTTCCTCTAACCTAACCATTATTATTTCAAAACATATATGGTAGGTTTTACAGGGTACTCCCTACATGAGAGTATAGAAAGGATACATATGCAGTATATTTCCACTTTAGGGTAAGAAAAGGACTACTTTATACAAGATATCTTCACTATTCATAAGCCCGCTCCACTGATCTATATGTTCTCCTTTGCTTTAGTGGAAATGCTTCCCTTACCAGCACAAATACAAAGCGAAATAACTAGTTTCCTCAAGCTTAAGAAATAATTAAAGCAATTCACGTCTGATACGTTCAAATTACGTGCTCAGCTGAAAACTGGAGCACTGGCATTCATCCAGGCATGTTTAAGCCTTCGCTTGACTTTACAGCTACAAATTAGGCTATTACGCAACTTGGCCGACTACTCGTATGCAAAGTAAATTACAGTAAGTACAAACGTGCAAGGACTAAGAATACCTGAACAAATGGAATTAAAAGTTTAAAGAAATGTAAATGCTAAATTGATATTTGCTAGGCTTTGGCTACAGCTTCGCACGCGGCGTAAAAAAATTGTTTTTTTAACCGACTTCAAAAAAAGGAGGAGGTTCTCAATTCGTCGGAATCTTTTTTTTTTATCTATGTATGTTCACCGATTACTCGAAGACGCGTGGACCGATTTGAAAAAATCTTTTTTTGTTTAAAAGGGTATAGTTTCCAGATGGTCCCATTTTAATTAGGTCAGGATCTGATGATGGAATCCTGGAGAAATCGAGGGAACTCTTCAAATTTTATATGGACACTTGAAACTATTTGGGTATTATTTGAAAGAGTATTATTTTCCAAGTTGTCCTATGGTCATCAGGTCAGGATCTGATGATGGGATCGTGGTAAAATCGAGGGAACTCTTCAAATTTTGCTAGTATACTTGAAGCGAGTTGGGTATTTTTTATAGATACTGGTGCATTTGCTAGCAGATGCTGGTTTGATGACTAAAGTCATCAAGTCAGGGTCTGATGATGGTATCTTGGTAAAATTGAGGGATTCAGATTTTATGAACACACCTCAAGCGATTTGGGTATTTTTACAACGCCTTGTGCATTTAATTGTTTTCCACTAAAAAGTAAAAAATGAAAATGGGAAATGCTTTTCAAAAAACCAACTTCAAATGCCACTACAAAGAGTGAAATAATTTTTAATGTAGGTACCTACACCAATTCGAAGTCGGGTGATTGTCTATTTGTAGTGGCATTTGAAGTTGGTTTTTTGGACAGCATTTCCCATTTTTATTCTGGATCAAAACTAGCGTAGGGACGTACTCGTATATATTAAGCTATCTACCTGCCCAGTCAAATCGGTTCATTAGTAGTCACAAAAGAGAGAATAATGTAGTTCATTACTTGTTTAGTTATTTAGTACTTATTAAATAAGTTAAATTTTAAGAAATTACTTCTGGACTGTTTTTTTTACAAGCTGTTCTTATTTTTTTAATCGATTTCAAAAAAGGAGGAGGTTCTCAATTGGACTGTTTGTTTTTTTATGTTTGTTGTCTTTTGTCTTTTTTATGTGTTTATGTCTAAGGAACTTGGAAACTATCTTGGAAATGTATCTATGTTTGTAAGTTTTGAATGGGTGATTCAATTTGATATTATTAGAAATCTAACGCTTCCCGTGTGGTCCATTTCAATTTAGTCCAGTTTTGATAATGATATCCATGAGTCACACCATATAAGTCTTCAATTTTTTATTGGAAAGGATGCATTCGTAATAAACGTATAATATTTTGTAGTCGAATATGATTGAAAGTAATGCGCAATCGTATTAAACAAGTAAGCAGCATCAAAAATAATTTCGGTATTCTATAAGTTTTATGATCAAAAAAGCCGTCCAAACTAAATTGGTTCGTCAAATCCACTTGTTCGCTTACAAGGGATGCTCTACCCTTTGAAATCAACATCATTTTCAACAAGATACCCACTCGTATTTATTTGACGCCCGTTTCCAGTTAAGTGTGATCGAAATATACAATTTTGTTTAAGCCAAATTTTTTTCATACATACTCCTAGATACATAATATTGTTTATACAAGTAGGAAGGTACTTCTCCGAAATATAATATGTTCATTGCATATAGGTTTTATAATTCACAACTGAAATGTGAAATTGAGTTATTGTTATTAGCTATAAATATAACAGCATATCCATACAGTTTAATTATTATTTGTAGTTCAAGCCAAGCAGGCCAAGTTCACTTATCACGTGATCGTAGCCACTACAGATAGGCGTCTCGACGTACTAATTACAGACGGCGCGCGCCGGCTACTTTGCTCGCGTTAGCATGGAATATGGCTTTAGTTCTTGTGAGATCTATTTCACGCGCTGCGTGCGCCCGATCGCGAGGCAACTGAGAGGCAAATTTGATAAAGTTACGCGATAGAAAGAGACCACAACTTGGCGTTTGTTGCGTGTTGTTTTTGCGTGGAGGCGGAGCCAGGCGCTATTGCGAACTGCACTTTTGCACTTTTGTGTCAGCGCTAGAGTCGCTATTTCTTTAAATAATCTTGCGGAGTGAGCCTTCTGTATCGTTAAGTACTATTATGTATTCCGTGGTAAAGGCACAAAATAAATACTTGCCGTACCGTTTGAAATATGAAATAATTACCGTAATTTAATTGAAATAAAATACAACATTTACTAGTATGCCCTTTGACAGTATGCATTTTATTAGCAAGTGAAATGTGGCCATTCATTCGGTGTTCAGTGTGTCACATTCTCTTTGAACCCTTTGTGCACAGCTTCAAGGAGGTGTGCACGAGCGCACTTGAGACACCAACATCGGAACTTACGTAGTGTGACCTACAACTACGGTACTTGAATTCAGAACATGCTTCAAGTCTTTTACTGCACGAGTACAACTTCTAACCCACATTTGGTTTAAATATCATCAGTAAAAGTTATAATGTATTTATTTATTATTTATTTTATTTATTTTGCACAGTGAATTAAAACATAAAACACAGAGACATAGAGGGGACATGTACAAGGACATCTTATCGCTACAAATGAGGATCTCTTCCAGATGCCCTAGATGTGGGAGCAATTATTAATTATTATGTTATGTTATGTTATTATTATGTTATTATGTTATTAATGTACCATTAGACCAGACTGTTATTAAAACTTGATTGCAATCTCGCCTGATGGTATAAGTATAAAGTGACGGTCGAAGATGTTACCTATAGCACAGCTGTAAAAGTTACTACCTTATATAGCTAACTTGGAAAGGGGGTGCTACATATAGCATCACAACACAATGCTATCTCTTGGTGGAATGTATGTAGAGGTAGGATGTTAACTAGCCGAGGCCTCACTCGATCAGAAAGAATTGAATTTCTTCTCAACCGCACAATTACTTACCTGGGCGTGGGTTTCCTCTCAAAACAAGAGGGGTTTGGTTAGTAAGTAGAGGAATACCAAAGACGAGATGAACGGATTGCGTGCAAGAGGATTGCACGTTGACATAGACTCCATCACGGAACAGAAAAATTGATTTTTTCTGTTCCGTGGACTCCATAGCTACTGGACCGTCCAACCTGGGAACTTTCACTCATTTATACCGGAAAAAATCATGGAATTCCACGGCATTTGTTAGAAACCCGAACTTCAAAAGCTAGTAAATAAGTATGAAGCTTATGTTAAAGTTGTTCTTAAAAGTTCTTACCGACGTGGAGTGTCAACCACAGCCTAAACTAATAATAATATGAAATATATATAATTGAAATGTAGTAGTAAATAAAAATTTACTACTACATTTCAATTATAACTCTGGCAAGGATTTGAAACGATTTGCGGGAAACAGAAAAACGTCGCTGGATTTTACGTAATTGAAACTTCTCTGGTAGGTACAGTTTTGTAATTAAAAATCGAGTACCTTCGTCAAGATAGTCATTGAAGATTTATCTTAAGTGTGAACAATCAACTCTTCTGTCAATATACTTACGAGTATCATTGTCACACAAGTATTGGAAAAGATTGGAGTTGGAAGTCAAGTTATTGTGGATGTACTTAGTACGAACGTAGTATGTAGTACTCAACAAAAGCAATAAATTTTCGTGACAAACGGTTTGAAATTGTGAATTTACTGTATTTGATTGAGTTGGATTAGATACCCTTCGTCGATTTCGCTATTATTTTTAAAAGAAGGCACTTTTGCCCCAAAAGTTTGGGGAAAATTGCCTTTAATTTAATATTGATTGTCGGTGTTTTGTCGGTGTTTTATCAAAAATACAATGACGCTGAAAAAATTGTAAATTTGTTTCTTCTAAGTCATAACACTCTTGTTTACTTACATAACTAGATCAAAATAATGCCCTGTCTAGAGTAGATGTCAACACTATTAGTACTTTTCAGCTTCACAGTTTTGGCTGCCTACTTCAATAACCATCCGTTACAAAGCCTTGTAATTTTAGATTCACGTAACAAAGGGCAATGTCAGCGTGTGTCTACAAACATCCTATACAAAAGAAGGAGCTTTCGAGTTTCGACAGAAACTAATTTTTGTGTGATCGGAAGCTGGATTTGGGTAACAAAGGTTGGTTGGTGAAAGTTTCGGTGTATGTTTATAACTACTTCACGCCGCAGCTACTGAACCGATTTGGCTGTAATGTGGTCTGGACATAGATTATAGCCTGGATTAACACACAGGCTCCATTTTTCCCAGAAAAATTCACGGTTCCCGCGGGATTTATGAAAACCCGAAATTCACGTGGGCGGAGCCATGGGCATCTGCTAATGTTCTATAAGACAAAGGTAATATTTATGCAGTTCCTGCAGTCGAATGACTGCTAATTTCCCACTAAATTAACGTAACGTAATATTATGAAAGAGTTGTTTTAGTCATTCTGTAAGTTTGTTTTAGTATAAGTTGCTAAATCTGTGGTGAGTATCCAATTTTGTATATCTCTTTCAATGTCACTCACTTGTGTAACTGCTTAGTCACATTAAGGTGACTGGATTTCAATTTCAAGGAGGGTAATTTAGGCAACCCATAAACTAACTTCCCTAAATTAACATCTACTTTCTTCAAAAATACATAAAAACAAAGTTCATTAAAAAAGACTCCAATGTAACTCGTTTGCCTAACTTTTAACACTCTCATTTTCGTTTTTTGTTGTTAGTCCTATCTTAAGGAAAATCTCTAAAATACGACAATAGCGCAAAATCAGTTAGGTAAGCGAAATGTTTTTAAAAGGTCTGAGGAATTCTAAGTACCTTCCTACATTGGTTTTACCGTTTTATACTAAAGCAATATATTTAACTATACTTTAAGATATACACGTAGGACACATGATACAATATGTTGTTTCTATATTATCTAGAAATTATCGGAAAAGGATATCATATTATGCCAAGCTAGTTACGTCTCGCAAGTTTAGCTGTACTAGCAGCAGTTGAATCTTTATTGAATTAACTCCTTATTGAGCTAAAATCTGAAATAAGCGCAGTAGTATATCATAATCATTGATTTATAAACTAGGATTTCGGGTCAGCGTTAAAAAATGTCCGAACCAAATGAAATCCAAAACGCAAAAAGAGTTCCAATCGTACTTAAGCAAAATTAGGCTGTATTATAATGATTTAAGACATAAATTACAATGTTTTAGTTTGTTTATAAAAATACACATGTACCCTCGTTTATATAGCTTTTCTCGGGACACTTTTTTCGTAAATTTTGTACTACACCCGCGGTCCATAGATTTATATGCCAATGATCATAATAGAGAATATAAGAATTAGGTAAAACTTTGTATTATTGATATGTTTCCTTGTAATGAAATCATCTTTCAACTGCAAAAGTAAACTAAAGGGAATGTTAGTTAGAGGCATGGTGGGTATTGCCTTTCGTAAATAGCAAAATCTATCAAAAATTTGAACTCCTATTTTTATATCACACTTTGTGTAAAGGGTTGTTTCACAGTCAATTCAAGAACCAAGTTAATATTAATAATAACTAAATCAACGTGTCCTTGCCAATTTGGCTTGTTAATTGGGCCAATTCTTCCTATAATCAAAAATAAGTGTTAGTCTAAAAATTTCTTAAGTAAGTTCTTAAAAAAGTCTTAATTTAGTTCTTATCAGGCCGGATTTAATGAGATTTTGGCGACATCCCTGATGTAGGAGCACGTACTCTGATTTGAGTGGGAGGTCGCGGGTTCGATTTACGCCACGGGCCACTTTAGAACTTTATAGTTTCTACATTGACTCAGGTCCGTCTGGTGGAACCATTATCCTACCAACGAAGACGCATCGCCAAATGATTTGAGCGAGTGTTCCGGCACGATGATGTGTAGAAACCGTTAGGGGTTGCCCTTTTCCATGTCAGTACTACAGTTTAAAGATATTCTATAAAACTGTGATAGTATCCTCTTTTTTATATTATATCATTGGATAGTATGATAACTTTTTCGACCGCATCGTCACTCACCATCTGTGAGATCAATGACGAAATACGCTACGCTAAGAGGACAGGAAAGATGTGACGTATTTTGAACCAAAATTTTCTCAAATACGAGTATGGCGTCTCGCGTCTTATATTTCGATACCGCTGCCGGTTGCTAACATTAGCGCCATTTTACAGTTTTGACAAATTAAAAATCCGGCTTCAGGCCTAAAATTACATGCGTGACGTCACTTAGTGCTGATCCTTCATATGTTTAATCAATAGGTGAGATGACTTGTAGTGTATAAAAAAAATAAGTAGGGTAGTGAGAGCTATCAACAGATCACCCAAATGTATAGTCGGCAGTATGCCGGAAGAGGTAGAAAGAGAGACAAGGTGTAGCCCTGTATGTCAACATACCTTTAGTTAAAAGCGCTGTTGCGCCCTGAATTGCACTTTATTGTGGCGTAGTTAAGAGTGAATATTCCCTATACCTGTAAGATGCTATTTGGTATTCTGCGGTCATGTCCAGAATAAATAAACAATAATGGCGCCGGGGGCTCTTGGGCGAGCTTTTACCGACTCACATTCAAATGGTTTCTGAGTTTATGAAGATGGATGAAACGCCGCGGGAATCTCGCCGAGATTGATTTTTCTTTATCCTCGTAGATAATAATGTTACTCCTAACCTTACACCACGTTAATTTGATCAATTTTGTATCCGTCGATGATTGTATCGACTCTTGTGACAATAGAGAGAAGGGCACGATTATATAGTTTAAGCTCACTACACCACTCCAATCCTATCCTATCCTATCCTACTAATGTATGTATATAACGCGAAAGTTTGTAAGTATGTATGGATGGATGGATCTTTGTAACTCTTTCACGCCGCAAGTACTGAACCACTGTCTGAGGAACATACTCGTAGATAGCTTATACTCGGATTAACACATAGGCTACTTTTTATGCCACGGGATTAGCGAAATTCTCACATCTGGAAAATTTTGGTATGATGACTGATGAACATCCATGTTTGTACTGGGACCTGTCTTTTCTATATATTTTATGTATTTATGTATGTATAATAAATACTATGTATATTTTATCTGTTATCTGCGAGTAGCACTCCATAACACAAGCTAGTATGTAGTGCGTCCTGAAACCTATATTTATCTACTTTTTTTACTTGTAAAGACACTGAAGATGATAAAATTATGGATAGAGTAGACTCAACTCTGAGACACTGTAGGGTTAACCCATCTGATGATGATGATGATTTATGAAAATTAAATGAAAAAAACCGGCTCATTCGCGGAAACCCAGCGCAAACCTCTAGAGTCTAGACCTATAGCGTGCACAGAGATTCTTTGCATAATGCAGACAAGCATGAAAGTGTGAAGTGGAAGGATTTTTCGAAATTTCTGCATTCACAAATCAGCCGCGTGCTATTCTGCAAAACAGCGACGAGCGTGCATCTCTGCATCTATGAATTTGTCAGTTGTAATAGAGTACAATTTTGCTTGCCATATTCGGGTTGGCAGCTGTCTGGCAGCTGTTTCATTTTTTAGAATAGCACTCCAGGCAGGTCCAAAAATCAAATCAATATGTCAAAAAAATCTTTGTCATGGCCTAACTTGCTGGGACTTATGAATTAAAGTCAGACTCTACCTCCATTTCCCAATCATGAATCTTCATCATTACATTATTAGGCAAGTGCTACATGCATTCTTGTATATTATAATCTATATATATAAAAGAATGGGGCATTTTGGTTTGTTCCACGGATTCCGCCTAAACTATAGGTCGTAGAGATCTGAAATTTGGTGCCTAGGTAGATATTAGGTCATGAATTCGTACTAAGACGGGGATTCCAGAAATTCAAATTGTAAGGGGTAAAAATCGTACATTAAAGGGATTTTCCCATACAAAAGTGATTTTTTTTCGTTGTTCCAGGAATTCCCGAAAAACTAAAAGTCGTAGAGATCTGAAATTTTGTGCCTAGGTAGATATTAGGTCATGAATTCGTACTAAGACGGGGATTCCAGAAATTCAAATTGTAAGGGGTAAAAATCGTACGTATTAAAGGGATTTTCCCATACAAAAGTGATTTTTTTTCGTTGTTCCAGGAATTCCCGAAAAGCTAAAAGTCGTAGAGCTCTGAAATTTGTTGCCTAGGTAGATATTAGGTCATGAATTCGTACTAAGACGGGGATTCCAGAAATTCAAATCCTAAGGGGTAAAAATCGTACATTAAAGGGATTTTCCCATACAAAAGTGTTTTTTTTTTTTCGTTGTTCCAGGAATTCCCGAAAAACTAAAAGTCGTAGAGATCTGAAATTTGGTACCTAGGTCGATATTAGGTCATGAATTCGTACTAAGATTTTTACTAAGAAGAAGATTCGGATTTCAGAAATTAAAATTTTAAGGGGTAAAAATCGTACATTTAAGGGATTTTCCCATACAAAAGTGATTTTTTTTTGTTGTTCCAGGAATTCCCGAAGAACTAAAAGTAGTTCAGATCTGAAAATTGGTACCTAGGTTTTTATCAGGTTATAAAATCAATTTGTACTCAGTTTTTTCGGGGATTCTTGAATTCCAAATTTTGAAGTGGCTGCCATTTTGAATTTTTTTGTTACTGGGCCGATTGCTCTGAAAATCGATATTTGAGTATCGCAACAAGCATGGAGAAGGAATTTGTGGTCGAAATTTTAAAAAAGTGGCCGCCATTTTGAAATTTTTTGTTACTGGGCCGATTGCTTTGAAATTCGATATATGAGTATCGCAGCAAGCATAGAGAACGAATATATGGTCAGAATTAAATAAAGTGGCCGCCATTTTGAACTTTTTTGTTACTGGGCCGATTGCTCTGAAAATCGATATTTGAGTACCGCAACAAGCATGGAGAAGGAATTTGTGGTCAAAATTTAAAAAAGTGGCTGCCATTTTGAACTTTTTTGTTACTGGGCCGATTGCTCTGAAAATCGATATTTGAGTATCGCAACAAGCATGGAAAAGGAATTTGTGGTCAAAATTTAAAAAAAGTGGCCGCCATTTTGAACTTTTTTGTTACTGGGCCGATTGCTTTGAAAATCGATATTTGAGTATCGCAGCAAGCAAAAACAAAGAATTTATGGTCAGAATTTAAAAAAATGGCCGCCATTTTGAACTTTTTTGTTACTGGGCCGATGGCTCTGAAAATCGATATTTGCGTATCACAACAAGCATGGAAAAGGAATTTGTGGTCAAAATTTAAAAAAGTGGCCGCCATTTTGAACTTTTTTGTTACTGGGCCGATTGCTCTGAAAATCGATATATGAGTATCGCAGCAAGCATAGAGAACGAATATATGGTCAGAATTAAATAAAGTGGCCGCCATTTTGAACTTTTTTGTTACTGGGCCGATTGCTCTGAAAATCGATATTTGAGTACCGCAACAAGCATGGAGAAGGAATTATTGGTCAAAATTTAAAAAAGTGGCCGCCATTTTGAATTTTTTTGTTACTGGGCCGATTGCTCTGAAAATCGATATTTTAGTATCGCAACAAGCATGGAAAAGGAATTTGTGGTCAAAATTTAAAAAAGTGGCAACCATTTTGAACTTTTTTGTTACTGGGCCGATTGCTCTGAAAATCGATATTTCAGTATCGCAACAAGCATGGAAAAGGAATTTGTGGTCAAAATTTAAAAAAGTGGCCGCCATTTTGAACTTTTTTGTTACTGGGCCGATTGCTCTGAAAATCGATATTTGAGTATCGCAACAAGCATGGAAAAGGAATGTGGTCAAAATTTAAAAAAAGTGGCCGCCATTTTGAACTTTTTTGTTACTGGGCCGATTGCTCTGAAAATCGATATTTGAGTATCGCAACAAGCATGGAAAAGGAATTTGTGGTCAAAATTTAAAAAAAAGTGGCCGCCATTTTGAACTTTTTTGTTTCTGGGCCGATTGCTTTGAAAATCGATATTTGAGTATCGCAGCAAGCATAGAGAAAGAATTTATGGTCAGAATTTAAAAAAATTGCCGCCATTTTGAATTTTTTGTTACTGGGCCGATTGCTTTGAAAATCGGTATTTGAGTATCGCAGCAAACATAGAGAACGAATTTATGGTCAGAATTAAAAAAAGTGGCCGCCATTTTGAATTTTTTTGTTACTGGGCCGATTGCTCTGAAAATCGATATTTGAGTATCGCAACAAGCATGGAGAAGGAATTTGTGGTCGAAATTTTAAAAAAGTGGCCGCCATTTTGAACTTTTTTGTTACTGGGCCGATTGCTTTGAAATTCGATATATAAGTATCGCAGCAAGCATAGAGAACGAATATATGGTCAGAATTAAATAAAGTGGCCGCCATTTTGAACTTTTTTGTTACTGGGCCGATTGCTCTGAAAATCGATATTTGAGTACCGCAACAAGCATGGAGAAGGAATTTGTGGTCAAAATTTAAAAAAGTGGCCGCCATTTTGAACTTTTTTGTTACTGGGCCGATTGCTCTGAAAATCGATATTTGAGTATCGCAACAAGCATGGAGAAGGAATTTGTGGTCGAAATTTTAAAAAAGTGGCCGCCATTTTGAACTTTTTTGTTACTGGGCCGATTGCTTTGAAATTCGATATATAAGTATCGCAGCAAGCATAGAGAACGAATATATGGTCAGAATTAAATAAAGTGGCCGCCATTTTGAACTTTTTTGTTACTGGGCCGATTGCTCTGAAAATCGATATTTGAGTACCGCAACAAGCATGGAGAAGGAATTTGTGGTCAAAATTTAAAAAAGTGGCCGCCATTTTGAACTTTTTTTTTACTGGGCCGATTGCTCTGAAAATCGATATTTGAGTATCGCAACAAGCATGGAAAAGGAATTTGTGGTCAAAATTTAAAAAAAGTGGCCGCCATTTTGAACTTTTTTGTTACTGGGCCTATTGCTCTGAAAATCGATATTTGAGTATCGCAACAAGCATGGAAAAGGAATTTGTGGTCAAAATTTAAAAAAAGTGGCCGCCATTTTGAACTTTTTTGTTTCTGGGCCGATTGCTTTGATTATCGATATATGAGTATCGCAGCAGCATAGAGAACGAATATATGGTCAGAATTAAATAAAGTGGCCGCCATTTTGAACTTTTTTGTTACTGGGCCGATTGCTCTGAAAATCGATATTTGAGTACCGCAACAAGCATGGAGAAGGAATTTGTGGTCAAAATTTAAAAAAGTGGCCGCCATTTTGAACTTTTTTTTTACTGGGCCGATTGCTCTGAAAATCGATATTTGAGTATCGCAACAAGCATGGAAAAGGAATTTGTGGTCAAAATTTTAAAAAAGTGGCCGCCATTTTGAACTTTTTTGTTACTGGGCCGATTGCTCTGAAAATCGATATCTGAGTATCGCGACAAGCATGGAGAAGGAATTTGTGGTCAAAATTAAAAAAAAAAAGTGGCCGCCATTTTGAACTTTTTTGTTACTGGGCCGATTGCTTTGATAATCGATATATGAGTATCGCAGCAGCATAGAGAACGAATTTATGGTCAAAACTAAAAAAAGTGGCCGCCATTTTGAACTTTTTTGTTACTGGGCCGATTGCTTTGAAAATCGATATTTGAGTATCGCAACAAGCATACAGAAAGAATTTACTGTCAGAATTAAAAAAAGTGGCTGCCATTTTGAACTTTTTTGTTACTGGGCGGATTGCTTCGAAAATCGATATATGAGTATCGCAGCAAGCATAGAGAACGAATATATGGTCAGAATTAAATAAAGTTGCCGCCATTTTGAACTCTTTTGTTACTGGGCCGATTGCTTTGAAAATCGATATTTGAGTATCGCAACAAGCATAGAGAACGAAATTGTGGGTAAAATTTAGAAAAGTGGCCGCCATTTTGAACTTTTTTGTTTCTGGGCCGATTGCTCTGAAAATCGGTATTTGAGTATCGCAACAAGCATGGAGAATGAATTTGTGGTCAAAATTTAAAAAAGTAGCCGCCATTTTGAACTTTTTTGTTACTGGGCCAATTGCTTTGAAAATCGATATTTGAGTAGAGAACGAATTTGAAATGAAATGAAATGAAAAAGTTTATTGGCAATGGTCATTAGGTACATATTATGAACAGGAGAGAAAAAAAAATAACATGAAGAAAAATGTGCACTCCCAAAAGGGCCTCCACTCAGCATAAGCCTTGCTTTTTATGGCAAAGCGCTGGTCTTCCGTGAGGCCCACCTGAGACGTGGACATACGTGTGGATTTATGGTCATAATTAAAAAAAGTGGCCGCCATTTATTATGGACAGACGGGCAGACAGTGTAGTCTCAGTAATAGCGTTCCCGCTTTTTTCCCTATAGGTACGGGACCTTAAATGAACTACGAGTATATTAAACTTTTTGTAACAACCTCATATTTTCAAAACCGATAAGTGACTATAGCAGCAAGCACAAAAGAAGAATTTGTCGTCTTAATATTATTAAAATGAATGGCAGTTAAGAGAGGAATTTTAGTAATTAAATGCCTGAGGATGTAAAGCAGAGGTTAAACGCGAGCGAAGCCGCGGGCGTCCGCTAGTAACTTTATACGTAAAGGAATAACGAAATAAAAAACATCTTCTTCCTACACACGCATTCAGTACAGAAATACTGTTTATTCAATAATGAAAATTGCTCCACGTTTTTCAGTTACAAAAATATGTTCACGTAACACTCCCGACGAAATTTAATAAATTCTCATGATAATAATATCGTATTATGTATTTTTCATTCGATTTTCGCGGAAGTTCCAGAAAAATACAACAAAAAACAGTGTAACGGTTTAATTGGTTATAGAAGCAATTTACTTTCAAATTTAAACGTAGTGTATTTTGGGTATTTAATATAAATTAGCTCAGCAACAGAAACACTTAGGTATTAGATAAAAGTCTCTATAGTAAGTTCTCCCAAAAATTGCTCCACATAACTCTCTATTTTTAGGGTTCCATACCAAAATGGTACCTTATGGTGGGACCTTTTCCGTCTGTCCGTCCGTTCGTCTGTCATACTCGATTATTTCCGTAACTTTTATGTTAGGTAAAGGTAATAGAGGCGTGCCGTATTGCAGTCATAAAAAATTGAAAATCTTTTTTTATTTATTTAAAAAGGTGTGAAAATGAACCTTAATAACATCACAACATGATCGAAATATACACGAATTACAAATGATTTGGTATTTGGAATGTATGGACACATCGTAGGTAACAGGGCTCTTAATATCGAACTTATAGTAAAAAAAATATCTAAGTCTAGAAAGAAATACTTACCAACGCGTTATAAATATGAACGACAAAATAATTTCACGCTCTACATAATTTATGGCCATGTTTCATAATCCGCACATAAATTAGACGTAACGCGAAAAAATCGCATTAACTGCGTACCATTACCCCGCTAGATGAGAATTATGCAAGCTTGCTCTTAATGCAAACATGAATATGCGTTTTATAAATTAAAAGTACTAGGTTTTACCCGCGACTTTGTCCGCGTGAATTCCGGGTTTTCACTTATCCCGTGGGAACTTCACCCTCATAGATTTTGTCTACTTATCTACCCAGAACCATGATTTTTTTCAGAATAAAAAATAAATAAAGCGTTTAACAAAAGTATCTATCTACAGCTTATTAAATCGATTCAAGAGTTTTTGCGTAAAAGATTATTTATTTATAAAACACACACGTAAAAAAAACCTTTCAGCTTTTATCGTATAATATTTGTGTGACTAGATTTTGCCTGCATCTCCACTCGCATGGAATTTTATTCTTTACCGCGGTGTGGTTTATTTTGATCCCTAAGCCCTAAGACGGTGGTCTGTAACAGACGCGGATCGCGTCCGACGTGACGTTGTACGCGGCCTACGAATGCTCACTATGGAAATGTCCTAGTGTGGTCTCGTCGTTAGTGCGCCGCGTCAGGCATGTTAGAAAGACCACACTTGGTACATTTCCATAGTAAGCATTTATAGGCCGCGTACAACGTCACGTTAGACGTGACCTAATGCGTCTGTTACACACCACCGCCGTAGAGACCAACGCCTTTACAAATATCGCAGAAACTGTGTGTTTTTGCGGGATAGTCTTTGTAGTAATAGTCATCCACGGTCCATTCTTAAATTTCAGCCAAAACAGTTCAACATTTTAGGCGTGATGGTATAACAAGCATTCTAACTTTCTCTGTCTTCGTAGCTTCGTAGAGGCTCTACGCTGGTACGAAAACACTGCTTCAAAGCTATCTACGGTTTGCGAGATCCTCGGGGTGCGTATATACAATAGGTTATAGGACCTGAGGGGTTAGTACAGATTTATTTACGAATTTCGAGTCGACTCACATCGGAGGAATTCGATTAGTTTGAGCGATGCGAGTCGACTCGAAATCGTACAAAAAACCTGTACTAACCCTACAGAAATGTTTTACTTTGCATTTCAAACACAATTTATAAAAAAAAAATACTTTGTCATTTTATATTGAAATTTGAAATGGAGATATTTGAAATCCGATTTTCGCACGGGATTTGTAAAAAACCTAAGTGAAACGTTAAATAACTTTGTAAATCCAATCATTTATTGAGTTCGTATATTAGAAACAAAGCGGTTTCGCGGTTGACTTATCGCGTAGAATACCTACAATTCAAATTACTTAGAAAGAGGATACAATTTCAAGCAACACCAATAAGACACTAAACCGAATTCGAATCTCGGAATCCCGTTGTCCTTATTTTGTAAGCTCCTCGTGTTTGGAGTTTTGGAAAGTGTCCTGCCATTTTGCTTTGATCGCGAGTAATTTATTATAGCCTTCAGCCGTTCAGGATAATTGAATAAAGTTTGGTCCGCAAGATTATATGTTTTTTTTTTAAATCTTTATAAATATTATAAAAAAACCGGCCAAGTGTAAGTCGGACTCGCGCACCGAGTGTTCTGTGCCTACTAAGTACTAATAAATAAAAAGAAAAACCACAAGAAACCATTTTTTATCGAACTGCAATCTTAACTTTGTTCTTTGAGGTTTATTAATAACAACTTAAACAGTATACTAGATGGTGAGTAAATTTTATTTTTCCGTGTAAAATATACATTAACTCCTATCTCAATCATAAATAACTATTTCAGATTTACCTATTGGTAGACTTCGGAGATAAGGAGGGCGAAACGGTATTTTTTTCGTCAGTTTACCTAGTAAATCAAAAACAATCAGGCATAAAAATTAATAAAAGTCGAGAATACATAAGTAACGCCCTTTCTTATAATATCCCACTCAATATTATTATCTCATTTTGAAAATTCAGTACCCTGGTTTTTCCCTTGTGATTGATGAAAAGTTGTTAGTTACTTATAATGTAAATAAATACAAGCCGAGAACGATTTGGAATTTTATGTGTAACCCTGTAGTAGGTACTACAGTTCTATCTTGACATACATTACGAAAAAATGCTACGTAATTTTTTTAACTGAATGGTTAATGCAGAACTGGTGAAAACCGAATTTCAAACTGGCAAATGCTAGTGTGTAATAAGCCTATCAACTATCGGGCTACTCAATTGAATATCTCTCAATTTCAGGACAGCTTCACGTCCGAGCTTTGTTTGATGTTGGAGACGATAGTTTCTAACTTAATATTAATTCCCTTTGAGAGTTCACACGATGCGAGTCGTTTCAGCACTAGATCAATATTTAATATTTAATAACTTTTCATAAAAAGATGAAATACTTATAGGCCTTTATTGAATTATCTAAATGCAGTATGTTATGAAGGCGAAATTGTGTATGTTGGTAACTCCTATGTTCCGTAACTACCTACTCATGGCCGTTTAAATAAATAAATAAATAGTGGACAACATCACATACATTGCTCCAATCCCTTAGTAAGTAGCTTATGCACTTGTGTTAAGGAAATCAGAAATAACGAAGGTACCGCAACACCCAGACCCGAGACAATGTAGAAAACTTATTTTTCTACATTGCCCCGACCGGGGATCGAACCCGGAACCTCTGAGATGGCGGCGCCTCGAAAACCGGCACGCTAACCACTCAACTACGGAGGTCGTTTGGAATAGCGATAGATTTTATAGGTAGCCTGAATTATCGAGACATTGGGTACTTTTCTCCCTAGTAAATATTTTACATTTCCGAATGAATTTATAAATGGACACCTTGTTTTAATTTATGTAGCGATGATTGAATATCATTGATGATTGATGATTTCTCAGCAATATTAATTACATTAGATACATCATTAATTATTTTGCAGGGCTAGTACAAGATTCAATAACACTAAGAATTCGAAACCACCATGCGGCTTGCGCTTAACGACGATCATGCCTAATGGAAAGCAATGATGTGGTCTAGATTGGAGCGCACTTGTCTAGAAAATTCCTGTTCACTCTTCCCTTTACCTACATTGTTCTTGACTGGGAACATTGAGGCTGACTAGTTGTTGACGTTATCATTCTAGCGGTTCGTATCGGAAACATGGAAGAAAAACTTTTAGCGCGAGTTTGTTGGATGTCAATTGTCAACAGTCAACCACAAAAGGATGCCATCGCTCTTGGCGTCCTGCGGTTATCTGGTAGAAACGTGAAAGAGACAGAAGGTTATGGAGTTCCTGAGCATAATCATTGAAATATATCCGGTATGCAAAACACTAAAATATTATATCCTGCATGGCAAAACCGAATTGAGATTCGAATCGTTTAATCCAAGAACATGTACTAACCCCATACTGTAGGTAGGTATGTAGTTACTGTATGTTCATATGAGATCCCGGAGGTTTCCAACATGAGCGCTGAGGATGTCCGAGGGGGTTTTAGTGGGTAAAAATCCCACATAATCTTAATTGGATATCTCAGTGGAGATTTCCCCCCCGTAAACAAAAAAAAAAAAAAGGTATGTAGTTACTGTATCGGCTAGGTAGGTATATCGAAAATATCATCTGACAAGGCATTCTCAACAGGATGATGATCAGGCCAATATTCACACATCATGAACTCGTCTCCCTTTGGGACTGAGTTATGGCTGAAAATTATTGAATCAAGACCCCCTGACGGTGTAATTTTAGAGACAGGGAGGAAATTGAGCCGTGTAATAGAAGCTTCTGAACGTGAAAAACGCCAAAATTAATAAAATTTTATTGCGTCGTAAAAAGGATCATGACGTCACAGCTTGTTGTGCAAAAATCTTGGCAGGGAACTACGAGTATGTGGAATTATTGAATATAGTTGCGCAAGTATTAATTTTTGAAACGAGACGCAAAATCTACAGAATATCTTTTACATAGTAAAAGTTAATACCTAGCTACTTTAAAAGAGCAAGTGCCAAGTTTCTTGTCTCCTCTGAGAATTTAAGGGGTTTGTCTATAACCTTTGAGAACACAATATAATGGTGAACTCCAATTATGCACGTTTTCTCACGGTCTTTTCCTTCAACGCTAAGCAAGTGAGGCTTCCACCCCCGAAAGGATTCGAAGTCCCTCCCCCCGGACGGAAGACAGCTGATATCTGAATCAATGAGCTATTACTGCTTGTTAAGGAGGGCGATACCTAGCTTGAAACTTCATAGGTTTGTGTAGTGTAGTGACACGAGCATTAATACCTAAGGTCAGTCATCGCGTCGCAATGTTTGTGAAGCGCTAATGGCGGCCCGCCTGTGCACAAACATCGGCCAACTCATACAAAGTATTTCGTATATCTATGAAATTAACATGATATCTACTAGCTAACCCGCCCTTACTTGGATCCCGAGATTCCGTGAGAATTACAAAAAATAATAGTTATTACAACATTTATACAAAGAATTACTTAGGACCTACAGGCCACTCTAACTCTGCAACCACTAAAAGAAAAAGACTTTTACATCAGACATATTTTATTAAGATAACTATGATTTAAGGCTATTGAAGGAGAAGGTAATTTACCCAGTGACCAACGAAATCAAAACATTATCATTGTGGTAGCATAGACAAAAAAAATGACGGCGGAGCATTCGAGAAAAATTTGTTCACGGTGGCTTTTATATCTCCTCTAATCTGGTATTATCAATCCTTCAGCGATCATCCGTTGCCGCTTTGCTTCCTCCTTGGCGAGTCTCTCAGCCTCCTTCCTTTCTTGTTCTTCCTTCTCCTCTTGAGCCTTCTTCAAAGCCATGGCTGCTAGCGTCTTCTGATCCAATTTGAAGAAGTTTATTGGCTCCGCAATGTACCTTGCATCATTAGCGTTCATGTTCTCTATAAACTTGACATAATTGAACGTGCCATCCTCAACGTTGTATGTCTTGTCTTTAATGGCTAATTTCATCCAATCAGCGAACTCTATATCGGACAATGGTTCGCCCCATTTCATAAGTTCTTGGCGCAGCAGCTCAAAATCCACCTTCCCCGTCGTTTCGTCATCTTGTCCCAAATCGGCGAACGCTTTCGTGACTACCACCTCGAAATCGTCTCCCCAGTTCATTTTGGCTTCGATCATGAACAACCATTCATGGTATTCCACTGTGTCGACCAATTCATCCTCGAGAAACAGTTTGAAGAGTTCCTTTATCTCTGCGCCTTTTGGATTGAATCCCAACTTTCGTAACATGGTTGGAATCTGTCCCAACGGTATCTGGTAAAAAAGTATATTAATCATTAATTAATTCTTAAAAGGCTGTAAATCTTACCAATCTACATATATTGAGTGTTTAATGGCTTAACTGAGTCCATGTCAAGTCACAAGAACATTCGCAGCATTAAACCTGCGTTGGGTTAGAAAATAATAATAATGATGAGAATGCTATTATATAAACTTACTTCTCAGATCTAAAGGTTTCAAACTAAATAATTTAACGTTCAAAGTTTGTAAATACATACATATACTCGTAGGTCCTCTTTTTTTACACAGCAAAGAAACAATGCGGTCCTACTCGTAATAGTACCGCATTGTTTCTTTGCTGTTTATTACGCCAATTTAGGAAAGTTCGATAAACTTTATTAACTATATTATATTAAGTACGTGATGATCCAATGAGTGAAAAATGGGGAACTTTATTAGAAAGATTTTAAGTAGGCACTTTATAAGTATTAGATAACTTACCTTACCAGTGTCGTCTTCGTCAAATTCCTTGAAAATCTCTTTAAACTTTAGGAGGTCATCTGGACTGAAGCATGCCGGTGGTGGAGGGGGCTTTTTGGGTTTCTGCACGGGGCCACTAGCTGCTGCGGCCATCATGGCTTTCGCAGCCGCCGCCGCTGGCTTCTCTTTTCCCTTTTCTTTTTTACCTTTTGGCGGCATTTTGAAACCAATCTAAACTTTTACCTGAAATAAAATAGTACTTGAATAATTCAACATTTCTGTACGTACGGTAATTTTATTGATAGAAATTTATTGATATCCCAAAGTCGGTAATATACCTATGAAATAAAATATGTCTTGTATTTTTAAATCTTTGTTGAGAACATTATAATTAATTGTGTTTATTTAGAAGCTATACAATATTATGTTGTGTGTATACAACGGCCGGCATATTTGACACCTTCATTTGCACAAAAAGGAAAGGACGGATGTAAAATTAAGACGAAAGATGCAAGAAATTTAAACACAGGTCTAGTACTCGTAAGTATAATATTATATTTATTTTTAATCTTCATCCCTCAAAATTCAAGACAATAATTAGTAAAAAGTGGAATATATTCCGAAAAATTCAAACATTCCCATCCGGGCGCCAGCAGCGCTCATCAACCAATTAAAAACCATTATTACGATGTAAAATGGATGTAAAGAAACATTGAATTGACGCTTTGATTAGGTATCCTAATCAAACGTGATCTAGGTTCAATTAATGGTAGCGTTTGAATCGTCTGAATTTAGTGGCAGTTTTTAATTATCTTACTTTATTATAAATATTTCATGAGTACCTACCTAATATATATATTTTTCCTTTAAATTACGATGTAAACAACCAAGTAATAAAAATCTGTAAAAACCAAGTGCATATTGCCTATTATCTGTGATGCCTTACGTACAAATAAAATGTGTACCTACTTAATAATTAGATGTTTTACTTACGTAATATTTAATTTTTACTAAATGGTGCTGCTGCGTAAGGGTTAACTTTCGCATTACTTGTAGGCTCACTCATACCATGTGACTGTACAAAAAACCTAGTATCCAAGCCATTCAAAATAGCGAAATAATCTGTAGTGAAAAATGACAATCATAGACAAGTAACATTGGAAAAAGGGCGGGAAACTTCGGACACGGCGGACGCGGTTTTTTTCGTTTCTGTTTTTCTTTTAATTTGATATCTTGTTTAGAAAAGGATTGGTGTTGTTTATATTATAAATAGTGTATTATAAGTGTATATTCATAGTAGTTAGCTGTATATAAAGGTAAGTTATAGAAAATATAGTTTATTAGCACTCTAACTCATGGAGGAGCCCCCTGATCCTGGGGGAACAATTCCTCCAGGATCAGTAAACATACCACATATTCCATCTAAGATGGACATATTAATTTCGGCGGTCGAGTCGTCAATGGATACTGATACTTCTATTATATCTAATATCGACCAAACACTCAAAAGAAAAATATTTTCACGCGTATGTGTGGCATGTAATAAGCGAAAGAAAAAAACAAAAACACCCGATGGAAAAGCAAGGTATAATTGTGATTGCAAGTGCGATGCAAAAACCAATCTTGAAAATCCACTTAACACAACTACTGATCAAATTTCAAATGTAACCCCAAATCCTAATACTACAACTCGAGTGCCGGTTGGTCGTGCTCAATATCAAGTCTCTGATAATGCCCCATTTATTGTACATGTTCAAAAAGAAGGTGAAGTTGATAGCACTACATCACTGCACCCTATAACATTTGGCCGCTTTTTGAAACAAAATAATTTAGTTGGTATTGTGAATGGTAGTCTCAAACGAGTTGGCAGGAATAGAATAAGCATATCGTTTTCTTCGTACATAGATGCTAATAACTTTTTACAAAACAAAAATCTTGAAACAGCCAAATTCAAAGCATTTATCCCGACGTTTAATGTTACTCGCATGGGTGTAGTGAAAGGTGTACCTCTTGATTGGTCTTGACGATGAGGTTTTGTCAAGCATGACTGTGCCACTTGGTTGTGGACCAATAATTAAAATTAGGCGTATTAAAAGAAAAGTTATTGTAAATAATGCAAGTCAATTTATTAATACTGGAACAGTAATTATTACTTTTGATGGACAAGTACTACCTACTAGAGTTTACATGTGTTACACTGCTTTGCCAGTTAAATTGTACATCTATCCAACAGTGCAGTGCTACCAATGTTGCCGTTTTGGCCATGTAAAAAATCAATGCCGATCAATGCCAAAATGTTACAAGTGTGGGCAAGGCCATTCTGGGGACACTTGTCAGGTAGAAGAGGAGGATTACCGGTGCTGTTTATGTAAAGGTTCACACCAAGCTGTGAATAAGAAATGTTTAGAACATAGTAGGCAGAGGGCAATAAAAGAAACTATGAGCAAAAGCTGTATTTCATATATGGAAGCTATTAAAATGCATCCACCTGTTTCAAAATTATCTTATGCAGAAGCTTTATTTTCAACACCCATGTCTTCATCCTCAAAATATAATCCGTCTACTTCAGATTCTAATCCAGCAACTTCCAATTCTGTTTCACAGTCATATAAAAAAACTGTGTTTGCAAAGCCAAGATCTCCCGCAAAGCTGAGCAAAGGATATGACCGCTTTGCTCACTCAAATATAATAAAAGATCCTGTGTTACCTGCAGAAAAACCAATTAATAACAATCATAATGAAAACACTATGAAAATTGCTGATATAATTAAATTTCTCATCCAATTACTATCACAATCAAATTTAGTTTCACCGTCCCACGTCGCCTCAGTAATAGAAGCATTATGCCAAATTCAAAATATTAATAATGGATCACAAAGCCAGAGTGGTTCAATGGAATTGCCTAAGTCTCAACATTAGGAAACCTGACCTAATTCAATTAATAAATAATCAAGATCCTTTTCTCATCTGTCTCCAAGAGACATGGTTGAGAAAGGAATCATTGTTTAAAATGCCAGGGTTTGTTTGTCTCAGAGAAGACAGACTTGATGGGTATGGTGGAGTGGCAATACTCATCAAAAATACTCTGGCATTTACTCCTATCACTCTACCTGTACATAGCGATGACTTATCTGTTATTGCAGTTATTGTAAATAGTATATGTTATGTATCTTTATATTTCTCCCGTCCTTACAATGATATATTTAATGAAATTAATGAAATATTGAATTTTTTACCGAAACCATTTTTATGTTTAGGAGATTTTAATTCTCATCATGAGTTATGGGGTTGTTCCACATCAACTTACTACGGCGAAAAGTTGTTAGATTTAATTAGCTCCCATAACCTGTGCATTTTAAATACTGGATCTCCAACACGGCTCGCTCGAACACCTAGTGCTCTAGATTTGTCAATTTGCACTCCTGATCTCGCTTCTTCTCTCACTTGGTCACCTGCTGAATCTACTTATGGTAGTGATCACTATCCCATAATAATTACCTTCCCCTTTAAAAATCCTCCAAAGCAAGTAAGACAACCACGTATAAAACATAAACTAACAGATGCCAACTGGAGTCTGTATAGAGTAGCTGTAGAACAAAAAATTAAAAATCTACCTAAAATAAGTCACTCTAATTTATTAGAATGCTCACAAGCATTAGCTACAGCAGTAACTGAAGCTGCAAATGAATGCTTTCCGTTAAAAAGGTGTGGTTTGGTATTTATTCCATCTCCACCATGGTGGGATGCAGAGTGTACTAATGCAGTTAAACAGAGAAAGCAAGCTGAGAAACAATATTGTCAGAATATGACTGATGAAAATTTTGATCACTATTTGCAAATTGCTAATACTACTAAGGAGCTACTTAGGGTAAAGAAGTATGAAGGGTGGCAAAGGTTTTGTTTATCTTTAAATCCCCATGTTTCACCGTCTTTGGTTTGGCAAAACATTAGAAGATTCAGATCTGCATTTAAAGATACTCAACAAAATAAAATTTCATCAGAACTTGCAGAACAAGTCATGGATCGCTTAGCTCCTCCTTATGTACCTGAATGTCCCATGGTTATAACGCCCCATATATCTTTTAATTATTGTAATAACGCTTTAAATTCGCCATTTACACTTATTGAATTAAAAGGCGTACTTTCATCTACCAAAGATTCTGCACCAGGTGAAGACGGGATTCCTTATTCCTTCTTGTCGAATCTCGATGATAATAGTCTCAGTTACTATCTGTCCTTGATAAACAATGTTATGATTACGGGCATCGTGCCCGATTCCTGGAGGTCCCAAACATTGATCCTTATACAGAAGCCGAATAAACCTAGTGCAGATCCAACATCCTATAGACCGATTGCATTGTCATCGGTATTGGCTAAAACTGCTGAACATCTTATTAAAATTAGGCTGGAATGGTTCTTAGAACATAATACATTATTATCAAGAACTCAGTTTGGTTTCAGGAGAGGTAAATCTACTCTTGACAGTTTGAGCATATTTACCACAGACATAAGACTGAGTTTTTCTAAAAATGAGTCACTGGTTGCTGCTTTCCTAGACATAAATGCTGCTTATGATAATGTTAATATTTCAATTTTAAAAAATAAATTGTTAGCCTTAAATGTTCCTATTTTACTAATTAATTTTATTGTAAATATGTTGTATGAAAGATACATCAAGTATTCATTAGATTCGTCTGAAAATGATAAATTCATTAGAACTGTGTGGAAAGGTTTGCCACAAGGTTCTGTTTTGAGTCCTATTTTATATAACATTTATACTTACGATTTGGACACATCTATTGAGAAGTATGCAAATGTTCTGCAATATGCAGATGATTTGCTTTTATATGTTGCTGGACCATCCATACATAATATTAGTCAGTTATTAACCTTAGCATTAAATGCCTTAAAGGGTTGGTTAGATACTAATGGTTTAGATTTGTCACCATCCAAAAGTTCTGTTGTGATATTCTCCCGAAAGCGAAATCTCCCACCTATTAATATTAATTACAATAGTGTACCGCTAGAAATTAAAGAGAAGGCAAAATTTTTGGGTGTAATATTAGATACTAAGCTTACTGGAGTTCCTCACTATGAATATATTTTACTAAGGTGTGAGAGAAATTTAAACATTTTAAGGTGTCTCACAGGTGTATGGTGGGGTGCACATCCTTTTTCAATGAGACTGTTATATAATGCTTTGATAAGGAGTGTTTTGGACTATGGAACATTCTTATTACACCCAGGTAATACAAGTGCAGTTAAAAAGCTGGATTCTGTTCAGTCTAAGGCTTTGAGATTAGTAACAGGTGCAATGAAATCGAGTCCCATAAATTGTCTGCAGGTCGAATGTTGCGATCCACCCTTATATCTAAGAAGGCAGTTCCTCTGTGATAAATTCTTCTTCCGAACGCTACAGCTAAGTTCACATCTATTATTTTTAAAAGTACAACAACTGGCGGAGCAGGTTGATACCTGTAACTACTGGTTTCATAAAGATTCTCCATGTCTTGTAAAAAGTCATAGAAAATATGAAAGCTTAGGAGCTCCCACATATCGAAATATTACTCTTCCTTTATACCAATACAACTATGAAAGTCTTGTTGCTGTTCCGCAAATTAAATTGGATATAGGATTATTAAAAAATAATCCCAACTCAAAACAAGAATTCAACAGCATTATTAATAATGACTGGTCCGACTGGCATTGCATATTTACGGATGCCTCTAAAGATCAAGATAACAGTTGCGTTGGCGTTGGGGTCTATCATTCACAATATAAATGTATACAACAAACTAAACTTCCACCTGAAACTTCCATTTATACCGGTGAATGTTACGGATTACTTAAAGCTCTAGAATATATTTTAATTTTAAAGATATCAAAAACAATAATTTTTTCGGATTCCCGCAGTGCTTTAGAAGCTATTATGAGATTCCCATTTAAAGTTCATAAACAGTCTTCAATTATTTTCGACATCAGAGATCTTTTATATAAATGCTCTCAGAAGAATTGTGATGTTGTGTTGGCTTGGATTCCAAGCCATGTGGGCATTCCCGGAAACGTAAGAGCCGATCAACTGGCAAAAGAGGCTGTACGTGTAGGAGATACTGTACCATACACTAATTATTGTACTGATCTGGTACATTTAGCTAAAACATATTTGTATGAAGCGTGGGATGTGATATGGCATAATGATGGTTCAGAGGGTAAACATTATAGAAAAATTCAGCCATTCATTCCAAGAAAACCATGGTTTAGCCGACTAGTATTTTCTAAAACGGTCACTTCTGTTTTGTGTAGAATGCGCTTAGGTCATGTTTGTACCCCGGCGCATTTGCACAGACTAAAAATTGTCCCCGACCCCCTTTGTTCCTGTGGAGAGTATGGGGACTTAAACCATATTTTCTTTGCATGCACTTTGTATGACCGATTTGCCTTTCTTGATAATCTTGAATCATTGCACATTCCATTTCCTACCTCTATAATTTGTTTATTATATACTAATTGTTATGATGTTTATAAAATTTTGTCTTTGTTCCTAGAAACAAATAATTTAAAGTTATAGCTCAATGTATTGTATGTATATATGTAAAAAAAGTTGTAAATAATATTTGTATACATATTTAAAAAAACCCTATCCTTTTCCTTTGGAATTCCAATTTGAATCCTGCTTGATTTTTTAAAATAAATATAGTTTCCCTAACTTTTATTATCCTATAACCTGACATTGGCTTATCTGTGTAAAGCCAAAGAGAGAAAAAAAAAAAAAAAAAAAAAAAAGTAACATTGACAATTGACATTGACAACTGACATTGACTGATATCGCTATTTTTCATTTGTTTCGGCCAATTTTCGCAGATTTTTCACAAATCTTATAAAAGGGTTAAAAAGCGTTATAGCCTCAAGATGTTGAGCCGAACTTTATTACTGAGGAATCCTTACTTCGCTAAACCATCTTTGATCTTAAGAAACATATCTGTTTCTTCGCCGAAATGTGATATCATAAAAATTCAAAGTACGGAAGATTTTAAGGCTAAGGTTATCAACAGTAAAACTCCTGTAGTAGTGGACTTTTTTGCTACGTAAGTATTTAAACAATAAGACTAAACTTTGCTTTAGAACGGACGTAGCTCCTTGAATTTTATTTTACTTTATCTCTGATTTATATAGATGGTGCAATCCTTGTAAGCTGCTTACACCGAGACTCGAGTCAATAATCTCAGAGAATAAAGGCAAAGTACTTCTTGCCAAAGTGGATATTGATGAACAGACTGATCTGGCACTTGACTACGAAGTTAGTTCAGTACCAGTTCTCGTAGCCATCAAGAACGGCAAAGTGCAACAGAGGTTAGTTGGATTACAGGATACAGACAAGTTGAGGAAATGGATAACACAGTTCACATCGGATGACTCTGAGGTCAATGTTCATAATTGAAAAGTGGAAACGATTTTCGGCCATTAAGGTGAACTAATGGTCTCTGCTTGCCAACTTCAAATTTAATTAGGTTTTCACAATTTGTTACTCATGGCATTTAAATTACATAAGTAGTAGTATCATCTTAACCCATTCTATTTTCCTGAACTGGATACCTAGTAAAGGTTTAATTAATATAAACCTGTAAAGATAGTGCTAATCCCAGTTTTACTGTCATAAGACGATGATATATTACTCTTACAAATTATGAAAACCTTACAAAAATTTAAATTTGGTAAGCAAGATGTTGCATTCAACCTTAAATATTTATATTATTATTAAACTGCATAACATTAATTATTATTGTTGTTGTTCTACATAATAATGTAGTTGAAATAAAATAAAGAGTAGACATTAAAATGTATTTTATTTATTCTTGTAAACATTGTATTAAACTCCTAGCCCTATTGTAAACTGTTTCATCAGGTTTTACTACTTCAGTAGCTTCCGATTGCCCCTTATCGCATTCAGTGTCTTTGTTGGTTTGTGATTCCATCCAGTCATCCATCTGTTTTATAATTTTATTGGCATCATTGAGAAGTATGGTTTTAATATTACCTTGTGCAGATTCAAAGTATTCCAATAATGTAGGCCAAATAGCATCTGGTATAAGATTGGTTGAAAATTTGTTTCTATGGAGCCACACTTGCCTCGCTTTCATAAACTTCCAGTTCTGCCGGTCATGTTTCCACTGTGATAAATAATTAAGGCATTGTGACTTGGTTTGGTCCTTTGCTTGGGCTTGTTCCAAAGCAAGTCTTGCAGCATACTTTTCCCTTTTTAATTGCCGTATTGACTTATTATTTTTTTTACCTGTGGTCCCTGACTCTTCAGCTACTACTGGAGCTTTTTTCTTTTTTTTACGTTTCTTGGGTACTTCTTCAACGTCTGAGTTTTCACTGTCATGAGGCCTTTTTATTGGCTCGTCTGAAGTGTCGTGGAGTTCCTTTTCATCAGGTGTGGTGTTTTTTAAATCATTGCAGGATTTGTTTAGTGTATCGGAATCTGAGATTTCAGAATCTTTCTCAGTCTTTTGTATGGTTTGTTTTTTCTCACTCTTCTTTTTCTTATTGCGACCCATGTCTGTTTATAGAAAGTATTTGTTACATTACAGCTACACCAAGAAATCAAACATAACCTAGAAAAATAGAAAAGGCGCGCGGCGTAAGGCGTTACATAGGTAGTTACATACGTTCCCTGGTCTGTGACATACACAGACGAACCGAAAGAGTTAGGTACAGTGCGACAAGGCTATCTTGGCGCGTGGCCAAAATCGGTACTAACACCGCTATCTTGAGAAACTGTTTGATAGTCCGCTCTGTGAGTATATCGCTTTTGTAGGTATGTTGTGTTTTTCTTGCGGGCGATGGGTACCATCCGGCGCGAAAATTCAAATTTTATTTCGTTTTTTGCTCATAGTGGGCTAATTATACATCGAAGGCTAATGGCAATAAGTTTTGCGGATACAACATTTATGTATCTACATGTTTTTAATAAAAACTCTGCTCAACAATATTCATTTGCTTCATATTGGTTCCCGATAGCTCGAAATCTGGGAAACTGCAAAAAAATACCTTTCGGGAACCGATATGAGATGAGTGGGAACTTTCGAGTAAATTTTCTATTAAAAACATGTAGATGCATAAAAAGTAAGCCCGCAAAATGCATTGCCATAAATCTACAATGTCTAGTTAGTCTAATATTTGCGAAAAACTTAATAAAATTTGAATTTCGCGGGCTGGTAGGGCCGCAACACCTTAATATCAACTATTTTAAACTAAAATTGTTACAGGTAACATAAAACAAAGTTACAGGCGTTTAAACTTTGGAGTGGGGGGATCTTCTATCCCTTTCTCGCAAAACGAAAATTTGTATGAAGCCGCACGAAGCTACTATGGCATTGGTAAGGTGTGACGTCACAATTTCATGTTGCTATCTCTGTCTAATCACAAATCTTTAAATGCTTATAACTTTTTTGTTATTTGATCGATTTAGTTAGTTCTTTCAGTGCACGTCATTATTTTAATTCTACTTTATAATAAAGTAATAAAAAAATTGGAGTCAAATACCCTATTAATTAGTACATTACGTTTTAACAACTAGGCTTTATGCGCGGCTCCGCCCGAGTTTTAGGTTTCTTCCCGTTTTAGCTCGTTAAAACTGCTTCAACGGAAGTTTTCTATAGTAATCACCTTTAGCTGTGTAGCTGTATTGATTGCGATAGCAAATTTAGATTTATTTTATTCGTAATCCCGCAAAATCTGTGGATTCTAAATTACAACTTACATTGCAGGCAACGATATAAAGCTCGATAGAATATCCAATGATGAAATTCAGTATCTCGCTTATGTTTATGTCCCACTTATGAGTTGTGACCATGGATGTAACATAAAGGATGAGTCCTTAGTGACGTCACGCATATATTTTAAGGCTCCAACCTGAAGCTGGATTCTTAAATTGTCAAATCTGTAAAATGGTGCTAATGTTTGCGACCAACAGCGGTTTTGTGCATGGTATGTGCTTTGAGCTTTCAGCGGTAGGTACCGAAATGTATGACGAGCGACGCCATATTTGAGAAATTTTTGGTTTCAACATACGTCAAATAGTTCCCGTCCTCTTAGCGTAGCGTATTTCGTCATTGGCATAGCTGGGCACCGTTAATCAAATATGTAGTTAACTTCGTTAATCGTTAATCCGTTACAAAAAAGTTAGCTTCATTAAATGTTAAAGCGTTACATTTCGGAAGAATTAACGCAAGTTAATGTTAATTGTTAATCCGTTAATATGTGTAAAATTGCATTATTATATCGTTGCGTTAGTGAAATAACAAAACCTGTTGGTTTAGGTTCTGAAAGTTAACAGGTTAGGAACAAAACAAAATAAATGTATAATTGAAATGTGTGAATCAATCAGCGGTCATAAGGTGCATATTCCCCTTCATGCACCCCTTCATGTTGAAGTTCTCTTCTGTAAGCTCGTTTTGGTGTTAATATATCTATATCTTAATCTAATATATATAAATCTCGTGTCACAATGTTTGTCCTCAATGGACTCCTAAACCACTTAACCGATTATAATAAAATTCGCACACCATTTGCAGTTCGATCCAACTTGAGAGATAGGATAGTTTAAATCTCAATTTATCTATTTTTTATTACCCTTAAGGGCAAAACAACGTTTGCCAGGTCAGCTAGTAATATATATAAATCTCGTGTCACAATGTTTGTCCTCAATGGACTTCTAAACTACTGAATCGATTTAGTTCAAACTTCGTGAATATCTGTCATTTGGTCCAACTTAAAAGATAGAATAGTTTTTATCCCACGTGGACGAAGTCGCGGGCATCAGCTAGTCTATACATAAATATTTAAATTCTAAATATGAGGTGAGTGGCAATTTTCGAAAAAAGTTTCTATTAAAAACATGTACTTATGTAGATGATATTATGCCTGCAAAATTCATTGCTATAGGTAAACCTACAATGTGTAGTAGAATTTCGCAGCCAAGTAGGGCCGAAACACTTTAACGAGTAACGGACTTCTGCATATTAACGGAAGTTAACGTATCCGTTAACATTTTCAAAAGTTAACTTAAAAGTTAATCCGTTAATCAAAATGTTAACTTGGTTAATATGTATTATTAACGGAATAACGAGTTAATGCCCAGCTATGGTCATTGGTTTTGGTTGTGACTGGTGAATAAGGTGATTACAATAATTACGAAATTCGATACGATAAGAGGACGGGAAAGATGTGACGTATGTTGAAGCCAAAAATTTCTCAAATATATTTCAGTACCGTTGACATCACAAGCCGCTGTCGGTCGCAAACATTAGCGCCATTTTACAGTTTTGACAAATTAAAAATCCGGTTTCAGGACGGAGCTTAAAAATGTATGCCTAACGTCAGTACAATTTTAATATGTTTAATCCTTTGATTATATATAATTGATCTATGGTTTAATCTTGGTTTAATCAATGGGTGATTACAAGTTGTGATGCCGTGATGTGATATATTATGTTCATAGACAATAGCACGCCGCTTCTGTCAAAGTGCTGTTGTTGGCAAGTGGCTATGACTAAAGAGGTAATGGACACAAAGTACTGAGTCTTTTCGGCTGGGTATTTCCGCCATCTTCTGTCGCATCGAAAATAACTACAAGAAGTCAGAGGTGTAAAACCTCAAGGTCCAAATAGAAGGTAGTGATATTAGGAGCCCTACTCATCTATCAACATTTAACTTTACATATTATATGAATTTTATCGATATCGGTATAACAGCGGTCGCATCATTAGTACTTTGTTTTTGTTTTGTTAACATAACAACAAAAACTAAATCGAATTTATTTCAATCCTAAAGAAATATTTCTTCTTTTACACATTATATAAGTGCATGTAATATGATCATAACACATAATAACACATAATTTTTAACGATTTAACGATATAATTAATGAAATCGAATACTGACCTATGATATGTTAAATGTGGCCTATTTTTGTCTTTCCGCGATCTGCACTGCACAACACAACACTGAGTAGGCATTTTCACACCTGAATACTAATCATAATCCGCACGTAAACTAGAATAATTATATGATTGTCTAATATTTCAAAAAACATGATACGCATAAACTTTGTATACATGTTTCGACATGTTCGAATCTACAAAATGCGACAATTTATGGAGAAATTGGCCACCTATTTTTTCGTGACGTCATAACTTCAGTGTTGCCGAAATCAGAAAAAACAAATATGTTGCTATCTCGTTTAACGTAAACAATTTTGAATTAGTTAGAAAGAGACAATGTAATGTTTGTTATGGCTATGTCGATTTCACGCAACATATAAACGCATATGTTTGTGTAGAAAACTACAGCTGCTCCACTTGTAGTTTCCTTTCTCGTAGGCAAGTGGCAACCCTAAATTCGCAATTTTTTGGCACGTCACAGCCGCGTCATCATGTCTCCGTGTCTGCTTTTATCGCACATATAATATTATATTCGGCATTATCGGGTCTTATCGAAACGTTTTTATGTGGACCTTATAGTGAAGGCTGTTAAGAAAATAAATTCGACGATGGAGCTGATAAAGCAGGTGTCCCAGACACAGTTTCTGTTCCCCGTGGCAGCTGTAGCGGTTGTTTTAGTGTGCGCAACTCTCGTATTTATATTCGGTTTCCGCACGGCGGAACAGCCGCAGTTCGACAAGCTGCCGCTGGTCGTAGACGACAGGAAGTCGTCCAACAAGAAGAGGAAAATCAAGGAGAAGGTGAGTGCCCGAGGCGGTGCGGCCCAACACTGCCTGTGCTCATTTTATTTTTAACCTTTAAACATATGTTTATAAAACCCTACAAGAAACTTAAATCCAATTATTTCTGTTTTTAACTGATACAAACTGTGTACTTATTCTTAGTATATGTAAATTAATCGTCACGTTTGTCCGCGAATGACTCTTAAACTGCAGTCTTAACTTGCAGTTTACCTAACTTAAAAGATATTTTTTATTTCCCTAATGGGTACAGGTTTCCTTTGGCTGGTTACAGGGGGAGGGGTGGGGCGGGGGGAGGGGGGAGGGGGGGACGGGGTGAATCCCCCCTCCAAGTGAAAAAGTGCGAAACTCAATAGTTTTAGAGAAAAAAAATTTTAAAGTTTTGAAATTTTGAGGTTTTTTTGATCATTATAATGACTACTTTACACAGCGGAAGTGGTAGGGGGCTGGATGAAGGGGCGCGGGAGGGTAAAGGGTAAGATGAGGCCCACTTCCCAACCCCCCTAAGGGACATTTTGTGTATTTTTTTTTAATTTTTAAAATATTTTTTTAAGGAGATCTAGATAAGTATACTTACAACCTTTGTATCCAAATCAGATGAATGACAGCTCTAAAATAGGGACCAATTCAGATCTGTGACTTCTCCGGCGCTGCGGGAAGTGCAGCCCCTTCGCCCCTGCGTAGCAAAGCACAGGCACCCACGCTCACCTCCGCAGCCTTGGCATGCTGGTCGCCTTTGGCGACCAGCCTCGGCCGCTCCGGCTCGCTCGGGTGCCTGTGCTGTGCTACGGCGGGCGGGGGCTGCACTCCCTCCGCGCCTCCGACTAAAAAAAAAACACTCTAGGGGTAGGACAAACAAGACTGCTTGGTGTCAGGGTTAGGCATTTCGGTTCTGTGACTATTTCGACCTAAATCAATCCAGTTCGATTTTGTGTCCATACAGGTCTTGTGACTACTTTAAACTTTTTCAATTTAATTCTCTGACCACATTAGTTTGTGATCCTTTTTACGATCTCGACTGGAAGGTGGACGAACAATGACTGATGAATAGAAAACTGACATTTCAAATGACAGAATCAAAATGGCTGCCGCATTTCGTTTTTACAAACTTTAATTAAAAAGAATTTCATTGACAGTTAAAAGTAATTAAAATTGTTGAATTTCTGATTTTAAAAAGGTACAACTTTTTTAAAAAATTAAACACCTAACATGAATGCAATACAAAAAACGAAACGTTTTTTGACAACTACGAGTCAATACAGTCTTTAGTTTATGGTCATTGATCAATTTTGTCTGAAGTTTCATATAGAAAATCGTAATTTTTAAAAATTTATTTCTCGTAAATTACTGAGATTCGCGCTAAAACCTTTCAGTGCTAGGTTTAATATATTATAAGCCATCTGTAAAAAAAAATGAACTACCAACTAATAACCAGCCAAAGGAAACCTGGGCCACACATTTGGTTAGCTGTACCTATATATAAAAAACACAAACCTTTTTATGTTTTAGAAAACTTCTCCTAACCGTGCATCAAGTGATGAAACGAAAACAAAAAGCGAGCCTCCCAAGAAGTCCCCAACCAAGGAGAAAAAAGAGGAGAAAGTGAAAGAAGCTGAGAAGCCTAAGCCCAAAGAAAAAGTGGAAGTTAAAGTTGTTAAAAAGGAAGCTCCAGCTGATGTGAAGAAAGGAAAAAAAAAGCCTGTAGTTGAGACGGAGAAGCCAGCGGATTTTGATGATGGGTTGTGGGAGGAGGTATTTTTATTCTATTTTTTTAGTTTTAGTAAAGGTAAATAACAATGCAGTCTAAGTATTTTTTTTTCCTCCCTTGTATCTGCGATCAGTCTTACGACTTTTACCAGATCTGTTGCGTTTCCTATGGCGATTACAGACAGGGGAGCCATCGCTCGACCGTCCGTCAAGTATCGCACGTGAGCTCGTTTGAGGCGTTTAATTTGTGGGGCTTGTAGTAACGAGCTAGCAAGGTGGTTGGGATGATTCGCAAGACGATCCTTGTGTTTTTTGCAATATTTGCTAATTTCCTCACTTATAGTTGTCAGTTCGAGGTATTTATGGATTTCGTCGGTGCATGTATAAATGCAGTCTAAGTTAAAACAAAATATTCCATGTGTGTCAATCTGCAATCAAAGCACAGGATATTTTCTATGATTTTGTAACTAACCCGATTTTGTATTGGTTGCTGAGTGGGGCTTTATTGTCAAACAGGAGTATTTCACATGAAATTAAGAAATGCCTTTTTAAAGTCCTTGCTCATATTGGACTCTGATTTGTGGGTGTGTGGTTAGCTTACACATTCTCTTGACTCAACAGTCATCTGTTACTGAATACCACTTGATATTCAATTTTTATGGACTTTTTTTCTTTACGTACACTGATTTCCATAGAGTATAATATATACTCTGGATAGCTGACTGTCAAAGTAAAAATGAATACACTTAAGATTTTCGCCATTTTGGTGCTGATTGTTGTGTAACCTGGCGTGAGCGTCTTTGGAACTAAAATATAATGACATTCAAATGTTGGTCCACTCTATGGTCCACTTCCAACAAATGTCAATTTAGTACTGTGGATGCTCGGGGGAGGCGCTTCAAATCAACTCAAAAAAATTACCTGTCAAACGTATGGAATCACGAATCCAGAGATACATATCAGTGTTTACGTAGCATTGGTCCATTCAGCAAGAAATGAAAAAAGAAGACATAGCATTCCAACAGAACTGAAATATCAAAAAGAGGTGTTGGTCACAGTAACAATGGGAGTTCAATGTTTTTTCCCATCTCAAAAATGCCCAACAAGAGAACCAAAGAAATCACTTTAAAAAATATCTGTTTTAGGTGCCAAAAAAGAGTGACAAGAAAAAAGTAAAGGGGCCTGAAGAGAAAGAGAAGAAGGAAAGTCCTAAGAAGAATAAGAAGAAAGTGAAAGAAGCTGATGTTGAAGCAGCTCAGCCGGAGAGGGAAGTTGAGACGATCAAGGTGCTGAGCGTGGAAGGCCCCAAGGTGGACGAGGACTCTGTTAGAGCTTTGCAGGCCCAGGTTGAAGAGCTACAGCGTGTCCTTAAAGAGGTAATTGAGCATGGAACTAATTTTTAATCTCGTTTATAGTATTATGGCAGACACCCATGACTTGCTGAATAATTAATTTATGTCTACTAGCTTTTTTTAATACTAGCTGTTATGGTACTTGTATTCTGAGCTTTTGAACCTCAGTTTGATTTCCTGTCCTGTTAGCATGGGGGTCAGAGACAATTTTTTTTTTACTCTATACAAGTTAGTACTTGACTGCGATCTCACCTGATGGTAAGTGATGATGCAGTTGATTTCTCCACAGGGAGAGGATAAAATTTTCACACTGTCACAGATGGAGTAAATATCTCTTAATTTTTACTCAGACAGGGGGTTAGAGCATAAAATTAAGACATACAATTGTTATTCACATTAAATGTTGGGTAGGGCTATGATGCAACAGGAACAACAATTCCCCTAATCCTGTGAACCAGGTGACCTTTATGTTGATGAAAAAAAAGAAGTACCAACTTTGTTTAACACTTCAGAGATTATATGAGCTAATTATATGCTTATCAGGCGGAGCTCCGTGATCAAGGATTGTTGGGCACCACGGATGAAGTTGGCACAGAGAACGAGCTGACTGAAGTAAAGGATCTCAGGAGCAACAAGAAAATGGAGAATAAAGAGAAGCAGAACAAGAAGAAGGCTAGTGAGGTTAGTTTTACTATCAGTGTACTTTTTATCCACCACTGCTTTGCCTTAATAATCCTGTGAGAAAAAAATCTTATCTCTTGTCTACATCATAGAGAACCTTATCACAAGATTACAGCTTTCAAGTGTGTCTAGACTTGTAGTTGATTAGAAATTGAGTGAGCAAGGATGTCATTTTAAAAAGCAACTAGTAGTTGCCTGCGGTTCCACCCACATGAATTTTAGTTTTTACAAATAATCCCGTGGGAATCGTGGATTTTCCCAGGATTGAAAGTGTTCATGTACCCTTTTCTAACCTTTATGACCTACTTTCAAAGAAGGACAATTTTTGAGCGATTTGGTATTTTTTATATGACCCTTTATAGCAGGTATATATTATTTTTCCAGGCTACAGCAGTAGCTAAATCTGCTAAGTCAGAAGAAAAGGAGAGCTCTGAGACCTCTGAGAAGCAAGAAGACAAACCGGCCGGCCCAGTGTTTGACGAACTTGGAGGTAAGACTTTTAAAATAATAAATCATAACTTTACGATACCAACAGACAGGTTGTCCCACAAAAATGCGGCATGGATCCCTTGATCGGGACGTAACTTAAATATTGCAGATAGATCATTTTAAATAGAGAAGACTTCATTTTAATTTCATAAACAATTTGAACGGAATTTATGGATTTTTAAATTTCTTGTTTATTTTCCGTTGATAACTTCCATCTTCAGCATCTATCTGGATTTGGTTGGTAGACTGCATAATCGTGAATCCGTATAACTAAATGCCGGATAATCGTATTTCTACTGCATATCTCTGTAAGAGATTATCTGCTATAAATAGTAATTATAAAGTTAGGTTAATGTTATTATTGCAGCAGTTGCAATTATTAAATGTATCTTTGCTTGAAGTTGCTCTTGTATTTAAATACAAAATCTGATATATAATTTCAAGCAAAGATTTTTATATAAACACTATCTGACCCGGCAAACGTTGTTTTGCCAGGGATATAAAAATAGATTATTACGACATACTCTCAAACCTACCGATCACACACAGAAAATTTCATAACAATCGGTCGAGCCGTTTCGGACGAGTTTGGTAACAAACACGAGACTCGAGAATTTTGTATTTTAGAGATGAAAAAATGATATTCAATTCCGCAGTCATATTGGCGTAAGTCTACAATGTGTTTTTGGTTTATAAACAGCAGAAAACCGATTTAAAGGATAGGATGCCGATTCTTGTATGAAATTTGGGCTATACCTTGCGTCTTAACCAAATCATCGGTAAAACATTAGAAATATTCTCAATATTATGTAAAAAAAAAGATTAGTAAGATTCTAATAATCTGACAGGGAATTTCTAATAATCTGATTTTCCATATGGTCATTCTTAGTTTTATAAGTGGCTTGGCGGTTCCACATGTTTCGAAACGTTTAATTACTTTTTTTTATAATACTTTTAAACCCCTGTTCACATTTCGCTAAAATAAATATATGCGATATTAAAATTTGAAAGAAGATTCTTCATGCATACGTGCTTCAGACGCAGAGTGACGCAAATATAGCCCATTTTCTGGCATTCTCCTTTTAATTGCGCAGGCACACTTTTGCAGTGAGCTTTAATTTTTTCGCTGTACACTGTATTACTACTAATTCAATAACGAAATTGTACCATTGATGCAGAAATGTGGACCACCTATTCACCCAATTGAGTTAATCAATAAACAATCGTTTGACACAGGTGGGCACAATGTCTACCCCACGCTTGGCTTGGCAAGTAGTCAATTTGTTGTGAATTTTTTGCAGATACTTGGACGGACGCTAAAGTGGCTAAAAAGGGCAAAAAGAAGGCTCGCAAAGAGTGAAACATGCCAGCACCTGGGGCACCCCCTAGCTAGCTCAATGCCGTTCACATCACGAGTAAAACTACAAAATGCGAACACTGATGGCAGAATCGACAAATACATTTCAAGCACCTATAAAAATACAGTCGTCATATTTGTGAGCTTTAAATTTTGTATCCTACTTGCGCCCCAATTAGGATACAAAGAACTTTAAAGACCTTTGGAAAATTTGGAACTCCAATAATTTATTGGGGTTCCACACTTCAGCTTATCAGGGCAGGAGCTGTGTGAATGACCAGAAGTTTTTTTTATTTAATTTTTTATACTGTATTGCAATCAGTTATTCTGTGCTATAGGTAGACCTTTTTAATGAAAACGTTGCTCTGAAAAGTGTAAAGTGGCATTACACTGTTCCGGTTTCGCATCGCGAGTTCGCGCGCCGCGCAATTGCCACTTTCCGATGTTACATTACAGAGTAGGAGCATGATACTCTGATCTCTGTAAAACATTGAATATTTGATATTTCTCAAAATATCGAGTGAAAACAATCTTGTAGAACAAATGTAATGTAAACAAATACAGGCCGAGAGCAATTTGATATTTTTTATATAACCCTGTAAATTTCTTTGACATTTTGTTCTGTTACTTTTTGTATTTAACACGCATCACACAGTTATATCATGTATGTTATTTTTTTTAAGAAACGGTGTTTTTATGACCGTAATCTTATAAGTGCTTGAAGTAAAAACCTTACTCACAGGTCCATACTTTCATAATAATTAATGATGCAGAATGTTATAGAATGTATTTTTATATATATTAGCAATATTACCATCTAAGATATGACTAATAATTAATAATTTTTATATTTGCAAAAATAAAATAAAAATTATCGAAATTATTTTAAAGATAATATGGTTCAGATTATGTTGACGTTACCTATACGTTATGTAAAGCAATGCACATTTAGGTATTAGAAGTAGAAAAAATAACTTCTCGCAACGTATATACAAAACATAAAACATATTTAAAAAATCCGAAAAAAAAAAAGAGTTATTTTTGACCTAAATATGTGCTGCTATTACATGAAAAGTGTGTTGAATGAAGCATTGCTTTGAACATACAACAATATATGACATGATACTTAAATATTTGTAGTACTATCTTTAGTTATTAAAGAAAACCACTACCTACGAAGTTAATAATAATTTTTTTAATATTATTATCGTTGAAAATGTGACATTTCGGTTGTAGTTTTATATAATGGGTGAATTTGTTTTGTAAAATATTAAGTTTTGATTTTATTACAACTGTTCTTACAAAATCAGTTAAACTTACGTCCATGTTTTAGTTGCATATTTTATGGTATGACTTGTTTTTGGGTAATAATTTAATAATTGTTTTTCTTTGAAGCATAATAGAAATTGTTTTTATATGTTTTAAAAAGAGTCATTATATTTTTACATGGAATCTGCAATATTTTTTGGTGTTACTGGGAGTCATTATGCGAGTCGGAATTAATGGGGTGTTTTACTTGTATGAAAATATTGATTAATAAATACATTTTCAAAACTAAACTAAAGTAATACTTAAATAAAATTTGGAAAAACTAATGACGATAAATATTTTAATATTTCCGATGAGACAAAAATAGCCTTAGTGGGTTGTGACGTCATACATAGTATAGGTCCTACGAATTATCGTTTTACGAAATAGGGACAGAATGCAAGTCCACCAAAAATTAAAATTCTTGTAACTTAGTATTTCCTTGTCGGATTTGGATTTTATTTTCAATATACGTGTTATTATTTCTGTCCTACTTTACGATAAAGTAATAAAAAAAGAGTAAAATACCGTATTGCCGACTCCGTGGATTTTCAGGAATATATAAACGAGGATAATATTATATTGTGTGAAGGTATCTAATATAGAGTTATGTAGATATAATTAACATTTTTTCATAATAATATTAAAACTTCTGGTGCTTGTAGTGATAAGTGTCTTTCCATTCCATGTGTGTATATTTTGTTCTCTACTAACCTATTTCCTAAATAATAATTCCATTATATTTACTTTCAATAACATCTATTCTACATTATTATGTATGAACATATTTTAGTATAAAACATACTAGAACTCTGACCAAACTACCACATTTACCAATACCAGTGATTGTTTTCATTTTATTTTTACATCTTACGGGATTTCCGTCCATATTATTCGTCTTCTTTTTTTTACAAGTTTCCAGTGCATTTTGATATTTTAACATGAAAAGACAAAATGAGATTATAATAGCAAAACAAGAACATAAATATTATTCTAAGTAATTAATATTTTTGTAATTATATAAAACTATCCTCCAACAGTAAGTACAAGTAACAATATCCCATATTAGGTACCAAGAATATGTATATCTGAATAAACTTTATCTAGGACAACTTTATTACTTTTTTAAATGTAAAGGAATTTGAGTATTTTGGACAAGAATATTCACAGGAATGTACCATTATTGTTGGTTGTAACGAAACATCGATGTTCTATTGCAGATTCCTATTTAGTATGTAATTAGAGTTAAGTATAGTAATAACTATTCTCGGAAATATTAAAGTTTGTGAATCTAAGATCATTTCAGATTTGTAATCTGATTCATAATAATAATAATCGGATTAGGACTGGCAGTTTGAATGCTTCGATTTTTTTTTACAAATAAATTGTATTATAGTAAATTTTAAATGGGTTACATCATCTTTGCATAAATATAGAACAAAGACTCTACAGAAGGTAATCTCTAATGTCTACATCAATACCAATTAATATTATAAGAATTTAACACATTCTTTCTGAGTTTTAAATTCTCCATTCATTTTCTCGACTGATATAAAAACTCGCGACTAAGTTTGATTCAATTGGTCGATTAATGACGAGCATATTTCTTTCACAGACACAACGTGAGCGTTGTTAGAGGAATCGAGCAAAGATTTAAATCGCAAGATAGGCCCTTAGCCTAAATTGCGCGCATCAAAAACCTCCACTAACATGTTGAGTGAGTGCTCTTTCACTTGTGATAGAAAGAGTGACAACGTGTCGCACACAAAAAAAAATGTGGACGCGTTTTTGGAGGTTTAGGGCTCATCTAGCGATTTAAATCTTTGGAATCGAGTATATTATAATTATGAAAGCTTGCTTTCTGTTAGTCATATCGTGGCAATAGTTTACCATTTCTACCGTCAAAGGCTCAGACAGTAATCGATTAAAGTAGCGAAGAACAATCTGAAAGATCTTGGCCCAGTTTTTTTTTTCATAATAATAATAATTATTAATAGTTTTTATACTTCGTTTGGTGATGTTGCGTGTCAGAGGGCAATTTGTGGTTGTTGCAATGATAAAGTTAGTGATAAATATTTTATTGGTAATTGCAAAATCTCTGTGCACATACTTACGAGTTACGACCTTGTTGTTATTTAATATTTCTTACGGGGTGTTTAATGTATGGGATTTGATGAATTTATATTTTTGTTTGCGTTCCTCTTAATATTGTGCTCAGATATTTATTACTAAGCATTGTACTTAGGGCCTAAATTAAAATTAAGATGTAGGATATAACTATTGAAGATTTAGCGTGTTTGCATTAAAATTCATATATGATAAAATATCATTGGTACATTAGGATTTAAAGATATATTTTTTGGCTTCATATACCTACATAGTTTTGTAAAGATTTGTTTCTAGTTCCGGTAGTTGTGTCCAAGACAGAAATCCACGTATCTTCAGAGTGTTTGTTATCTCTATAGGCTCTAAATAATAATGAATGTGTAAAATAAATATTTTTTTAAAATCAATAAAGAGTGATATTAATATGGATATTGTATTATTTCGTTCTCTTTAGCATTTCGATAGTTGAGAGTGCATTTGTTGTAACTTTCAAGATACTGGTATACTTAGGTAGGTATATGAGATCACCAATCACCAATCAAAAAATATTGCCTGTATACACACTTTTTGATATTATTTTGTCGATAGCACGATTTTTACTTGACTTGTCTCTATATAATATCTATCGGAATCAGTCTTCATTATTTTCAACAACTTGTCATTAACTATGAAACTGCAAATATATACAGTGTGTCCGGGATCGAACTAGCGATAATTTAAGGGAGTGTTCTATAGCTCATTACAAGCAAATGCGCCCCCCCCTTTGTGTGGGATTTTTTGCTTGTAATGAGCTATAGAACACACCCTTAAATTATCGCTAGTTCGATCCCGGACACACTATAATATAATACTTACAATATAATAGGCGATGCATACTTATTACTAAACATTGCTCTATTGCTAAGTGCTACCTGCCGAGTTTAGGTCCTTTCATACTCGTAATGTGAGACGAATAGGTACGTGCAAAAGGTACAAAATTTTTTTTATACAGTGTTGATTACCTTGTATAGCCTAGATTAATGGCTCAAAGAAAAGAATAAATAAATTGCGAGATAGATTTTAAGTTAGGGTTTTATTATTGTAAACACAATAACAGTACAAAATAAGATACAGTTATGCCAAAAAATTAGAACTATCGACTAGATATTAATATCATCAATAATATTATTGTTATGATTATTATAACCAATGTTTTGAGAAGTACCTACTGGTACTCAGAGATCGTTTATATTGTGTGCAGTCGATATCAGACATTTATTTTTATTAAATGCTGCATAATATCATTTCTGGTGAGTACGAAGTTAATAAATGTTTAATAGTAGAAATAATAAAATATTTATGTAGAGCAAACGTATCAATTTCGGTTTTCAGATAGGTATGCGGCGGTACAAGCCAAGTACAAGCATATTTTTGGCGCTCGTTCGCGCAGGATCCGCTCCGACGACGACGCATGTGCTTCGGCTTGGTAATCTGTGCGATAGGTCTCCCTGCCGGCTCTGGTGTCAGTGCTATGATGTACTCTAATATTCTGTGTCACTTCTGGCGTTTGACTTGGCAGCGCACTGTGCGAGATGTGCTTTCTCCAGCGACATATCCGCGACAGTTCTCCCTGCCGGCTATGGTGTAAGTGCTATGCTGTGCCCTAATGTTCAGTGTCACTTCTGGCGCCCGACTTTGCAGCGCTGGGCTTGTTGTAGGCGGGTGCGGCGCTCTTGCTGCGCGGCTTACGCTTCGTCCGGCGACGCACGCGCTTCAGCTTCCCCAACTGCGCGGGAGGCAGCTGTGTGCGAGTGCTCTTCGCGGCCACTTCCAGCTTCAACCGAGCGAACATGTCATAGTTGGTGATGACGCACATCTTACCTGAAACGGAATTGTGGTGAGTCTCAAAACAAGTAGTAAATTTAAGAAACCATAGAGCTAATTTTGTTGAACGATTAAATGGCATAATTCTTTTGAAAATTAAAATTATATGTAAGCTCAATAAGATATTGTGAAATGTGGATAAGAATACCCGGCGGAGTTTGCTGTAGGCTTCTTTTCACTGCAGCGCGCGTTGTAACCCACGTAAACCTAGTTTTAGCCATGAAATAGTTAGTGAAATCAGGCATATTATGGTGGTGCTGGTGTAACAACTAAATATAACGTACCGTTGCAGTACTCCTCGCCGCACTCGGAGCATGACACGACGCGCGTCTCTGTCACGCCCGAGCGGTTCTTAGTTTTCCGGATCATGTTGTTTTTAGCGTACTCTCTTTTGTCCCTTGCTCTGGTTTTCAATTCCGACTTTCCTAGCTCTATTAATCTGCAAGAAGATTATTGGCTTTAAACAACTATTGGCAAGCCCTGGGTCTAAGCTCACTTACTGGCGTTCTGAACAGACTTTTCGATGCTGTGACGTCATAAATGCAACCCTAGTGTCTCAGCTTAGTGTATTATTATCGCGATGACATTTGACCTTTTTCTACTCGTAATTTTGACTCAACTTGAAAGAATACCAATAGAAAACTGCTGTTAGAACATATTGAAACTTACCTGTTAAAATACTCTTCGTCTAGTTTAGATTTTGGTCGTATAGACGTAAGCATTCGCCATTCAATAGGCACAGCACAGAGTTCTTCGAATTTCAATCCACGCATCTCCACTGGTATGGGATCCATGAATGTGAATTCTTTCTCTTCGTAACCACGCGTACCCAACTTCTCGTATGCCCTAATTTCCTTCTTTGGTGTTTTAGTCTTTTGTTCAGGTTTATCTTTAATCTTGACATCCTCAGCTCTCACCTTTGTAATAATTATTATTTTTGTTATCTACATGTTTATTTAATTAAACAAAAACATTTTTTTTATCCTATCGCAACATACCTTTTCTGGTCTAGTTTTGAAATCTGGTACTTTGTCTAGGACTGCTCGATATTCTTCAGCTGTGTTTATTACAACTTTAGACAAATCCAACATAGGCGCTTCATCTTTCTTCTTGTCGAACAAATCATCAAGTTTGGACGCCATATTTTAATCGACAACAAACGAGATTATATCTAGTCTTCAAAAAAATATTATTCTGGACTGTTCATGGCCGGATTCTATCGATTTAACATTGAGTGTAACTTAGATATTGTTAAATCAATAAGTAACGACGACGGATAACCTGCACGATGTCTAAATTAATACAACTTAATGTCAAGATATATAAGAATGTTCTCATGTAGATGGTATTTGTGCATAATTTTATGAATGAAAATATTATACTAAGTTAAAATTCAATTTGAAAGTTTCAACTTCGACATTGGTCCCCAGACTTTTCACTGGTATCTCTTCTAAATATACTTATGTTATCACTGTTTCGTCTCGGATGGTTATCAAGATCACTTAAACAATATTTTGAAGCTCGTTCATTTACGTCATCTGACCATAACTTTCGGCTGCCATATTTATCATTAATAAACTTTTGTGACAGAGTAAGTCTTTTCGTTGGTGATACTTTGGGTGATTTCTTTGAATCGGTTTTAACGTCCCCTGTAATTTGCGCTAGCGATGTAAATTCAGGAGCCGTATTATTTTGTATTTCGCTTGCATTATGTGTTGAATCTAGACTGCATCTCTTATTCCTCCAATAAGATTGACTTAATGAATGTCTGTGTTTAACGTTATTGTTAGTCTTTTCACTTCTTGTTTGAGGGCTCGGAGATCGACTATCTTCACTTGATTGAGAGATGTATTGTCGAACTGGCGGTCGATATTTTTGGCGTACTTTTCTTTTTTGAGTATAAAATGGATCTTTTTCACTTTGTTTCTTATATTGTGCCACAGGTCTGTTTGCGCCCCACTTTGGGCGATTTTCTATATCCTTCTTGTATCTTTCTTCTGAACGTAAACGTCTATCCTTTTTTGTAGTACTGCGGTGATCTTGAGGCGCATTCTCGTCTATATTTGGGTAATGCTTCTCAAAAGTTCTTTCAATATCTTCCTTTTCTACTTTTTCATAGAATGGTGTGCATACGATATCTGTTTCAGTCTGTGTACCTGCATCCTTTGTTCTAAGAGTGCGATACTTGCTAGGGGTGAGTATTTTTTGAATATCACCTAATTCATGTAAACTGTCAATAGAATTTAACGACATGCTGTATACATTTTTATTTTGAGGTACTAAAACTGCTAGTTGAATATTATTTGATTGGCCATTTACTATATCAGTAGCACTAGTTATACCAATTGGCACAATATTGAAATGATTATCTGTTAGAGCAAGAGGAGGCACATTATGGATAAACAAATTTACATTACTAGCTGCTATAGATCTAGGAGAATTAAAGGCTGAGGTTTGTTGTGAATTGTGTTCCTTTTGACTTGTTGCTGATTGAACATTATAGGTTCTATGAGTTTTAGTTGGACTACAAGTCTTCGTGGGACTTGGCTGCGTGACCTCACAGGGAGCGTTATCATTAATCTGGTCTTGTCCATTCGGTTCATTGAATATTTCCGTTCTTCGATGACAGCTAAATTTCTTCTCTTTTTCTTGCTTAGCTTTCTTTTCTGCATCCTCGAGTGCTTTTTTCAGGGTTTCCAATTTACGTTGCTCTAGAATTTGTTTTTCTTTACTCCTCCTCTTTTCTTCTTCAAGCCGTAATCTGTCTTCTTCCTGCTGTCTCTGTATTCTTAATTCTTCTATTCGTTCTTCTCTTAACTTCCTTTCTCTTTCTTCTTGGCGTAGCTTCTCTCGTTCTTCTAGTTGATTGAGTATAGCAGTTTGCAATTCCAATGCTTTAATACGTTTATTTTCTCTCTGAGCTTTAACTTCTGGTTCTAATGGAGCATTTTGTCCCCTCAAGAAAGTCCTGAAAATTGTTTATTATAATTATAATTATTATATATAAGAACTCTTCACAAGCTTTATTTTTGTTGAAATTCCATACAAACCTTCCTTCATCGCTGCCATTAAACGACGATCGATCGTAATCCAAACCAGAATTAGTTGAACTTCTTTGATCGATGACGAGTACATCGGACGCGCTTTCGATCATGTTCAGTCCACGCTCGACCCATGATGGTGTGCCCTTCTTTTGATTTGGCATCTAAAATCATATTGCAGGGTTAGGTAATTAAAATGCCTATTACTCTAAGCGGTATCAAGACAGTCTTACAAAGGTCTAAAAACTTTCTTAAATTTTAATGAGACAAGCTCGCTATTACACTGTGCTAAAACCCGCATGCCAACTCATTTGCAAGGCGTAAGGCTTCGGTGACGGTTGTCGTGAGAGTCATGGAAAAACTATCAAAACTTACTTTTTACCAAATACATCCTTTGCCCAATATGTTTATACTTTATATATAAGCTATGATTCGTCATGATCTGTGCCGGTAACTTTCAATAGAGTCAATTCAATTTCTTAGCCCATTTTGACATTTAGAAAGAGTAAGTTGCCCTGAGGCATACTTAGGCTGCGCTCGGCACGCACTGTCCATGCCGATCGCTCCACTTACCATGGCCGAGTACCTACTGTGTAGTTAGTTACCTGAGGTAGTCTGGCGGTGGGAGCAGTGGGTTCCCAGAGCCTCCCGGTAGCGACACCTCGGTCCCCCCAGCGAGGTCTGCCCTCCTCCGCGCCGGAAGTGCTGCGACCGGACACCGCTCCGTCCGTCATACCCGACCGCCCGCTCGAAGGTTGCTTCCTGATGCATAAAACGTACTCTCAACAGTTAAACTCTTTCGTAATAGATGTTAGTCGAAACGAGTAGATATCGCGATTCTGATCTTTCAAGGCGAAATGTTTTATAATTTAAAAAAGGGAAAAATTATAACAAACATTCTTTTGAACTTCGACCATCCACAATACAGAATACCTACTAAGTACACGTCCGTCGAGGAAACATCTTTCTGTTTTTCCCTGACGAAGGGGTTATGCGGTAGTTACAGGCATAACTCTGTAATGTGTAAAAAGTGTAAATAAAAAAGTAATAGAAATGTTAAGCTGATAAGTATTTTAACTCTAGTTTCAACGATCTAGATTCCGATTCTATGAACGTCTGTGTGTTATGAAATGAACGTAGGGAATATAAAAGCACCTGTAAAGGCTAATGCTACGAATAGTTAACGTAGGGAGGTTGGTACAATGACCGGCAGTATGGTCTAATCGCGAAGCCGACGCCGCGTTTGTGTACTTTATTAATCAGGGTCAAATGGGGGATGACCTGAATTCATAATAACAGAGTGGTGTACAAAAACGCCAGCTAATCAAAGGGGAAATTAATAAAACCGCCTACCTATGAGCGAGAAAATAATCAACGCCTCAGATTGAAACCACGATAAACATGAAAACTGAAAAAAATCTTTAAGACCAATGATATTTACTATCAAAGCAATCAAACCGTAGGAACTTTAAAAAATACCAGTATCACCAAACTCATGGAAATGAAATGAAATGAAATTCTTTATTTCACATAGGCTTAGATATAAGCTCACATGAAATGTCAATCTACCGCCAGGTTCGGAAAGCAGGTTTGCATCGAGAAGAACTGGCAAGAAACTCGGCACTTGCTCTTTTCAAAAATGTCTCAATATACAATTTTTAGTACATAGTATGAAACAATATTTTTAAAATATCTCGTGAGGAGATGGAAGCATATCACTATTGTCCCAAGAATCATGGAAGACGTATCTATTGAATACCTATGGTTAAAAATCATTGAGATTGATAGACGACTGACGTCGACAGACTAGGATACACAGTGTATCCGCAGAAGGTTATTGCTGGGTCTTGTTAGCAAACTGTATGAAGTACCTGTTATCTTTGCCATTTTCCTGCCAAGCGACGACATTGTTGTTCCTATGATTGAGGGGCAATCCGTTGAAGGACTCGCACTGGTTTTTGATGTTCAGAGTTTCACTGCCGTAGCCCGACGTATCGCCTTCTGCGTCTTCATCGTAGAAGGCAAATCGTTTAGCACTTGATAGGTTCCTGTTTAAAACATCCTTGTTTCTTCTATCTTCTAATGATTTATTCAATTCTATGTTGTGTATGGGCGGCAGGCTTGGGCTTCTCTGTCGTTGTATCGGCTCTTGATATTCGTATGATGACTGCTTGTGCAACTCCAGAGAACTTGCGAATTGGTTTCGTACTTGCAAACGATTGGTATACCGCTCGCCCGATCCCCACGGTAGATACAGGTGTGACATCTCCTCTGTTTAATCAAAGCAATAGTTAAAATTAATAAATAAATATCGACAATTCTGTTTTATATCGTCGAAAATTAAATGAAGGACCTCACATGGCCGTAAGTCGTTTTGAAATGAGCGTATCATTTCCATTTTCGATTCGTTAATCATTAATGAAAAAAAAATTCCTACAAGATTTTCCCCTTAGCGTGGTTACTTAAGGGGTTTTTTAAGTTTTGTCGATAAAGCAAGGGAAAGAATGCATTCCATCAGGCAATGCTTTACGTACGAGTAGGTACCAAGTTAAATTTTTTATGAGTTATGACTTATGACCGCCTACATATGCCGTAGTCCGTAACGTGTTTCATGAGCAAAAATCATTAAATTATGAGATTTAAGTAGTAGCTGTTTTTGAGGTAATAAGGTAAGTACGTAGCAATAAATGAGGTTTTGAAATTGTGTTTCTAGAGCTTTCTATACGCAATCAAATGAATAAGTAACTTCACGTTAGGTATATCCATGGAGATAATATGTTCCTATATCTAAGTAGTTAAGACATTTTACGTCAAGCCTTCTAAGGGCCGATTATTCAATCGCCAGATAGAATATTTGAGGAATAAAATTGAAACATACGCCATAAAAACTGTCAAAAAATGTATTAGGTACTTAAGTATCCGGCGATCAGCCCTAAATCAAATTTTGTCTTCAGTTAAATCAAGTTCAGATAAATTATCTGCCAAAATAGTTTTGCAAATTGCAGATGCCACTGGTCACTTTGGAATAATTAATGTATGATTTTCACAGGTCATCTCATCAAATGGGCCTTTCGAATTAATTTCATTAGCTAAGTTTTGTTCATCATTAACTAAAATTATTATTATTATGTAAGCAAAAGTATACTGGCTGTAAAATTTAGTGTTGTTAATTTAACAAATTCTCCTTGCTCCGTTGCACTAATTAGCTCAATATCAGGCCATCATTCAGCAAGATGAACTAGACTGCTATATTTTGTTACCCGCCACGCCACGCTTTCATGCACAGTAAATTCACGAGAGAATGATTTTGTTAAATTATTATTTTAACGCTAACGAAGTTAGACATAAGCGTTCGTTAATTTCAATTGAATTCAATAAATTATGTACCTATTGAAATTTTACTTAAATACATTTATTGTTAGTAATGTGGTTTAGAATGTAGTTGAGGCCACGGTAATTAGTTAAATGTAAAATTCTTGTATAAGACACAGATACCTGGATGACCGAGCTTCGCTCGTTTTTTTTTTTGTAAATTGTAATTTGGAGTAGAAACTATATTTAAATATGAATTACATAGGTACTAATGTAATGATGAAATATGAAAAAAATATTTCATCTTATCGACATAATAATAAAAAAAAATATGAACTCGTAAGTATGGTTAAGGCGAAATCAACGACTCTGCCCGCGAAATTCAAAATTTTTATTGTTTTTTTGCAATTTGTTCGCTAATTACGCATTTGTGAGAATGGCAGTATCGTCTTTGCATGATTATATCAAAATCTTTGCATAAAAATGTTCTAGGAAATTAGTCCGAGTATCGAGTTTTATGTGAGTAACTCGCAAATCTCGGACTAATAATTTCTTTAACTCGACACTTTCGAGCAGAGATTTTTATATAAATACGTAAAGAATATATTGGGATTATCGCAATTTGACTGCCATAAGCCTATTATGTCTTATTAGGTTAAAAATCGCGAAAAACCACAAAAAATTTGAATTTCGCGAGCACACCCGTGGTGTGCTCCTTAAATAAAAATCACGAGTGTAATTAGTTTAATATTTATATATTATACTAATACTTAATTTTTTACATTACATCAACCAATTACGTAAGTTATTTTACGAGGGGCGGCTGAAAAGTTCTGAGCCTAAGGTACTTGCAGTCGTACTACTTACTCATCCGGTAGGTCACTGCTTGAGCGACATCTGCCCACTATACGCTCATTGCTTAAAGTTCGAATTATGAAATCAAAATGTGTCACATATTGACCTACTTTATTCACAGACTTCTATAATGATTAAAAAGTTATTCATTATAACATCACTGTACTATGGAAATATCTCTAGATAATTGAATAATTTCCATTACGATACTCGGCTCTGGGTTCCTGTATTTTTATGTGTCGTCATCACAGACCAGGGAATAACTTCTTTTCTCTGTGGTCGTCATAGCCAAAAGAGAGAATCCTAAATTTTGTTTTTTATATATGGAGTCCACAGACAACATTTAGTTGGTAGTCATGGGATGCGCCATGATCGACCATAGACAACAATTATTTCACGGAAACAATAATTTTTCCCTGCCTTATATGACTGATTGAAAAGTGTGTTCATACAGAATATTGAAAAGAATTATGTATAATTTTTGATTATTTAATTATCCACTTAAAATATACTTTATCTGACTTGTATAAATATTTTTCTACTCTTTTTTGTTTCATGACTTTTTTAACAGACTATACGTAGTTTACAACTGAATTTTGGCGCCATACCTAACTTTTAACATTTCAATGTGTTATTTTTGTTACTTAGTCAAAACTTAGCGTGGAAAAATATCTAGCAGTGAAACCTACTAAAGAAAATTTAACTCCACCTGACATTTTAGTAATTGCAACAAAAATGATCCACAATCTTTTACCAACAAAGTGAAGGATTTACGACAAACGTTAGCAAGATTTTATGGTTTGGATTTATGATAATTTGAGCGTAGATAAAGTAGTGTATGAAACTCTACATAATTAGGTATTAAAACACTCGTGTGATACTATTAAAAAACTCGCCTGCGGCTCGTTTTTTAAACTCACACTCATGTTTTAATACCCCCCATTATGCATCAGTTTCATAAACTACTATTATTTCGAGTGTTTAAAATTATCGCTGCCAACGGGACTTGAACCCGTACCCCCTAGCTATCACGGCTGAGTGCCCTGCCAATTGTGCCATGGATTATCTTGCTCTGTGGATGGCACGATAATTTTGATATTGGGAAACTACGATAAAAAACCAATTTCAAAGCCCATTATTTCGAATGGAGCTAGCTTTGAACGAGAGAATACCACCTTGCCCCTTTTAATGTTGTGCCCGCAAAACTCATTGCCATAAACTTACGATGTATAATTATTAGCCCACTATTAGCAAAAACTAAATAAAATTTGAATTTTCGCGCCCAATTCGTTGACTCCATAAAAAAATTAGTATACTTCTCGTCAATAGATGTCAGCAGAAAGAGTCATATTCACAGAACATTATGTCATATTTATTGTGTCGTTAAAACAGTTGGATGCCTGGGCCATTATAATAGTATTGCTATTGGCCAATAGATGTCACGTTGTTTCCTAGTTTTCAATATATCGAGAAACAATATGAGGTAAATGAGTATTGTTGAGCAGAGTTTTGATTACAAATATGAGATGCATAAATGTTGTGTATAAACTATATAAACTTAGGATGTATAAGCCCACTAAACCAGAAAACTAAATAAAATTTGAATTTTCGCGCCCAGTTCGTTGACTCCATAAAAAAATTAATATAACTTCTCGCCAATAGATGTCGGGAGAAGTCATATTTTACCTTTAGCATTATAATATTATTCTCGTTAAAACAAATGCCGGCCGCGGTCATTAAAATTCGTTTCACTATTCGCTAATAGATGTCATGTAGTTTCCCAGATTTCAAGCTATCGGGAAAAAATATGAAGTAAATGATTATACCTGGTTGATCAAGCTTTGCTTGGTAATCACAGCCACTCACCAATAGATGGCAGCAGGAAATTACTGTAATAGTTTAACTTCTTGCCAATAGATGTCAGGGTATAGAGTATAATTTTTTTATTGGTAAATACGACATTTAAAAAAATGAATCCTAGCTAGATCGATTTATCGCCCCCAAAACCCCTTGTATACTAAATTTCATGAAAATCGGTGCAGCCGTTTCCGAGATCCAGATTATATAGAAATATATATACAAGAATTGCTCGTTTAAAGGTATAGGATAAGACATACTGTATCATTCATGAAGACATTCTGTGTCATTGTTTGTGAACCCTAATAAACAAAATAAATAAATTGTATGGGTACGCATTATAACATAGATAGTAGAGATTAGATAGCTACTATTAGTACGTTAGTAATATTATATATTCGTTGCTATTAGCTTTCATATAGGTACAAAAGAGAAAACAAGAGTTGTTTGGTGCGGAAAAAGAACTTTTATAAATCAATTTAAAAAATATGCTGTTCTAATATATATAAATAGATAAATAAATGAGATAATTTGTGTAAGTAGGACATATGTAATGAAATGAGTGACATTTCATTCATTTGAATTTGCCGCGCTTCGCGTATCAGCTGTCGCGTATCTATGATATTGATCTGTGTCGATGATTTAAAATGGCGAGGGACGCTGAAATTGTTGTGTGCATTTTTGTCGTAATAAAAACTCATAGAAAGAATGTGATTGAGGACTCGAGATATAGTGAACTTTAAATGTCGTTTCTTTGTTATTTCAGGTGAGATAGAAGTGTAATTGTCGTAACTTGATAATAACTAGATAATTGTAAAATAAAACAAAACTTGTAATAAAGCAAAACTTTGTTATTTCAGGGAAACAATTTGTGTTTAATTTTGGAGATCCTCAATGTCTTATAAAACGACATTTTTGTGAACTAAAAGAAGATGGACCGGCTTCAATTTGAGTTTACAATAATAGCCTCAAATGATGGCAAATCAAATGTATTAGCTATAACCTCAATATCTACTGAAGAAGGAAAATGTTATGTTTTACCCGAGGAACTGAAGCCGGTGAGTCATCATACATATATTGTTAAAACGAACACTTTCACAAAAGTAAAAAATAGCATTAAAAAAAGACACCAGAGTAGAAAAGTATGGATAAAGTTGGATGAAAATCTAAAGAAGACATATGTAGATGAGGAAGGTAATATGCAATTTTTAGATCAATATTTAGATGAAGTGAGCACAACACAAGCAAAGGACAAAAATGACACTTTGCAACAAATCTTGGAACAATTAATAGAAACTACAACTAAGAAAGAAAGTCAACATAACTTAAAACATATCTCAGAAAAATTTATTATTGAAAAATTCACAAGCAAAAATCCTAATGCGATGCAATGGATAGAAATTTTTGAAAAAGAGTGTGCGCGCTTTAATATAACAAAAGATGAGACAAAAATAGATATTTTGAGGTTATTTTTAGATAAACCTTGTTTGGATTGGTATAGCTCGATGATCATAAAACTAACAATAAATTCTGAATGGAGTGAATGGAAAGACAAGTTTTTAGAAACTTTTAAAAACCAAGGATGGGACATAGTCACATATGCTCTCGCATTTAGGTATAAAGAAGGACAGTTAATTGATTATGCCATAAAAAAAGAACGGCTTTTATTAGATATAAACAAATCTATAGATTCCAAAACAATGATAGATCTTATTGCAACTGGTTTACCTGGATTTATCTTAAATAAGTTAAACAGGGATGAACTCAACAACACTACTGACTTGTTCAACGAGATAAGAAAATATGAAGGCACGATGTATAAGAAAAACTCAACTAACATAAAGAGCAGTACATTTTATAATAAAAATAAAACTTATGAGAAGAAGTCATGTAAGACTTGTGAGTCTTTGGACAAAGGGATTAGATATCATCCGGAGGAGTCATGTTGGTTCAAGAAAAATAAAAATGAACCTGAAAAAGATCTTAAAACTAAAAATGTAAACAATAACTCCATAATTGAAGTAGACATAAATACTGAGAAAAAAACTAGTAAGCACACCATTAATCAAAATCAAGCTTTTATTAGAAAATAAACTAGAAGTGAGTGGTATTTATGATTCAGGCTCACAGATTTCTATAATAAATTCAAGATTAATAAAAGTAAAAGAAAAAAAGATGATGTGAACATAGCATACATGAGAACGGTTAATGGTGTGAAGAAGATGGATGGCTTGATAACAATAAAAATTAAAATATTTGATTTAGAAGAAGAGGTGGATGTATACATAGTAGAAAATGAAGATTTTGATGATTTCATAATCGGATTAGATATGATAAAGAAATTCAGATTAACCCAAAATGAGAACTTGCAGATAGAACAAAAGAAAATAACAAATAAAATAGACAGGATGTCTAAAGATAACAGAAATGAAGATAATAATATAAAAAAATATACAGTAAATTTCAATGAACACATACAAACAGAGGAATTTATAAGTATGACAGACCATTTAGATAATCAAAAGAAAATTGAGATAGAGAAAATTATAAAGGAATATAAAACAATATTTGCTAAGGACAAGTATGATATAGGTTCAGTTAAAGATTATGAAGCTCGCATATATTTACAAGTAAATAAATATTGTAGTAAAAGACCATACAGATGTACAATACAAGATAGATTAGAAATTGAAGAGCAAATATCGATGTTACTAAAGAACAATTTAATAGAAGAATCATACAGTCCTTTCGCTGCTCCAGTGACATTGGCGTTTAAAAAAGGTGAAAATAGAAAATCCCGTTTATGTGTAGATTTCAGAGAGTTAAACAAAATAGTTATACCACAAGCTCAACCATTTCCTTTGATAGATGATCTAATTATTAAAACTAGAAATTGCAAGTATTTTACTACACTAGATATAAACTCAGCATTTTGGGCAATACCATTACGGGTGGAAGACAGAAGTAAAACAGGATTTGTCACACAAGATGGCCACTTCCAGTGGACCTGCCTCCCTTTTGGCTTGAAAACATCACCAGCAATTTTCCAGAGAATCTTAAGCAATATTCTAAGAAAACACAATCTCACAGGATACTCTGTTAACTATATCGATGATATTTTGATATACTCGTCTACCTTTGAAGAACATATAAGGCACATTAGAAATGTATTAGAGGCAATAATTAAAGAAGGCTTTAGACTGAAGTTTAAGAAATGTACCTTTGCTTCAGACTCAGTAAAATACCTCGGCCATATAATTCAGAACAATTCAGTAAGACCACTAAAAGACAATTTGATTTCAATAAGGAACTTTCCAACTCCTAAGACGCAAAAGAACATCAGACAATTTTTGGGAAAAATAAACTTCTACCATGACTATATACCAAGAAGTGCAATTATTTTAGATCCATTACACAATTTATTACGAAAAAACGAGAAATTTGTATGGTCAGAGAAATGTGAAGAAGCATTCAATCTGATAAAAAGATATTTATGTTCGCAACCGGTCTTGGAAATATTCGACAAAGACTTACCAATCAAAATCTTTACCGATGCATCTTTGGAGGGCATTGGAGCAATATTAAAACAGACACAACTAGATGGTAAAGACAAACCGGTGGCATATTTCTCAAAAAAATTGAATGAACATCAAAAACGGAAAAAGGCTATATATTTAGAATGTCTTGCTATGAAAGAAGCTGTTAAATATTGGCAGCACTGGCTCATCGGAAAACAATTCACCATTTACTCAGATCACAAACCTCTAGAGAACATGAACATTAAATGCAGGACAGATGAAGAATTGGGTGATCTCACATACTACCTATCTCAGTATGACTTTACCGTAAAATATATACCTGGTAAAGAAAATGTAGAAGCAGACTGTTTGAGCCGAAACCCTGTATTAGAACCAGAAGATAACAGAGAGGAAACATTGAGAATAGTTAATTTAATACAAATAAAAGATATAGTTGGAGACCAAGAGAAAAATGAAACAATAAGAGAAAAGAAACAAAATTTAATACTAAAAAATAATATCTATTATAAAAAAATAAAGAAACAGGAAAAGATTATCCTCTCAGAAGAATTTAGTAAAAAACTTATAAAAAAGGTGCATGAAGATTTATGCCATATTGGGATCAGACAACTGCAGAAAAAAATAAGTTCAATATATACGGCTATAAACCTAACAAAAAATATCATAAATATTTGTAAAACATGTGAAATATGCATAAAAAATAAATCAAGATGTCAAAAAAAATTGGATTAATGTCACAACTGGGACCAGCTACCAAACCATTTGAAATAATGTCAATGGATACTATTGGTGGATTTGGAGGATCTAGGTCTACAAAGAAATATCTACACCTTTTAGTAGATCACTACACAAGATATGCATTTATTGCGACTTCGAAAACCCAGAATGCATGTGACTTTATAAATTTAACAAAGAAAGTACTAGAGACAGATGAGATTGGAATTATCCTGACAGATCAATATCCGGGCATAAATTCAAGAGAATTTAAACAATTTTTGCAGGAAAATAATATTAAACTAATTTTTACAGCCGTGAATACACCATTCTCGAACGGCTTGAATGAAAGATTAAACCAAACAATAGTAAATAAAATAAGGTGTAAAATGAATGAGAAAAATAATAAGAGAACATGGACAACACTGGCAAGAGAATGTATACAAAAATATAATGAAACAGAACACTCCGTTACAGGTTTTGCACCAAAATATTTACTGGATGGTACAAATGTCAGTATTCTACCAAATGAATTCAAAACGATGGAAAAGGAAGACAAGTGGATTGCTGATAGAAGATTGGCATTAGAGAATACAATAAAATCTCATGAGTATAACAAGAAAATATTTGATAGAAATAGAAAAATGCAAGAATTTAATGTAGGAGACAGTGTATATGTAGAAAATGGAAATAGACTGAATAGAAAGAAATTAGACGAATTAAAAATAGGCCCTTTCAAAATAATAGAGAAAATATCGAATTCCATTTATAGGATTGATACACGCAACAGAAAAACAGAATCAACATTATTTCATATAACAAAATTGCAACCTGTCATAACAGAGGCTGAAGAAGATGAAGGAGATGATAATGAATATGAAGATGACTTATAAGTACATTTTACAGATATATTGCTTAGAATTTTCGCTCTTAGGGGGGGAGATGTAATGAAATGAGTGACATTTCATTCATTTGAATTTGCCGCGCTTCGCGTATCAGCTGTCGCGTATCTATGATATTGATCTGTGTCGATGATTTAAAATGGCGAGGGACGCTGAAATTGTTGTGTGCATTTTTGTCGTAATAAAAACTCATAGAAAGAATGTGATTGAGGACTCGAGATTAGTGAACTTTAAATGTCGTTTCTTTGTTATTTCAGGTGAGATAGAAGTGTAATTGTCGTAACTTGATAATAACTAGATAATTGTAAAATAAAACAAAACTTGTAATAAAGCAAAACTTTGTTATTTCAGGGAAACAATTTGTGTTTAATTTTGGAGATCCTCAATGTCTTTTACATATTTGGGTAGGTTGAAAAAATAAAGCCGTTTGTATTGTAAAGCGAAGTAGGTATGTAGGTACGTAATATTATGTAGACTGTTATAAGTATACTGTGCTTGACGTTATTTATTACTTACATGAAATAATCCAAGGCAGCGGTGTTCATAACACAAAGAAATTGAGTGTTTTTAAAGATAATTTACTGTTATGTAATCAAACCGTTAATAAATTATATGCTTACTAAGTAGTTATAAATGATTTCATTAGGTTGTTAAAAATAAAATGATTGTTATAAAAATAAGATCTTTTAAGAGCAGATGACGACAGACAAGGAACGGTAAATCACTGAATATATAATTTGTTATAAAGAGTTTTTTTAAACCATACCTATTATGTAACATGACTATTGGACTAATGAATGATTGTTATGGAGGTCAATGATTTACCTACTTAAATACAAAATGAGCTAAATGCTTATACCTATTTGATGATACAAAGTTGGTATTTTCATCCATATATTGCGTCCTGAATGATTTTGCGTTTTCCCTTTGCCTGCGTTTGAATTTACCTCACCGGAAGTTGTATTTTCATTTTTTTGGTTTCCGTATAGAAAAAAAAAACCGGCCAAGTGCGAGTCGGACTCGCGCACCGAGGGTTCCATACCATAAAAGAAGTAAAACATTGAAAGAATCACTTTTGTTCATGAACTTACGAGTATAATTTACATGTAGGTACTTTTGTTGGCGAACCGCAAACGTATCTTTGTTTTTGGTGGTTTATTGTTATTGTCAAAAAAAGTATAATAGTTAGGGAGTTGATTTTATTTTTCCTGTCAAATATACATTAATGCCTATTAATCATAATTATTTCAGATTTTTCGATTGATAAACATCGGAGATAAGGGGGGGGAACAGTATTTTTTTCGACAGTTTGCTCAATAAATCCAAAACTATCAGGCATAAAAATAAATAAAATCGGTTTTAGAATACACAAGTAACGCCCTTTCATATGATACCCCACTCAATATTGTTAACTCATTTTGAAAATTTGAAGACCCGGTTTTCCCCCCTTTTTAAATATAAATAAAAACATTTTTCAATATTTTATGAGTGCAATGGCGTTGGGTCACTATTACCTAAAACTATTCCAAATTTCAAGTCGATAGCTTTGATAGTTACTGAAATAATCGAGTGTGACAGACGGACGGACGGACGGACGGACGGACGGACGGACGGACGGACGGACGGACGGACGGACGGACGGAGAAAGTCTCACCATAAGGGTTCCAGTTTTACCAAATTGGTATGGAAGCCTAAAAACGAAACCCTTATAAGATCACTTTCTTGGAATATTTCTAGGAAAAAAAATATTGTCCTGTCTTCCCCCCATTATCTCCGAAGTTTAATAACCAAAAAATTTGAAACAATTATGATTAAGTACCTAATATGGATCAATGTGGGTAGGGGTTGATTATCTCGATCACAGTAGATAATGTTTCCTAATCCCATGCCGAATATTATGAGCCGAAACTATAAGTTATAACGTTATGTATTATAACGAATTCATTCAAATATCTAACAATGATAGGTTAGTATTCAGTAGGCTCAACAAGTGCTTATATAGGTAGTGCCCCCGGAAATATCCAATTGTTATTTTGAATAGGCAGGAGTGACGGGAAATGATGACTTCACAATACACCTGTTTTGGGGCATTTTTACACGACTGCCCAAAAAAGGAGTGTAATGTTTTTAGGGTTCATGTATGTATGAGTCACATACATAGTGTGAGTTTCTTTATTCCACCTTAACTTCTGAACGGCTGAATAGATTTGGACATACCTATGGGGTATCGTTAGAATCCTTACATCATTCCGATTTCCGAGTAACTATAGAGTAGGTATAGGCTATATTTTTTGAGAAAAAGTAGTGCTACCACTGGGCTGTCGTGTTTTTTAATTTTTAATTATTTATTTGGACTATCTATTGGAGCCTCTGCCTTTAGGTAAATACCTAAGTGTATTGTTATTAGATTATATATAGCCTTCTTAAGTTCTTAACATGATTCTTTAATTTCTTATTCTATCTGCTTTCCTACTAGTAGATCTTTGATTAGCTAATATACCTAATCAAAGGAGTAGATAAAATAGTCATCTGTTTGTCATCTTTAAATAACTGACTGTACAGTGTGACAAGGCTATCTTGGCGCGTGGCCAAAATCGGAACTAACGCTACTATCTTTTTATACTGTTTGATAGTTCGTTCTCTCGGTGTATCGCTATTGTACGTTGTTATTTCTGCTAAAAAAAACTAAAATAAAACTAAAATTAAGGACATTTTATTTTCTGGCTGCCTTATAATTGTTCTATAACAACGCTTAAATTGGACGATTTTAAAGCAGATTGCTTTCCATCGTCCATAATGAAAATAAACACATTAGGTACCTACTAGAACATAGACATAGCTTTTAAACGATTTGTTTGGTCATTGGTGATAATTGTATGGAATGTTACGTACCTACCTAGTTCAGCAATAATATACTTAGAGAAAAGAACAGAGTTTGTTGAAAGTAAAGGAAGTGAGTATGATGCGAACAAAAATCTTTCCAAGAAAAACTAATTACAAAAAAAAACTAATTTACCTTACAAAACGTAGATGCAGCAAACCTATACGTAACACGCTGACCGCGAAATATCTCGCAAACTAAATCTAGCAACAGGTCGTTAGTTATGCATTTTGAGAGTTTAGAAATCGAAACTATTCTACTTCAATCTGGATTACAAATTTCTGGCACAGTAGGTAGGTACGTACAATATACATAAGTAATTCTTAACGATCGCGATTCACGCAGCGACTAATATAAAGCGCTTTGCAATTAGAAAGCATTTACTTATTTTCTTTTGCTTTACATTTATTTGCCTTCCATAATCTTTTCCGACGACTTATCGCGTGATTTTTTTAACCACCTCGTGAAAAGCTAGCCTTCTCGGAGTTAATATAGGTATCCTTACCCAATTTAGGTAAACATTTAACGTAATAATTATATCATTACCTAATTACTTTTTGCATATTCTTTCTAGCCGGTGAAAGTCCAGTTAAAATCGGTTCAGCCCATGCTTTTTAATTCATCGTGATCGTCTCAAATGGTCTCAACATCTTTCATTATAAAGGTTCTATTTAAATTTATAATGACTGCATTTACTTCCATTACATATTGGACACGCAGATCTGGAGGATTTGTCTCACCACACTGGCGAAATGCGGATTGGCAATTAGCTTCACCTTTGAAAACATTAGTACTTACCTAACCAACAAAAAACAATATCCTATTAGGTATTAGTACCTATCCTAGGCCTACTTATTGTAAGGTACACACTAATGTTCTTTAGGTACCTACAGCATAATTATAAATATTTTATAATCCCTTGGAACTAAGTCCAAATTTAGCATTTTTATCACATTATTATGCATGTTTTATTTCACGAGTGCGCCAAATTTTCATTAAAAAATATTTTGGACAAAAAAACGGGGTTAAATTTAACATAGGTTAATAATAGAGTATTTGCTATACATACATCTAGGTAGGTAGCCACAGATTGATAGTACTGAATTCCAAAACCCTTTCTTCAGCGAAGCGCTTCGTGCAGACCGGCAGGAGATTATGGTGACAACTGGCAATGGTCAATTCAGAACAAATCAACTAACCGCGACCGTGAATTGTTGCAAAACAATACAAAACTGGCTGACTGCACGCGCGTACCGGTGTGCCGACAGCGACCGCGGGTGTCACAAGCCAGTACCGACCTCTCTCCTGAGCCCACTGTTGCTTCTTCTGCTGGACTAGCGACGCCGGCTTGCCCACCGACAGCATCGCACATGCACACTATCCGAGTACATCACACTTTCTAATGGCCACGCGGTACAGCACGCGCTGCGTAGTGCTGAGTGCGTTTCCTCCCACTGTTGCGGTGCATCGACTAATGAGTGCTCTGGAGTCTGGAGTGCTCATCGGAGCAGACGCTCGCGCACGCTGGCTGCGCGTCGCGCTTCGGTACACCTGTGCACTACCATTGTTTGCGTGCACTTTACATGTATTCTGTTATTCAAACCCGTACAATAACAAAAAAAATTGAGCTAGGTAGTGTGACTCGCTACAATAGTCGATACTCGATACGTTTCTGTTCAAAGCACCGTCGCGACCCGACGCGGCGTCTAGACCCCCATTTCAGCCCCATTATATTTTCAGCACGCAACGTGAATTACTTCAGACGAAAGCCTCGGAAAAGCCCTCGATCGATATTGTCATAGTAACGTTTGTTTCACGTGAGTAAGGAAATGTGGCTTAGGTATTCTCATTTGCATTTAGGCCAGCATAGGTTGACACCAAAATTGATATGCTGTGTGCTCGAATACTTAATAGGCACCTTGGCACAGCCTTGCATTGTACCTAATTATTTAATCTTATTTTTATAGTAAAACGTACAATTACTAAGTAACTACTTATTACCTAAGTAGGTAGGTATGTACTACACGAGTATGAATTGCCTAAATTATGTTCTACCCTACCAACAATTAAAATACTTAACTTACTTACTTACCCATAGGCTTATAAATCTATGGACGACGGGTGTAATACAAAATTCACGAAAAAAAGTGTCCCGAGAAAACATAATAAACGAGGGTACATTCGTATTTTTATAAACATACTAGCAAACCCGGCGAGTTCCGTTTCGCCACCAGATGGCTTTCCCGCTAAAAAGATTTTCCAGCTTTTCTGTTGAAATTTTTCCTGAATTTTCTTTGCTATAAACCTCACGGAGCCCGAGACCATTCCAACGAATGCAAAACCGTGGAAATCGGTTCGTGCGTTCTGGAGTTATAGCGTCAGGAAGGAAAACCAGACTTATTTTTATATAGTAGAAGACTAAAACATTGTACTTTAAACCATTGCTATACAGTAGGTATAATTTTGAAACACGAGACTGAAATGCGATTGTACGTATGTCTGTTCGCGTTTTGTGGGTATGTCATTCGGTTCGGACACTTTTTAGCGCTGATCCCAAATTCTTAGTTTATAAATTAATGTACTAACCCTAGGTAGTCTAGGTATCTAAAGAAAAAGAACATATTATTTCTCCATGAAGCGATGCAGTATTTTCACCTACATACTTATTATTAAAGAAAGTCCTGATTCCTATTTGTCTGACCCTATGTTAGTATGCATAGATCTATCAGATAAACTACATAGGCTATTACGGAAAAATCTATGGGGTTTGTGAAAAACAGAATGTCACGCGGCACTCGGCAGAAAATATACTCCTTTGAGTCTTTCACGCCGCAAATACTTACTGTACCGAAAGTTGTTTTGGAGATGATAAGTATCATAGTAAAACACAAAGAATACTTTTAATCCCGGAAAATTCTATGGCATTTTTAAGATTATAATTATGGTTTATTAGTTATTATATTCCAGCTAAAGATAATTACAAGCAGACTTAACAAAAGTATTTCGAAACCAGATATGGCCAGGAGCACAGATTATTACTATATGAACCCGATTAACAACAACATGATCGGCAAGAATTACAAATGATTTTAGTATTACGAATGTATGGGAAACAGCGTGGGAGCACACCACAGGTGTGCCCGCGAAATTCAAATTTTTTGTGGTTTTTCGCGATTTTTAAGCTGATAAGACGTAATAGGCTTTCGGCAGTCAAATTGCGATAATCTCAAGATCATCTTCACGTATTTATATAAAAATCTCTGCTTGAAAGTATCGAGTTAAAGAAATTCATCCGAGATTTGCGAGTTGCTCACTTAAAACTCTTTACTCGGACTAATTTCCTAGGATAGACATTTTTATGCAAAAATTTTGATAATAAGAAGTAACTGCCATTCTCGCAAAAATGACTGCCATAAGCCTATTATGTGTAATTAGCGTACAAATTGCAAAAAACCACGAAAATTTTGAATTTCGCGGGCAGACCTGTTTACTTAAATTAAAACTAAGAAATTCGACAAAATTCCGCTGAGGGAACGCACACGTTGAGTTCGCCTTTAAGGTTTACGTCTAAGTTTGGTTTACATTATCGTTCGGATGCCCATATCCTGAGTGTTCTTATCAGTGGTAGCGGTCAGGGTAATAATGTTCTGTGATCGTCATTTTATTCTAGTTCCATGGACGCTCACGCTAGGTTACCATGAGGTTACGCAACAATCAGCGCTAAAATTGTATTCATTGCAACGTACGATTATAAGAGGCCATCAGTACTCTCAGAATAGACCATTTTGAACAGGTGGTCAACTCTGGGAACAGTGCACCTTCTCATAACTACACTACCTATTCATTGAGTGCTTTGAAGAATTAGAGGTGGAGTACATATAGCTTTTATTTTATTTATTCTAGTAAATAAAACGGACAAAATGATATTAGGCAAATCAATGTATTTCATATCAATTAGAAAGTAAATTTATCAGTAGAGCAAAGCTTAGAACGCATATCTCGTCCTAATATCTTCCAGTTTCTTGGACACCTCGGCGGGCGTGCGCTCCAGGTCGCTCGCGATCGCCTTCTGTTTGGCCGGCTCCAGCGAGTTGAACTGCTCGCACAGATCTCCGTCTATCACGTTCTGGAACAAGCAAAACGGAATTTAATAAAAATATGCCTAAAAATCCATTTACTCCTTGGTCGGGGGCCAGGGAAAGAAAAAGGTTTTCCATTTACGGTTTTATCAACTCTTGAGCATGGACACACGAGTGGAGACAATAACCCTCCGTGGAAACAAAGAAAAGACTTCCTTTTAATTTTTGCAGTGTTTTAGGCGGTGGAAAAAATATTATACACTCTGCCAGAGATTATTTCTCTGCCCATGCTAAGAGGCTGGTGCTGTATGTAGTACATGAACACGGGTATGAATCTAAGGATGAGCCCATCTGAGCATTTGACCATAAACCTCTTTCATAAAAGAACAGGAAAAAAGTAGGGCTATCTGTCGAAATTCCCGAGAATAAGCCACAATATTATTGGAAAAAACCATCCCTGTGAAAATACGCCTGCGGACTAATAACAGTGAAGTAATTTGTGGCGTGGATCGCGGTCCAAAAAGGATACAGCCGCTGTATCCTTTTTGGACCGCGGTCAACCGCTGCGGTTGGCGTACTACTGACACCGTTGGTGTCAATAACTTTTTTGACACGAGTAAACTGGTGACATTTTTAGCGCGGTCCGCCAGTATGTTACGAGTATGTCTATTTACATGAAACTGCAGTATTTGTGAGGCAGTGTTCGCTCCAATTACTACGACAGCGCGAACAGCGCGGTCGACTCTCGGAAGCGCGCAGCGAGGCCGCGCCGCGCGCGCGTCAGCACGACTTGCGCGCGGCCGCGGGGGCTCGCCGCTTGCTCTACCAAAGCCGTAACACAGGCGCCCCACGGGACGCGCCTGTTGACTAGGACTTTGGATTATCACTAGTATCATACCAAACAAAGTGTGCTAACAAATATTTACCCGGAAAGGATTGAGTGCTTCATGAATGAACTGAAAATATTTCATGGCTATATCTACAACTGCCTGCTACTACTGCAAACACTTAAATTAATATCCAAACTGTATAAAAAATGAAAATATTTATAAATGTGAAATATGTCACTGCCTGCTACTGCGAACACTTAAATTAATATCTGTATAAAAAATGAAAATATTTATATATGTGAAATATGTCAAGATATTTGAAGGTTCGAGTAACTATGTTGGAATTTCGCGGCTGAAGTAAATCTGGATATTATCATAGTAGGCGTGTATACTCACTTTTACAGGATAATAATAACTTCTAAATGACAAATGGTCGCGTCCACAGAGCGGCGGGTTCTCACTCCTCATGTGCATTTCCAGATGTTGGAAGAAGTCGTGGTCCTCTCTAGAAGTGAAAGGCAGCAGCACTCCGAGGGAGCCGCTGAGGGTCGCGTACAGCAGCGCCTCCGAGCCGCCGGGGATCAACGTGGCTCGTTGCAGCGTCGTCACAGTTTCACCCACGTGGAAATTCACCACTATGTCTCCTTTCTGTGACGCTCCGTTTAGAAGACCTGTAAGGTAACTTGTTTTTAGTAAAATATAATTTATAATACACAAAAGGTATGTTAATAAAGAAAGCATCAGAAATTAAAATAAACTAATCATTAATTCTCATTAGTCTAGCATGTGTATTTTATGTGTCTCATCATTTAAGTATTATTTAAAAACTATATTTGTTGCAGGCATAACTATAAAACATAACATTGTTAAGTTAGCATTATAAGCGTAACACAAAATTTATTCTAAAATACTGGGGCTTATGCAGTATTGATTTGACATTTTCATACCGTTTATATGAAAATTTTAAAACGATACTGCAGCATTACTGCTTTAATAGATGGTGGTAGGGCCCTGTTTCATCAAAAACAAAAAAGTATCACATTAAAAAGAAGATCTGACATCTCATAAGTCCAATATTTCTTGTATTTGAATAGTTAAAATGATCTTCCCAGTTGCTTTACCACATTACATTGTATTAAGTTTTATAGCTAAGCCAGAGTTTTTATGCAAAGAGATGCCTCATAGAGGTGCCAACTAACCTCTATCCCATAGAGCTTTATTCCCTGTAGGATCCTCATCAACATCGTCGGTGACAGTCTGTGGTAGCCTCATAATGGCTATATTTCCGAATTTGTCGGACATCGCTATAGTATCGTAGTCTAGGATACAGCTATTCGTTATCCACCTAGGGTTGGTGTCATCTGCAAATATGATGAGTTGGTTCTCCCGTTTCTTGTACTTGACGCAGAATATCGACTCCTGCACGTCTGCTACGTAGATTCTCTGTCGGACTGTCTTGATGTCCGCTATGAGATTCGGAATGTGTCTGTTCTCGCACTTGCGCAGCAGTTTTCTGCGCCCGATGTCGTACAGTCTCAGCATTCGCCCGACGCCGACTAGAAGTTTCCCGTTGAACGCTGCTAACGCTCCGGGGTATTCATCTATTGGGGTTTTGTGAACTAGTTCTAATTTACCCGTATTATAAACCTGCAACAAAAAAATATAAGCAGTTTATATTGTCTATTAGTCGCCATACTATGTAGGTATATGTGCGTCCAATTTACTAGAGCTGCCCACTAATTTTTATGTGTTTCAATCCGGTGCCTCGTAGTAAATCGAACCCACTATTTTCTTATGATAAACGGTACATTGAATCACTCTTAAATTACAGATTTGATTACTGTCGGTAGGTTATTTTTCATACCCCTAAATGTCAAAACAGCGTTTAATCAGTCTGCTAGTCATTGTATACAACGCGCTATTATTTTAACTATCCAGATGCAAATTAGGAGTTCTTACATAGTCAGACATAGTCAATCACAACAAAAAAATTCCTCATTTATGATAAAGAGTTACACGCACGTACCTTGTACACATGCAAGCTACCGTCCGTGCAGGAGCGCGGCGACAGCACGCAGTCCTTGGCCACGCCCACCACGAGGTGCAGCGCCGCGTGCTCCGCGTGCGCCGCCCAGCGCAGCGCGCACAGCGACACGGCCGCCTCGTTCTGCTCCAGCGGCAGCTTCAGCACCGTGGTGGGCTGCCCGCCCGCCGTCCTGACGCACGTACCTTGTACACATGCAAGCTGCCGTCCGTGCAGGAGCGCGGCGACAGCACGCAGTCCTTGGCCACGCCCACCACGAGGTGCAGCATCGCGTGCTCCGCGTGCGCCGCCCAGCGCAGCGCGCACAGCGACACGGCCGCCTCGTTCTGCTCCAGCGGCAGCTTCAGCACCGTGGTGGGCTGCCCGCCCGCCGTCATGTCCACCACGCGGATCTGTGACGCCCACATACCTGGACAACATCTATGACGATTAAAAAAGATTATAACATCTTTAGATTTACAACACGCCAAGAACAGCGATGCATTTACAGCAGTAAAACAAACTGCAACACTGCATTCAGGCATTTGATCTTTAATCAAATATACTCAAAAAAAAAGTTACTTAGAATCTAATTCTGCCATTTTCGGTGAGTTTCTGAACATAATATTGAGTATTGACTATGACATACATCAATCAATACATATAATAAATCTGTAGAGGTCGAATTTCTGTACAAATAAAAAAAATGCTAAAAACGGAGTCAGGGGGTTGTAAGAAGTGAAATAGAACTAATTTAAATTTTTTTAAAATTTTTTGTTTCTCTGTTTGTCTGTTTATCTGTTTGTCTGTTTGTCTGTCTGTTTGTACGGGCTAATCTTTGGAACGGCTGGACCGATTCCAATGAAATTTTGTGTGGTGGTAGCTTATGTCCCTGGTCAACATATAGGATACTTTTCATCCCGGTAAAATAAAGAGTTCCCGTGGGATAGTTAAAAAACTCCAATTAATTTAAGAGCTTTGTAAACAACAACTAATGAACTTAATTTAGTAAAATTTGTTATGCTGATACCTTATGTTGCCTCTTTAACAAAATATATATATAGTAAAACTTATTAATCCAATCGAGTTCCCGCGGGAAAGAAAACATTACAAAAACAGTTAGCAGGCGTCTTTCAAGTAACGGATTTAAATGAAATTTTATGATCCTACTTTATATATATGCCCGGTCAACATTTAAGATACTTTTCATCCTGAAAAATTTGAGAGCACCCGTGGTTTGTTTAAAAAACCTATAGCTACTTATCTACGTAGCAGAATCAAAACGGGGTCGAAATATCGACAGTTTAAATCGTCCTTTTGATCGTGCAACTAGGTATAACTATACAAGATAACCCGTACGTAGCAGGAACGGGTTGCTACGTACACAGCAGCGCATCAGAATGCTTAATTACAATATCTGGGCGTTGGTATCATCTCAGAATAAGATAAGTTTGGTTAGTATAGATATTACAATCCACGATGACACGCCCCACTATGTCTTACTCCATGCGAATTGAGTAACATAAGCGATTTCGACAGAGTCTATAAGTAGAGGAAGACCAAAGAAGATATAGGTAAATTGTGTGAAAGAAGATAGCACGTTGACAGGAGAGATTGGAAGAAGACTTCTTTACGGGTCCATCGAACCCAGGGACCAATCATTTATCTTGGGAAAAATTAAGAAATTCCACGGGAAACATTTTTGTAAAAAAAACGAACTGCACGCGGGCGGAGCCGCGGGCATCAGCTAGTTGAAAATATTTATTATATTCATGTTTCCTTAGCTTGAATCAAACAACTTATAGCAAGTAGTCTGGGATTAACACTAGGAATTGATCTGGCCACACCCGATTAGAGACAGATTGTTCTGAGACATTCTCTGCTCTTGCCCAGGGAATGTGGCCAATATTAAGTAAAGCTTACAAAAATATTTATTTGTGTTTTCCAGTGTCTTGAGTTTTCCAATATATTATATTTTATATATATATATATATATTATATATATATTTATTAGTTATCTAGTACCCATAACACAAGCTATCGCTTACTTTAAGGCTACATTGAGATGTGTGTAATGTCCTGATATATATTGATTTACTAATTTTCAATTCATTTCTGCAATAAGTTAAGTGGGTTAAACTTAAAGGTACGTACCGGCGCCTGCCTTAGGGGACGAGAACACGTTTTCTGGTAGAAGATCTGAAAGGAATGCATCAGCCATTTCGTTTGCGAGCTGTTGTTCCTCTGGGCCACCGCCAGCCGCCGCTTCTCGCATCTCTTGAGCCATTTGAACCCTAACAACAAGAAACAAGTTGCTAAAAAGAGGATTTTTAAATGTTATGCCAAACAGTTGTGTTGTATTGATCAGTACTGCAGGGTTATCCACATTGTATTCAGTTGTTTGTGTATTTTTGTCATCATTTAGGAGTCTCGGGTAAGCTACAGTTTTTCCTGCATAATGAGCTTGGCATATTAAAATTAGCTTTTCCTTTGTATAAATTAAAGTAACGATTTTGCAGTTTTCGACAAGTTTTAATTTTTGTTTTTCCGTTTTTAGTGCCAACTCTGTTAAGGTATAACTTGAAATATCTCTCAGACTGTGGCAAATTGGCTAATTGAGGTTAAAAAAAGCTCTTAGACTATCTAATTTGAGCTTTTAAAATGCATTCATCTTTAAAATATTGTGAATCCGAATACGATAGAATATGAATGAAAAGTAGAGTAAGAAAAAAAAGTTTGAAGATAAAACATATTAAGGAAGAATCGTTTAAAGTACCTTCTCTGTTTCTTCATTTCCTCTGTGTACGAGTTGTGATCTGTTTCCAGAATGATAATCTGATTGTTCTCGGAGTTGATGATGAATTTCCGCGGCGTGTACTCTAACGGTTGGTATGTCTGGTTAAATACAGCGCCCAATTTTTCCAGAGCCAAAATCCTTAGCGTGTTGGATGATATTGCTACGATACCCTCAGTGCATTGTTCTGAAATAAGAAGTAAAATTACTGTAAATAGTGCTTACATAATATTATTCAAACGTCACAGCAAAAATTTTTCAGAGATTTTTTTTTTTGCAATTGGTCATTTTAGCTTCGAATAATAGTGTAAAATTGTGAAAACTATTCGTGATACAGTTGCCGACATGTAACTTGGCTCGAATCCCGTATGTTCGCGCCCTGCTTGCTAACCAAAGAGACAAAACATTTGCGCATCTAACGACTCTTGCCAAGTTAAGTATCGGCAACTGTACCTATTCATCAAAGACCAAGAACAGTTTTACATTGAATTACACAAGATCTGACAAAACAAACAGTTGCTGGGAGACTTTTGAAATTGAAAATTGAAATCTACATAATAAACAAGATCCGAGAAAATAAACAGTTGCTGGGAGGCTTTTGAAATTGAAATCCACATTTTTAGGCTAGGGAAATAACAATTATTTGTTTAAATGTTTGTCCACGGCATGGTTTTGCCACCTTCACGGCCTGAGCGGCTCCAGTTTGGCTATGGAATATGCCGAGTGCCGCGCTCGACCGCGAGCGGGAGCACGACATGCTCTGCGACGTCGTGGGCTCATCACTGTATGGAACAGCTACGCACCACTCTCAGCACAGCGCAGCCCGAAAGCCGCACTGCGCCAATACGTCGGGATATTTTAGTAAATAAGCGTTAAAACTAGCTCATATTTATAATCCTCAGCGACCACACTTATAAAAAAAACTTTTATACTGGCGCAAACTTCTTTTGTGTTAAATTAAGCTATCGACAGAGGCATTTTTGGAATGATTTGTATGTAAAAAAAATGTAATAGAATTTGTGTCACGTTTCGAATATGAACCCAAAGCACACTATAAACAAGGAAAACTTCATACAATTTATTAATACCAGTAAGATGTATGGAAATAAATTGCTAATTTTATCACTGATATTGTAACTTACAATACAATCTAATTTAGTGTCAACAGTTAAGTTACGCTTATAATTTCATGCTTACTAATTTTATCACTGATATTGTAACTTACAATACAATCTAATTTAGTGTCAAGAGTTAAGTTACGCTTATAATTTCATGCTTACTAATTTTATCACTGATATTGTAACTTACAATACAATCTAATTTAGTGTCAAGAGTTAAGTTACGCTTATAATTTCATGCTTACTAATTTTATCACTGATATTGTAACTTACAATACAATCTAATTTAGTGTCAAGAGTTAAGTTTCGCTTATAATTTCATGCTTACCAGAACTAAATCCAGCTGCATATTCCAGACATTCATAGGAAAGCGGCGTAAGATGGAACCTATTCTGGTATTGGTAGCCCAACCAAGTTCTGGACGAGACTGCCAGCACCGCTTCTGCAGACTGCACTCTCACTTTGAACAGCTTCACTGGACGCGATCCCAAGTACCTATGACAAAGAGTCTATTTTTGAACCACTGAAATAGGCCTTAATGGTATGGACATTTTAAAGGAATTCCTCAGATCTGGTTAATTTAATCGTCAATGTATTTCAGATGAAACACGGAGCGAATAGGTTTCACATCATTGAAATGTTGATATTTGAAAAAATCTATAATTTTGCTCAAAGACCCAAAGCTATGTAAAAGCCCATTCAAGTACAGGGGGCTACCACCGTGACTTAAAGCAATATTATTGTAATATTGTTTTGACATTTTCATACAATAACAGTATGGAAATTTTAAAACAATATTACAATAATATTACTTTAAGCCACAGTGGTAGGCCCCCTGGTAGCAGCACAAATGTCTAGCGGTGAAGGTTATTACATAGAAGTCGAAAGTAAGGTCTCGTGGGGTTCAGTCCGTTTTCTGCAGTTCGATCATGTGCAGCTATCTCTCAACGTTTCGTTCAGCACTAGACTTAATTGTCGCGACTTTTATCGAAATATGTTGTCTACACTCTTGAAGATCTATAATTTACTTCAATATCAAAGAAATTAGTCAAAACTAGTTCTAGAATAGTAAAATCTATTTACCTCGTTCTCGTATCCGCTAGGTCCCCACTGACGGAATCCAGGGTGGTTCTCAATAGTACTCCATTGTTAAGGCCTATATTTAGATGTAGCGCAGATTTGGCACCAGATTCGAATGGCTGGTCGACTATACACAGCGATTCTGGACTGGCGGGCAGAGCCTGCATAGATCGTGGCGCCAAGCAATCCTAGAGAGAAGTCTTTATTAGAAATATATTGGTTTATTCACTCGTATGAGAATACATAATATTATTTAAGTCAGATGTTTGAGAATAACGCATTTTAGGTTGTTGTAATCACTAAGATTCAGTGGTGTCCTTGTGTCATCATACAAAATATACAATAAAACACATTTTAGCTTTTGCCGGTGAGCTTCACACATCAACTAAGCAACAATTAGTTTTATGAAGGTAGTAACATTGACAGGACGGCGTAGTTGTAGAACAAAGGCAGCCAGCGAATAAAATCTCAATATTAGTTAATAATAATAAGTTAAAACAACGCAAAACATTTACTCACCGCTGGGTCCAGGGAAATAATTCGTACAGTATTGTCCACTAAGCCCACAGCCAAGAACCACGCGCGCTGCTCGCCGGTCGCCACCGACCCCAGCGCCATACAAGACACGTCCGACGAAAGCTTTTTTCTTTCAGTGTACTCATTCAACTGGCCAGTCTGAAAACCACTTTAAATATGAGAAGTTAAATAGTGCATCATGAACGTAATATTGTTTCTCAACCTTTATAACTTGTAATTGACATACATCATTTTTAACCGACTTCATATTAATTCAGGTATACACATAAACAAGAGAGCGAACCTGAGAGTTCACTTCAAAAATATAAATAAGAGAAATATTTATTAGCACATTTATTGCTTTTCGAAAATGTTTTTTACTAATTCTACCATGGCAGAACTTTGGTTTTTTATAAAAAAGATTGAGAAACTTGTTATAAGTGGGTTTGTCCACGGCATGGTTTTGCCACCTTCACGGCCTGAGCGGCTCCAGTTTGGCTATGGAATATGCCGAGTGCCGGGCTCGACCGCGAGCGGGAGCACGGCATGCTCTGCGACGTCGTGGGCTCATCACTGTATGGGACAGCTACGCACCACTCTCACAAGACACGGCCCGAAGGCTGCGTCTTGCAAACACGTCGGTAATGACAATAAGGTAATATCACAGTTTATAACTACCTAATTTACAAAAATAAGCTAAAACCTACTTAACTAAATTATATTGCAGTCTTATTTTATAGCATAATTGATTGATGAAAATAACAAAAACATTAAGTGCTAAATTTAATAATACTAGGCCCATAACCTATAGAAATTAAATACTTACTGGGTCCATTTCAAAGTAGACAAGTTCCCCGCCAGTGAGTGCAATCACCACTTGTCTCTGGTTCACAGCACACTTTACAATGGACTTCTTGCCCGGAGCTTTCCATTCGTTGACCCTCTTGTCTGCACGAATGTGTCTGATACCATCCGGATACACTTGGACCAGCGCGTCGCTGCCGAGCGCGTGGCAACTCAGCGTAGGCGTAGTCCCCAAGAAACCAGAGTCTGTCACTTCTTCAACAGTCTCACCGATAGAGAGCACAAGCGTGGCGTTAACGAACGACACAATGATGTAAGAGTCAAACTCGTCTGCAACCAAGAGAGAACACCACATAGAATCCATCACGCAAAGCCAAGGTTTCAATTTGACACTACATTCATACAACTGCCAATGTTTACAAGACCATTTTTAGCAGATTTGTTACTACTGAGTGATAAAATTCAATTTAAACACTTTCTGTTTTAGTTTATCCAGCCTCACTTTAAATAATGGATAGCTTTATGCATTTTTAAGACTGCAGCTTTATTTTCAGGATTAAGGCACACGCCTTTACACAGGTAAGTGTTAATTTACTTGAAAACTCATTGCTACAAAATGGTGAAGGTAAGCGGATGAGCAAGGCCAAGGACAGGGTGTGGTGACCCATGTTACCTCTTTGTGAACTTTAATGATTATCTTGAACGAATGTACAATTTCAAAAAAGAAAAGACTTAGAACCTCTGTAAAGAAAAACTCCTGCATAAATTTTCAATCGTAAAACGAAATGACAGTTTCAGTGATAAATATCTGCCAAAAATGATTCTGTAAGCAGATTCCAAGTGAACGAGATGTAAGCAGTGTCGTCTGATGACTGCAGCCTCCAGTTAACAGTACTCTGATGCCTACCTGTGGATCATTGAAGACTTCTGTTCATCGCCCGAAAGAGGATTCTGAAACGAAAAACCACTGGTGTTTATGTATGACAAACAACCAGGGTTTTATTAGTAACTTGTTGATAAGGAAGGAGCTGTCATAAGTGGTTATTTTGATGCGTCACAGTATATCAGTAACACGGACCAATGATTTTAATCATCTAGCTCCAATACTCCCACAGATTATACACAAACATTTGAAAATTAATTTAGAAGTAATTGAAGTTCCATTTCTATGTTTTTTATAGATTTTCAAATAAATGAAGCGATTTAACCATCCACCCTTTTGTACCATTCGTACAAGTAAAATATATCCTTTTATAAGTAGACTTTTCTCTTTATTCTTTACACAGTATGTATAATATATAAACTCACCATCTTTGTGTCGCCGAACAGTCCACACGGCATTAGGCGAGCCTGGTAGTTCAGAGACCGCCATTTCAGCCACTTCCAAACCATGCCTCAAGGCTCTCAATGAGGACCTAGGACCCCTTCCACAGGCCAAATACACTTGCGGGGTGTCTTCACCAGTCAAATCGGCCACATGGCAAGCTACAACAATAAAATTAGCTTTTTATACATTAAAGCAATTTTTTGATACAATGAGTATATGTTATATAAGTTTATCTCAGATCTGGTTAATTGATCGTCATGTGTATCAGATGAAACACGGAGCGAAAATGTTTACATCATTGAAAATAAGCATACCCATACTAATTACTAGTTACATACTAATATAAATGTTACATATTTATTTATCTATCGCACAGTTACTGTATTTCCTTAGGTAATCTCAAGCAAAAGTTATTTAATAGGAATATGTAATTTGTAAGGCACAAAAGACTGTTTTAAATCTCAGAATATCATATTTGAGGATTTGGTTGAGTCTCGACTTTGCTCAAATTGAAAAATATTATCAATAACTTTGTCAGAATGGTCTTAAGACAAAACTTTAAAGAACACCTTTCTTTCTTGATACTACATTATACTATAGCGCACCAATGTTAAATATTTACTCTGGAATGATAATAATTTCATACTTGCCTAATATGGGTGATAGAGAATCCAGTTCATCAACCAGCACTAAGTTTCTGAGGGGCCTCGGAGCAAAGAAAAACGTGTCTCCCTCCTCCAGGGGCATGGCCGAGCTGAACTCTGGCTCGTCGTCCTCGTCGCCCAAGTGAGCGATTTGGTACAAGTAGCTGCAAGAACATGTCTAAATGAGACAAAATAATTGACCTATGAAATAAGGGATTTGTATGAAATTATATTTTTTTTTTGTATTTTTTATGGTTCAATCCAAAGGAAAAAACAGAACCATGGATGGATCACTTTGTCTGTCTGTATATCAGCTTATTGGCCCAGTATTTGGCAAGAAATATTGAAAACTGTATTTATAATTAAATCATTATCTACACAATCTTGTCATTATGATGGCAGATAATGGAGAGGCAGCATTAAGTCAGCAGTTTCATATTTTCCCAACTTAAAAATTGTGAATAAGTAGAAATCTGTTGGGGCAAGATAAATTTTTCTTCTTTTGACACAAGATGTGTATAGCAATAGTTAAGGACCAAAGAGACAAAGAATGAAGCTGCACTATGAAAATAGCACCTGCCTTTTGGGACATATTCTTATTTAGGATGTCATGTGATATTAGATTTGTTCATCTCATATCAGTGTGCACTCACCCCATAAAAAAGGGAGGACCTTGGTTCAGAGATGTCTTTTCTAGCATGAAATATTGTAGTGCAACTGACTGAATATATCAAGTTACACAAGGCTCACATGCATACTGTACTAGCATAGTGGAAATGAGACAATATACTCACTGGTTGCCAAACTCGCAGGCCACAAACAGGAAGCCTGTCTTCAGTACACACATGGCTGTCGCAACAGGTACAGTGTCAAAATATTTCAGTTTGATCTCTGTCACCATGTCCTCATCTGTCTCAATAGTAATCTTGAATATATCCCCTTGCTCAGTTTGTGCCAAGAAGAAATACATCGACTTGGTCTTGTGTGTCGCTGAACAGACAAAGATCATGCCTCTCTCAGGGTCATCGAGATCATTCCTCCGGCGAGGTATGGGACATCTGATATCGTGTTGGTCTCCTAAGTTTTTATAGGTGAGGTAGTTCTCTGAACAGATGAGCACTCCGGATGGCCCATCGTTGCCTCCAGGAACTGTTATTAAAAAGTTGGCGTGCTCTTCCAGAGGTTCCGAATACTTTCTGACAACATGGTTAAGACCCAAATCTAGTTCATAAAATGTTAATGTCTGTTGCGTTTTTTGTGCTGCTTCACCTAGAAACAATGAGATATATAAATTTTTAAGCCGGAAGGAAAAATATTTAGTTTAATAATTATTAATTACTACTTGTAATCATGTAAGGAGGATTTGACGTCACTGTCAATCGGAAACACGGACCTCAAAATAATCATTTAGCACACTCTTGAACAGTACTGAAATCTATTTAAGGAATCGCCCCTCTGTATAGAAAAAACAAACATCCTAAAATTATTATTCAATTACTTGTGTAGGACAGTATGTAGTAAAAAATGAAAAGGAACATATTAGAACTTATTAGGCAAGCATCGCTGTATCATTAACTTTTATTCTATGGAGCATATATTTTACAGGTAAGTAGACATAGATACAGACAAGTAAAAAATAGGAAGCCATATATTACCTGATGGATCAGCATCAGCCTCCTCATAGTCTATCTCCAGGCAGGCAAACATGGGGTTCTCAAAACCCACATCCACCCCCACCATGTGGTACACCAGTGTGTTGGACTTGTGTGCTTCCAGCGGAGATGAAATTGTCAATCTGGCGTCTGCATCTCTGTTCAGAATGTACACTAGCTTCTGCTTCTCTATTGCACCTGTAACAATCATTTTAGTTAGTCAACAGTGCCTTTCAGGTTTACAAAATCTATCAACTTCTCTTCTAATATTAGTACTCTTTATCTATTTACTAAATAGTATCTTTTTCAAAATGCAACAGAATTAGCACCATTGACATAGGCAGGTCACTTGTAGGGTTGATAGGTCATGTACAAGCAATTATATACCCACTACCAGCATGTCGGACATATGAAATCAAATCATCTTTAAAAATCAATATATATATTAATATATATATATATTAATATACAAATAGTATCTTACCAATCATAACAGCTCTGCCCTTAGGGTCTATGGCCAGGTACTGGCCTGGCACTATTCTGCGACAGCCAGACTTGCCAAATGTCTCTTGATGCACTTTTTCTAGAATGTTCTTGGCTGGAATGTACTCCAATATCACAATGCGCCCTGAATCAGACCCAACAACCAGGTAATCTGTAATAGATATCACAAATTACACACTAATTCACCTGATGATGAAAACCTTTCACTTGGGCACAAGTATATTCGCTCATAGCCTTCGGCATAGTCTGTAACCTAACTATATTAGTGTTTAATAGTACTAAGATGGTTTCTAAGTAATGATAGCCTTATCTCACAATAACTTTTATTAGACATAATATAAATTCAGAAATAGCGTCAAAACCCCCTTATAGAGTAATGAAATTATGCAGTACTGTAATTAAAATTTAAATGCAATTGTTATTCTAACCTTACATACTACAGCAAAAGTTTTGAGTAGAACTATGAATTATGTTCAGAAAAATGTTACTATGTACTGAAACATTGAAATACAATCAAACCCAAGTAAGCAGGAAAACTCTATAAATGAGAATATTTGCCAAGTCTGTTCTTTGGCACTCTTTAACTCTGAAACCTGGGTTAGTGAGAGAACTTTGTAAGAGACAAACATCTCAGTCTTTTGAGCCAGGTTTGACTGTACGAGCCAAAATGTACCATACAACGAACATCCCATCGACTATGGCAGCTGACAGGAGCGACGCGATAGATTTAGTCTATGCACCTAGTTATACCACACTCCTTCAGAAAAAGGGCATGGAGCAAGACAGTGCAATTCTCAAACTGCTCACCTATCTAATATCTATGGACCTCTACGTTGAAGAAAATTTTATAGTAGGGCAAACACAGATAATGAAACTGGCCTTAAACTATCTTCATTCATAAAAAGTTAAGCCAGTACTAGCACTAGCTGATTGAGTACCTAGTTTGAGTGCTTCCAGCCCCGTTGCCAAACCACCAGGCGATGAGGTGAAGTGGAGTTTTAGTTAGTGTGATTCCAACATAACCGAAATGCCTAACTGTGGAACATCTGTATCATAATGTACTGTCATAAAATATATGATGGATTTCCCTTCGTAAAAAAAAGTTTGGTACTAGCGTGGGGTCAATGACCACGTGGTCGTAACCCGTAAGGTCAAAATGTCAATTACCTTTAGTGCCGCCGGTGAGACGAAACGACATCATCGACCGAACAATGCCGAATATCTCAACTTTCATCAGAGTATGCACTTTTCCCGTGTTAGGGTCTGGTCGGAGCATCTCTATAGTCTTCCCACGCGATATTATGATCTCCTGCTGTTTTGTCCCGGAAAAGTTCCCGTGCACGGCGTGGGTTATCGCCGTGGACCCCTGCAGCGTCAGGTTATACAAATACATCTTGTATCGGTCTTATCCTGAAACAAAGCGCTTCATAAAGAAACACAATCCCGACACGTGAGCTCTCCCTAGAATCTGAATCGTGCTTGTCACGCTCGTAACTAACGAAAGCAGATTTGATTTGTGCTTTCGAATGGGTGAGCTTATTCGATATTGCACCAAGAAAACGACCACGACTGATATTAAAAACTCTGCCGTGGAGATACCTTATAGTGCAAAATACATACGGGAAAAACAATCGCATCACAAAATATATCACATAAACACTTACTTGGAAAGATTAAGAAACCGATTGCCGCAATGCGGCCGGATATTTTATTTCGTCGCCGGCTTTAGCTTTCAACTGCCGCAAAATGGCGGAAGGAATTTCAGACGCCGCAATCATTTCAATATGTCACTTGATCAACCAATCAGAAAAGAGAATTTTTCGATATGGCGGCGATATATATACGCAAAGTGTTGCCATATATTATTTTTTTTATAACTATTGATCAATAGATGGCGTTAAACATAATAATTATATTAACTACTCGGCAAAAGATGGCGCGGTACAAATTACTACTGCAGCGACATCTAGTAATAATTCGAGGATAATAGTATTTTACTAAGCAGCCAATAGATGGCATTAACGTCGAAATTTTTCAAATTTCATCTCTTTTATATTATCTTGATGATTTTATTCAACTGGCATTATTTGTATCTCAATCATCAATCAACTATGGCGAGAGGATGGCTGTGGTCGACCGTCCAGTACACGTAGTACTAAAGTTTTGCGCCTAAGCATGTCTAGTATAATATATATAATATAGTCTTTTCAAGCGTAGGTAGGTAATATTTGGTAATATTATCAGCAACCTGCAAATCACGTCTCTGATAAAGCGAGCTAAGTGTAGGTACACTTAGCTAGTTTTTCAAATTTGTAAATTTATAGCAGCTTATAAAATAGTTTGTTCTAAACGATTGCTGGATTCTATTTAAAACTGATCATTAAAAGAAAAAAATAGGAATGTTTTTTATTAGTTTTTATTTTATTGTTTGGGTCCATATTATTGGGTCCCAGAAAATAAGTAGATACCTTCCTACTAAAATAGTACCGAGGTTATACCTAGTTAGTAGATTCTAATTATAATAAAAAATATTTGAATATAATATTAATTATTAATATTATTATTATCTCTCGGTGCAGTCCTGCTTTCCGAAACATGTAAAGAATAAAGAATTTAATTTTCGACCTAAGTAGTACCGCAATGCATTTTATTCTCAGTGGAAACCTTGGCATTAACCGAGCTCGGCGCACACCTGAGCGGTCTTGGTGGGAGCCGCGTATTTGTCCGCGCATTGTAGGGCCGTGGGCCGCTCCATTGTGGTCGTTTTAATTCTATTTTGTGAGCGCCGATGTCGATGCGACGCGACGCGGCAACACAATGTATCCGTTCGTGGCCGCACCTGAGTATTTGGTCCCATTTCACTTTGAGACGCCGCGCCGCGCCGCGTTCTTTATTGGATCATCAGTCTACAACAACAAACTGAGCGTATAGCTGTATGTGTTGTATGTAAGTACTTACATTGGTATAGGTACATAACTACAGTCTACATACCTACCTAGGTACCTACTTGGGCTTACTTCTACTTTCATGGTTCGTCCTTTTTGTGAATCAAAAGCAGTGATGCTTGCACATTCTTGCAAATCTCAGCCTTTCGCCAGGAGTCACTCACCTCTGACTTTTTGGAATTACGTACCTACGTGTGCGTTTGTATAAACTTGAATATCACTGAAAATTATTTCTTAATTGTTGTTGTGAATGAAGAAGTCGCGAAGAATATGCCTTCATCCATCAGCACGATATTCTTATTCTGATTTGTGAAAGATGTGCATATTAAAGCAGTTCCTCACTTGGCCAGCGTGGTGCTGGTGGGCCTACCTATACCTTAGCTATGGCAACCCCTCTGTCTCAATAATGGGACACACAAAAGGGCAATAACTCGTACCCTATACCTACTATAGATATATTTCAATTCACAAAGACGCGCCCCACTCTGTCAAAATCGCTAAAGTTTCATTCGATCCGCATGGAGGTTTAACATAGTGTGGCGCGTCATCGTGGATTGAAATATCTTAAGTATATACTGTGCTAAGATAAAAGGTACTTAGATGTACTCGTAGGTATGTTCACTACGTACCTAATAAAACAAAAAAGAAATATTTATCGGACATTTTTAGTGCTTCTTTTGTACTTAGAGTGTACATTTTTATTGCTACTTTTGCACTAACAATGAAGCAGCCTCTAGAAAGAAAGCTGAGCACTCCAAGTCCTGAGCCCATAACAATAGTAGGTTGGTAGGTATGGCTACCTGACTCTTATGAATCACTTGAGCCCTCGGCCGCCCGGTCGAACATTTGCCTTAGTGCAGGTTTCCTCGGTAGTCTCTTGCGATCGAAACGTTGTTTTCGAGTCGAGTAATCGTTTCGAATGGGATGATTATTAAACATAATTCCAAAATAACACTGATTGCGAGTGATTTGCTTGCTGACATTATGCGATCTTTTAGCTTTTCAATCATAAAAAGAAGAATCGAAATCGCTCCCCATCTGGCAAAGACATCGTGTGACCCTATATGAGTCTATTCGCTTAGAATTCGTCGTTACATACAAGTTATCGAATACTTATACGTCACCGCAACCATCCGCGCGACAAAATGAAAGCAAACAAAACAAACTATACCTACTCATTTAAAAAATATCTACAAAATTCAAAAGTAGGTACGCAAGTACAGTACCTAGTCGTAGTTACACGACATAAAAAAAATTTGATAGATGGAACAAAAAATCTGTCTCAAAAATTTTAGTTTTACGTTTAAGTCGTATAAGGTTACCTTAGCTTTACGTTTAAATGGTTCGATTTTTGTAAAGAAGTGCAACTTGTAGTAAGGGAAGAGCGGAGGCGCGAGGCGACGACCCTGCAGCATGCACGTGTGCTACCTTGAGCAGGGTTAAATCCAGTAAAATCTCCGATGCTGCGCAGCGCTGGTTACGAGCCGGAACTTACTTATGTGTCATAGTCAAGTGACAAGAAAATAATCCTTATAATTTCGTCCTTGCCGTCTGTTTGTATACTTATCTACCTGGATATACAGTAGGTACCTACCTATATATTACAACTCACATGACATGACTCGTCCCCACTAATTATTGAACATGTCATTTATGTACCTAAAAAAGAATTTCACATAAAAAAGATTCCGACGAATTGAAAACCTCCTCCTTTTTTTGAAGTCGGTTAAATAAGATTATAGCATAAATGAGTAAATTGATCTAAGTAAGTTGTTTTAAGTACTTAGGTAAATAATACGTTCAACTTTCAAGTATGGTTCGAGTACCAAAGGAATTTAAATAAACATTTCTGACCTCTTCTAAATGTCTTCAAGAACATTCAACTTAGGCCTAATACGAAGCAATTGCATTCAAATGTGGTATCGAAGTCAGTTATTCTTATAATTCGTATGTTAATTTATACCTCCCCGGGCCCTACTCTTGAGTGAGCTTAATACCTACTTCAATTACACCTCTTATTACTCCAGAACGTATAATAATCGACGATAATTTTACGTAGGTATTATCTGTTGAGGAATGCAGGTCTTATGAAACTATCCATTTCCATATATTGCAGGTATACATACCTACCAACTTATCTAACAAATATTTATTCAGTTCGATAAATTATTATGAAATTACAAATTACTACTTCGACGCATATTAACTTGACACTTACTATAAATATGAGTCACGCACTTTGCTCCCAATACGCGGCCATAACTCTATAGAGTTCCGTACCCGAAGCAACCCGAAGGGTAAAAAAGGTATTACTGAGACTTCGCCGTCCGTCCGTCCGTCCGTGTCACGAGGCTGTATCTCTTGAACCGTGATAGATACAGACTTGAAAATTTCACAGAAGAAGTACTTTTGTTGCCGCTATAACAGCAAATACTGAAAAGTAGGATAAAGTAAATATTTAAGGGGCGTCCATATAACAAAACGTCATTTTATTGCTTGTTTTTGCTCTACGTTATTAACGGTATAAAGTAGACGTTCATAATAACATCCTATTAAAAATATTAATATTACGAGTAAGAGTTATTGAGTTTGTTTAGCCTGATAGACAACTTACTGATAGACAAGATAGGTACTTAGATTTTTATATATATAGGTTAGGTACTTTTTATTACCTACGGCCTACGGCAAAATCCACGATTCCCTCGAGATTTGTGAAAATCTGATATTCATGCTTGCAGAGGCGCGGATACCAATAGTATGGATCCATAATTCTGAACCCTGAATAGGTATTACTATAATATCTAAGTTATACGTGAAATGTTTATGGTAGGTACCTAAGTACTCTTTTCTATCGTCTCTATATCAAAAAACTCACACTTATCCTATTTTTCTAGGTCTGAAGGTTTATATATTGGGAACTACTCTTAGCAGTAATCTTGATAAAGTTTATAAAGAAGAAGATAGAATATTATTCGAGGCGTGATTTCTTTGTAATTTCAATTTTAGATATTACTTATATTGTAAATTTCATGTACCTAGATGATATCGTAGCAAATTCAAATTGTATGTTGTAGGCGGTAAGGTCAGTTACAGGAAGGCAGTTAGGCACTAGACAGACAGAGAGCGGATATTAAACCGCGGGTGCAGTAACTTTATCTCAGCAGCCATCTGTCTGATAGCGCCAATTAGTTCGCACTCGATAGCGGGTGGGCTGAGTTGCACTGTTTTGACTGCCTATAAGTGAAGTATTAATATATTTTCTTCTAGGGATTACTTCGCAGATACGTGGGAAATATAATCCTTGTAATAACTAAGTGTTAATCCTGGTAGGTACTAGAATTGAGGGGATCCCGCATCAAGAAGTGTTGGTATAAAAAAGTGGCCTGATAATTAATTATAGTGGGACGAGAAAGCCGCTGGATCCAAGTGGCGTTAAATTGAGCAGGTTGAAGTTTTCCAATTTTCCACAACCACAAGGTTTCCATACCTGAAACGAAACTAATGCGATCCACTCGATTTTAAGTCTAATTTATATACTTAATACATAAAAGAATTCATACTTTTGCGTACTTGTAACTTTTTTTGAAGTGTGGAAAGTTCATTAAAGCTTGAATCACTTATCAAGACGAGTGTCCAAGGTTTCGATAATTGCAGTTAGCACCCATGTTATCTTGCATATTTCAAAAATAAACAGACTATCTCCATCATAATATCTCCATCATTTGAACTAACTGATTTATGTTTAGATGGGTAAATTGATAAGTATCCATTTAATGTAAATGTGGAGATAGCTTGCAAAACGAAGATAGGGCTCAGTCTTCAGTAATATTATATTGTATTCGCTGATACGTTGTTGTTGATGTACTATTTAAGTTCCAACTTCGCCCACGGAAGAACTTGTGAATTATGAACAGAAAATTACGAGATAGGGAGTAAATGCGCCAGGATATTGATCTAAATATACATTAGGTAGGTACCTATTGTACCCGTACTGAGTGAGTTTTTGTTTTTGATGAAGCTGATAAGTGCCTGATGATGTCGATGCCTTGTGTATGTGGTGAGCCAGGGTACCAGGTCCAGGGTCGGGTGATGCCTGATGATGGTGAGCCAGGGTACCAGGTCCAGGGTAGAGGATGCCTGGTGGTGGTGAGCCAGGGTTCCCTGTCCAGGTTCGGGTGATGCCTGATGGTGGTGAACCAGGGTACCAGTGAATTGGTCTGCGTCACGTGTTTGGAGTCGGCGCGTGGCATTGTCCAGAGTGTATAATTAACAGTTTCGTAGAACCAACGCATGTTATTATAACATTCGGTGTGTTTGATGTACCGAATGTCCTGTTTGATATAAACTACACAGCACAAGACAACGTTCTGTGTTCTAAGGTACTGAACTATACATAGAGTCACATCGGCGACAGCCCAGTCATAACAAACGTTCTTGCAAGACAATTCGTATATTGCCTAGCTAGTTATTGCTTTTACAGGTGACGATGACAAATCATATAAACGGTTAAAATTTTCCTTTCCAACTTTTTATCAGCGTCTACGTCATAATTTTATAAGCTTAATATAATAGAGTCATATCGTATTATACCGTATCGTATAAGTAAGTACATATAGATTGTAGATAAACCTTAAATTAATATAACAAGAGAAGATAATTTTTAGGAAACTCTGAGAAGAAAAAATCTGAGATCTACTAATTGTATGATAATAAAATGTTGAGCAGATTTGCTAGACGTTTACGTCATGGTTTTATTAATGTAAGCTCGTAGTACAGTGTATTGTAGAGTGTAGAGGAATGCAATAGGTATTGCCAACCCTAAATCCCAGTGTAAACATTCCACCCACCCCCATTCGCTGGGTAACTCAATATTTAGTGGCTGATCCCTTATAGGGCTGTCGTCATTTTGATAGTCGTAAGTTAAAGAAAAATAAATAATATGACTTCTAGGTTATATAATAATATACTTATAGGTCACAAATGGTTTAACTTTATTTAGTTAGGTACATGTTACAAATATTATAGTAGTTTATTGGTCTTCTTCGTACCTACTTGCAATTTTTGTAAAATATTTAAATATAAACTTTCCAAACGAAAAAGTTACGAAAATTCTTAAAACCTTACTTCGAAGACTAGGTCTCCTTTTTAATTTTGCAGCTAACCTTTAACCAACCCTAACTTTACCACAGCAGGGTGCAGCAGTCCCTCCTTTAATAAAACATCTCGATAATGAAAAGTCAGACAGTCATGGAGGGTGGCGAATTAACCCTCAGTCGCGATCTCGGGCCGCACCGACGAAATTGTCTTTTATGAGCCTGCGCCGAACCGCCAAAATAAAACGATAGCGCGCGCACCAAGCGCAATAAATATCTTAATGATATGGAATCAGAAAGTATCTTTCCCGTTGCGTATACAGAAGGGCATAAGGGCGATGTGCCTCTCTATGGCTTGGACCTTAGTTGCGCGGGGCAAAAGCGATTTTTCATTACGACATGCGAATCAAAAGCCCTCGGATGCAGATTCGCCTTCGCTTGACATTCATGGTTTTATTCAAGCGAGCACGTGCGTGACCACCTGTCGTTGATTGTGCACTTATAAGTCTGTATCTATAATGGGTACATGCAAATTCTTAATTGCGATATTGTTGTATGAGATTGTTATCTATTTTTAGGCGAGTCTGTAGGAAATCTGCTTGTACCTACCTACGCTCCGATGTTCTTTAATTTATCTCCTCCCACATCGATGTTCTCTGTGTTATCAGTTATCTCTCGTGAGTCCTGGCTAATGAATGACACTGCCAGGCGTCAGGACTATTAATGGCTACGATTTAATTCTAAATTAAATAATGGATTCGAGTCGCGTCCGATGCAAATGCCCGGCGCCGGACGGACCTCCCAATGACAATACTTTCGTCGCGTCAATACCAATTCAAAATGGCGCCTTGCTTTATAGCCTCCCGCCATTGTGATCGAGGTTTCATTTCAACTACTTCCCGTTTGTTACGTGGATCGATTAACATTGATCACGATAAGTTTAATCCTCCGAATTTGGGATTCAAATCTGACTTTAACTACTTAGTAGGTAGCTTGACAGAATGATGTCCAGTGAATGGTGCACATACAACTTAGCGTAGAAGTTACGTCTACCATGTTACCTAGTAATCTTATGACCAGAAAACGCATTTTTCTTGAGCTTTTTGGAGGTATCCAGGGGCCTAATTGCGTAAGACGAGACGATATTATAATCGTTTGCAAATTCTGCCCCCCGATTGGCTGACGGAAATCAGGGAACCAATCAGCGTGCAAAGTTTATAAACGATAACGATAATAATTATGAATACGTTTTTCTTAGACAATCCCGGGGCAGGTGTACACTTTCCAAATGCCTGTCATTGAAAGAGACGGTTTCTAAACCTCTTTATTTCACCAGTGTGCTGATTCTGTATCGTTCACTTAGTTAGTTAGTAACCCAAACTGGGTTATTAACTAAGAAAACGGAGGCAAAAATCCTATTTTTGTATTCTTTTTGTACAAGATAGCAACTAGCATGGTATACTGATATGATACCATACCGACCTAGGTTGGTAATTTGTGCAGAAATAGGATTTTTGCCTTCGTTTTCTTAGTTAATAACCCAGTTAGGGTTACTAACTAACTAAGAGAACGATACAGAATAAGGCCCCTGACAGAGGAGTTTGCAATGACTATATACAATTTTCTACGCCATGCCAGTATAAGAAAAGATATCTAAGTATGTATTGGTGTCTAGGTATATAATAATTAGGTACACAAAAGTTTTCAAATTTTGAAAGTACCTAATATAAGTGAAATGAACGTACAAAAATGAATTGCGAAATTGGAACAGCGTACGGCCACGCTTAAAATAGATTTTCATTGTTAGATACCAAATTGCCACATGTACAAAAAGTTGTTGTTATTGTTTGTAGCCGCGTCTGTGTCGCAACTCGCAATATCAAGGTCCATGACCGACCCGAACTGTGCCCGAACACAGATTGATCATACCCTAAAGCAATATCTGATAAAAATCAGGTCGTTATAATTTTATTGGCATTCCTTGCTTTTATTTTTATTTTTAAGTTTATGGTGTTTGTGGCGCCTATTGTTACAATCTAAGTAACTAGGTAGCGATTGATACTTAACACTTACTAATTAGTATCTTTTCTTATAATAACTTGTAATAAAGGTGCATTCAAGTAAGCATCTCTAATCTATCTCTACTTATTCTCTGCATTTAGGTAAATATTCAGTAGAGATTAGGTTTATTCTATATCCCGATTAGGCATTGGTAGTTGCAATTATCCGAAAATTTCAATATTCGAACATTTTAAAAGGATTATTCGAATAGTACCTACTTAAAAAAACTAGAAACCGTTTTGATTAACTCGTTTATTTGGAAACTCTGCTCGCGTGATTTCCGGTTTCTCAATAATCCCGCCGACGACACCATGGACTTTTCCGCGATGAAAGTCTGTGTTTATGTAGGGTGTAATCTATGTAATCTCAATTCCAATATTAAACAAAATCGGTTTAGTATTAATGGCTGTAATGACTAAGGATTTTGCGGCAGGGCAGTGATGTTGGTAGAAATTAGCTAAATCCCAAAAGTATCACACCAAGATCCAAGTCGGCATCTCAAAGATGAGCTGAAAGCAGCAAGCAGAAGCTTGAAATTATTTTATCGGTGTAGCTTGAAGATTTGCTCAGTATAATAAGATGTTTTATCTAGTGGCTAGGTTTCTACGAAGACAACACTAATAGTCCTAACCCGCTGATATGATGAGTCCATCTGAACATTTTACAAGGAAACCTTCTTCATACAAGAAAAAAATAATACAATCTGTTAAAATACCCGCTCATACGCCACAATAGGCCTATGGCGGAAACTATCCGTGTGGAAATCCGCGTGTGGACTAGGTCGGTTTCCTGCTGACGCCGTTGGCATAGAGATACTATGGCCGTTGGTGTCAAAACCGGTCAACAAAAAAATCAACATTTTTGATACCAGTAAACAGGCGACATTTTACCAGCCGGTGGACCGATCCTGTGTATACCTGTGTCTATTTTCTAATCACTTAACTATTACCTGGACTCATTCACTTGGTGATTGGTCCTACAATAGCAAGGGGTATATGAACTTAGGAGAAAGTAAACGTATAGATAAGTATAAGGTTTCTTTTTGTATAAATACTTAATATACATTTGAAGTAATGAAGTCCATTAGTCATTTAGATTAAGCTAAGATGAAACGAATTAACCGTAATCTGAGCAAACTGGCACATTTCGATGCTATCGCAACAAATTGATCAAACGCCGATTCATCTTGGTCACGACTTTACTTTACTCTCTTTACGACGTGTATTCACTAGTTGTACCGACTACGGTGTAGTTGTATGAGTAGTTCTGGTTCCGAAGATGACGCCATTCATCCATTGGTCGTATTGCAGTGAAAATTAATTGCCTTAAATTACTATCAACCGGCATGGTGTCATAGCGTTCTGCTGTCTGCGAGTAATGTAATCGGACACCCGTGATGAATATGAGTGTACCTATTATGTGAATAGGTAGGGGCTAGGGGAAATTCAGGAGACTTGAACCACTTTTTATTTGCATTATCATATTTTATTTTATCAATAGGATATTAATATTTTTAATTTAATTGTTATCAAGATTAGCTTATTCGTTTTGGTTAACTTCCGCATCATTATACATTTCTAGTATAATGTAAAATAGTATTCAGATTTTACAAAAAAAATGGGTGAGCCCTCCCCACCGCGCCATTATAGGAAAATTCAAAGTAGAGTCAGGGAAACAAGTCACAACCTGAGGACAGAACTCACCTAAGCAATTTTTTTTGTGTTCAAATCAATCTACATTTCTACTTACGTAAGTTTAAATAAAAAACGGCGTATAATTAATGTATCATTTTTACTTAGACATGTATCAAATGTAATTCTTATTCACACTTTTCATAAGGGTCTGTAAGTTAAGCCCATTTGAAATACAGTATTTTGGATGATAAAAACCTAAGGAAGCCGACGTATTGACAAATTCTATACATAAATATAAGTGGTCATTAATATTAAAATATTCGAGATAACAAAATCCTATCACAGAGCAGCTACAAAGGGCTATTAAATCCTTGGTCCCAAACGTGGCCCATGGCTCATGTGCCGTATTGGGAATAGTAAATTAGGAGCGCACCTGTGTGGCCCCGACTGAAAAAAAAACCTCGTGGGTGCGACTTGGACTAAACGAATTATTCAACTACCTGCAACTTCCTTTTAGGTGACGAACAAGATTTATGATAAACCCAACAGTGTTTATTCCATTGCGTGTTCACTGAGTTACCTAACACAAAATCATCTGACAGAAATGGTAATGTAATATCCAGTTGAAAAATATTCAGCTCGCACTGTTTTATAACAATCGTGATGTTAGAGAAGTGGCCCGCCTTCATTCTCAGGTGCATTTTTGTATTAAAGAAATGTGTGTGGTTTTTTATTGTGTTTTAAATGCCTTCACAATGTCAAGTAGTTTCCCGAGATTTGTTAATAAGTCATCGTAGGGTTCCTTCTGAACAATGCAATATAGAGAATAGAGAATAAAGTGACCTGTGTGCTGATTCTGTATCGTTCACTTAGTTAGTTAGTAACCCAAGGCAAAAATCCTATTTTTATATTCTTTTTTTACAAGATAGCAACTAGCATGGCATACTGATATGATACCATACCGACCTAGGTTGGTAATTTAAGCAAAAATAGGATTTTTGCATTCGTTTTCTTAGTTAATGACCCAGTTAGGGTTACTAACTAACTAAGTGAACGAAACAGAATCAGCCTGCTGTTCAAACGTATTATCTAATGGTTATTATCTAAACTAAGTACCTATTTAAACATTTAAGTACTTACCTACGCAATTAGAAGATATTTGCAGGTAATATTATTTAAATTTAGTATTGTTTATTATTACCTTAAGCTGTAAGTATTATGAAAAGTTTTTCAATGCATCTAACGTAATTTATTATTAAAAAAAATTACAGTTTTCTTAACTAAAGATATCTTTTCAATTCTTGTGTCTTTTCTTATATATATTTATTTCGTGGATAGGACGGCTTTAAAAATTATGACAAAATTGGTATTTAAAGGTATTGGAAGTTTACCAATGTACATTATTTTAGTTTATGTATATTGTGTACATTTCACATAAAATTCTATACTTTCCAAAAAAATAATACTGCGCAAAGCTCGGTCGCCCAGGTTTTTAATACGCATACGGAACCACTGCCTCTACTTTGCGTTTGATATAAGCTTGTCTTGGTATTTTGATTAGTCATTTCAAGTCGTTATAATTTTCTGGGTCATTTTGGAATTTAAATTAAGTTTGGGAGGTTCTGCCACATTAGTGAAGCCAACTGAAGTGCTGGGCGAGTAATTTATCAATCATGTCGTATTATATTATGTATTATGTTTAGGTTATTTCATAATTTATGAATCTATTGTTTCAGTACATATGCCAGCTAATGATTGAAACGCGTTTAATTGTATAATATTATATTTTTAGTCACAATTCAAAACTTTTGGACAAAAGTAAGTGCCGAGTTTTTTCCCGTTCTTGATGCAATCGCGAAGGTAGAGTCAAGTCACAAATGAGAAATGACATTTCCACTTTTGAAATAATGTTCCTAATATAATGGCAGTTGAAAAGTGCCTGTATTTTAAATTACCAAAACAAACTTAACGCTATAGATAATACACACAAAAGTTTCTGAATTGAACCACTAAAAGAGATTACTTGAACTTTCAAAACTAAATTCCATTTGAGATATTTATACATTTTTTAGTTATTGTGCATAGATAACAATACCCACAAACATTGTTATCGTCGACATCGCCTTTGCCCCTGCAATTGAATGCTAACTTCAGAGTTCGAAACGCATGATGTCAGCGCGACAAATAGTACCACAGACTAGTTGCACAGAGACTCCAGAAGTACATACTAGTCTAGAGTAACTATTGACACGGCTGTCAAGCGTTTGAGTAATAGTCGTGCGCAGTGGCAGGTTGAAATGTACTTGATATTTGATAAGGCTGATGCCTTTATGCGGCGGCGCCGCGCTGTCGCCGCGATAACCTGTGACCACGGGCATGCCGCATACCTAACGAGTAACGCTTGTGGTGACTGCCAGAGGTATCAACTGTACTATTAAGTAAATTATGAGAGTGAAGAAATTAATGTCATAATGAATAGACCAGTTGGTAAGACCTGGGTAAGGGTTTTGGAATGGATCGCCTTGAATATTTCTTAAAATATGACCCTCTTAAAAGCTTGGTCTAATATTTCTGGGTGGTCATAAAAGAAAACAACCACTCAGAAGGATGGCGGGGACTTGCAGGCCTCGCTAAAGGCGTTAAAAGGGATAAGGAATAAATTAATTGAACTCAACAGCACAGGCACAGGCTTAGCTTGTTGGAATGATAGATGTTGGGGAACCAAGTACCTCACGTGTCCTATACTTGCCAAACGCAATTCCAGCAAACCACCAACTAGGTAGACTGATGGTTAAAAAGAAGGGGCAGATTAGTTACTGATACATGTACCTGTCTGCATAAATTAAATTATTTATTTATTTATTTAATAGATACACCAGCGATATACTGTATAGTCATTAATAAATTTACATAATATTTGTCTAGTCCGAGTACAGTAACCATTACAGGTATACACAGCATTAACAGTTTGTCCGGTTAAAATAAATAGTAATAGTAATCATTAATCATTAACTACAAATAAATTTAAAATTACGAGTAAAGTACGAAAATGTCAAACCCAAACTAAATTTTTTCGGTGCTATTTCTAAAGGTACGTAAATGCCGCTCTTGAAAGATGATAAAAAGGCGCTGATATGACGCATTCGATCGTGACTAGTGACCACCAGAGGAATGAATGTGTTCACAAATTCCACATAGTTATTTATGTACCCGTGTACGTACAAACAGGAACATTTATGGTTGCTTATAAATTCCTCGGACCTCCTGGCTGCTTATTGAAATCGTTTTATTTTAGAACATCTTACACGATGATCTTAGCAGATAAAGAGGAACTTACAAATAAAAACAATTCCTTACTCGATAACTAACTAATCAGCGCTCAGCCAAAACCCTTGATACTGGAAAGCTGCGCATAGGCCTTTAGGCTGTAGAAAAGCCTATTTCCTGGCGAAATAGTCTTCAAATTTTTCTTACCATCGCGAAATATTCACGCCATCAGAAACAGCCAATGACCACCATGAGTAAACTCTTGACGTCAAAAATCATGAGATTATAAATGACCATTGACCGCTTACAATCTACGACTGTAATTCAATATAGAAGACACAAGCTATCGTGTATTCAGCTTCAGACAAACTGAAGCTAACCATAGAAAAGAGTCAGCTTTAGTAAAAAAATAGTTGTTTAGTATGCAAAGCAAAGTAGCTTTTTGTGCCGTGTACTGACTGAATACTGACCAGCAATGAATTCTAGGGTCCAACCATGAGCGGAGCGAAATCAAAGAAGAAAATCCTGAGCGTAGCGAGGCATTCAAAGACACGAGATGACGAGATCCAAAAAAATTGCCTCCGTAACTTTTTATATCATTATACAGCAAGGAAAATGACCAGAAAAACACTTTGGATCGGTATTGCGAAAAAATACACAATCGATTCTTATAAGTAGATACTAAAAGTTTCCAGTATAATAATTGAAAGTTATTGAATTTTAAAACCAGAATTGGAGTCAACTTGAGGGTGGTCTGTTGAACTATGGCTTACGATAGCGTTTTTAAAGTGCTCTATCGTGAAGTAATATTTATTCTCTTATCGTATAAAGTGACAGCGCATTTTAAAAAATCTATATAGCTTAGCCTTAATATATCTTAAGCTGCATCTAAATATTTTAGACCGCCTCATCAATAACCACTATGTATTACTTTTTATCTGAATTTGCTATGATATATATTATAATAATTAATATAACAATTATAGAAGGAAAGGTGACTGATTTTAAGTTTTTCAGTGGTATAGGCAGCCGCTTAGGTAAGGATTTTTGATTCGTTTCAGAATCCACCCAATTATTTATTTATTACAGGAAATCATAATAATTATGGGCGTAAATGTCTAATTTGCTAGCTTAACTGCTTTCTTATTATTACTATTTATGAGACACGCACGGCTTATCATACAAGCCTATTCATAAATGTTTGTTAAAATAAATGTATATCTTCCAGGTCACTTCCTGGTAAAGATACTAAATACTTCTCAACAATTAAATATTGCTCGTAAGTAAAAGGTTTATAAGTTGAAGGAATACCCGTACATTGCTATTTTTGTTCTCTGGCATTTCTGTACACCTGCTGCACCGCCGTCTGCGCATGCGCCTAATATGGGTAAGGAAATGTGCACGCATGAGGCAGAGATTTCTTGCAACAGAGCTGCTAATGCGTGACTCTCGAGATTTATTGATATGCTTTAGTTTTAATGCCGTTTATTTTACTTAACGATTATAGCAGGCCAGATTAATTTGTTTTGCTGGAATGCGCTATACTTTAAAATAATCTGTATGGTCTTCCTTCTCCTCATATCCTCAGGAGACGTTGACTCCACAATGCGAAATCTAAGAGTCAACATCTGAGGATGTCCCGGTGTCGGGACAAAACATTGGTCGAATTATTGAACCATATACTTTCCTATTTTTTCCTCAGATAACCTGCCTTAAAACTGCCGAACTGCAGAACTGATAACACTGAACACATTGTTCATATCTGGTGACTGCCCAAGAAAAGAGTGTAATGTTTTGAGGGTTCATGTATGTATGTATGTGAGTTTCTTTATTCCGCTATAAATTCTGAACGGCTGAATAGATTTGGACATAATATGGGGTATCGTTAGAATCCTTAGTTACATCATTCCGAGTACCTAACATATTATGCATAGGCTACCTATATTTTTTTTGAAAAAATCCTTTTACCAATGGGCAGTCGTGGTTTTAGGGTTCCATACCAAAATGGTAAATATGGAACCCTTATTTAATTTTTAAATTATTTACTTGTCTCATTTGCGCTACGGAATCCTGAAAATGATGCACAGAGTACTGACACATTAGGCTATAGTACAGAAGACGTAAAGAATGTGGTGTCGATAAGTCCACAAAACTGGCCGAGTTAGATAAAAAACTAAAAAGTTCTTTATATGCGTCCTTAAAAGGCCGACTGATACACAAAGATTTAAATCGCTAGATGGGCCCTTAGCCTACATCGCGCACATCTAAAACGTCCACAAACATGTTGAGTGAGTGATCTCAGCATGCTATAGTTTTACTTGTGACAGAGAGAGTGACAACGTGTCACACAGGAGGTTGGGGGTTTAGGGCTCATCTAGCGACTTAAATCTTTGCTGGTACACTCGAAAGTGAGTTCCACTTCCACCTATTTGTAAGCAACTCACACTCAGAAGTCAGGAATGCCTTTTTATAAAGTGAGCCCTGTACGGTAAGGCTCGAAGATAAACGTTATGCATTATTGGTTCCGTGGCAGCATTTACTTGAGTTACTTTTTGTGATTTCCTATATTAAGTAAACATAATAATCATTAAAATAAATGAAATTGGACGTGTCAGTACCTACATTTTTTGGATGTCCATTTTATGAATTATATTTAAGTACATACCTATATGAATTTCCGTTTGGGTATTTAAGGTTAGAGTCCTATTCTTAGGCCATTAATTTTAAAGTCACGAATAATTTTCCGATTAGATAAATATACTTGGTAAGCTACTTTTGTGAAATTCGTTATAAATACTTATAGCTGCGTGATGCGTCATATCACCGAATATTATAAGAACAGGGCTACATTATATACATATGATAGTCTTAAACATCTTTACTTAGTAACTTAACTTACCTAGCTTTACTTAGTAAACCCAACACAAAATAACACTTGCGAACAAACGCCGCAAAAGGTCCAACTCCAAGCTTAATATGAAATGTAGTCTCATTAAATTCAAATTGAATGCATCGGGCATAGCGTTTTCTTTATATGGCTAGAGCGAGGTAAATCAAAGTATAATGCGCATTGTTGTGCGCGAGCGCACGCCGAGCGCGCCGGCGCCGCCGTCGGCCGCGTAGGGCGCCGCCATCATGAATGCTTGAGTCGTTCTGTCCTAGCTCCTAAGCCTTACGCCTAGTGCCTACCACGATTGTTTATTGGATTGAGTAATTTTAAATTGATATCGATTTCCTGCTTTATTACAGTGGATATCGGATTGAAAAGATTTGAATGTTAGAAGTAGCGAAACTACTTATTCAGAAAAAAAAAAAAACATTAACAATCACTCATAAAAAAACAATCACTTCGAATTATCTTTGCTTAGCCAATGCATTCATCATTATCTTGTTTCACATTGATCTATATGTTACCTTATAGATCGGCCACCGTTAATGACAAGTTGAGGATGAGTGACATTTGAGGGAGTGTACAAAAATTAAACAAAAATAGTGTAACAACTACCTACTCTGTGCAACTACTAAGTTCTTTCTCAAATCATTCGGTACCTATAAAGTCAACTCGTTGGTAATTATCCAAAAAATCCTGAATTCTGTAGCTGGTCTGGGAAGAATCCTTCGTGATGAACGCATCCTACGGGTGCGCAGGAGTCGCGGCTGGTGACGTCACTCGAGATGCGCGACACCTGCGGCCTGCGGAGTCAACGCACGGACGCCCGTGTGGGCCGCGCTCGCTCGCCTGCGCACCACTCTCTACAGCTATTCTATACGAGTGCTTTTGAAACTCGACGGTCCCGGTGACTCGACTCTGTCTGTCTCTGCCAACTGTATAGTGCCAGAAAGAGAGAAACAGAATCGAAGTCGAAACTCACGCTATCGAATTACAATAATATCCTTACAGAATCATTCTACTTTGGTTGCGATAAGAATGCGACTAAAGCCTGTGGGTTACCGCCTGCCCCACGGGTCACGAGCTCGACTGTGATTCAACGCTGCTCTACCATTCGACCATTGAGACTAGAGACTTGAGAGGGTTACTACCTATATCATAAAAGCATTATTTTTTCGTCCGATTTGCAAGTTAAAGATCTCGATTTACTTTTAGCGAAGTTTCCATTTCACGTTTATACATTTGCATCAGCTCTGAGGTGATTTTGATACATCTGCTTATGCGGCTACATCACAATAATATTATTTTTAAATTCAAAATATTGTTAACACGTTCGCTGCAGCTAAGTTTTTGTTAGAATTTTGCTTTGGTGCGGTATGGGTATGATATTTTGTTTTTGGTATCTGGTGCGGAACGAGGAGCGGTTAGCTACGAATTATTATTACCTATACTGAAGTTATGATCAGCATTTTTGACATATTGAGTGCAAGTCTTGGATAGGGTTATTTCAACCCCGTATTGCGGTGTACTTGTTAAGTAGGTAAACATTGTTAATTCTTGTGACGACAAAATTGGTCATATTATTATCATCATGTTGTGACATCTAATTTAAATTAGAGTCGTTAACTTTGTTTTGAAATGTTAAGGGCCCTATTTTATCTGAATGCTCATAAAAGGCGCACATTTCCATATTAAATTTGGATGCGATTAAGTTCATCAAGTTAGTGTAACTATTTCAAATTAACTATCTGTTGATAATAGTAATGGAGCTTCGCTGTAGGTCTTCGGGTGTTTTGAATCACTTGCTTGTATACTCGTAATTATAGCTTAATGTGACTCTTGATGTATCTTACTTTTTCTATTTCAAAGAAAACATTAAAATAACGAGATAACTAAATCAAAGATTTCGTAAAAAAATGTGAATCAAGTAAGTAGGTAGTGAATATAGTGTAGTGAGACAAAAGCTACAGCTATGTTTACCAATGAATCTGAGAACAAATAAAATATAGCCGTCACAGATCTCTTATAAAGGTGCCTCCAGTCTCCACAGCAATTACCGAATGTCACAAATACCACGTCGAGATTAATTGAAGTAATACAACTTTATAGGAAAGTCGTTTCAGTTGTCAACGCTGTCCCAACGGTGTTATAGCCTATTGTTGGCGAACAAACACAGGAAACAGTAAACTTGAAAGCGTCGTTGTTAAAGATTTCGCTGCATATACACTACACAGGTAGGTCGACAATCGCAGGTGTCTACACCACTACACAGCTTCGTGGCTGTAAACTTGAATATAAACAATAAGGAACACTCATAAAGGGCTTCGCTTCTATGCCGGTGTGGTTTGGAGGCAAGAATGACGAGGAAGTTGTTCATACTGTTGAAACTTACTTGAGTATAAAAGGAATTAGCATTACGCTGGCATTGTGGAGCCGGCATCGGTGTTGGCAAAACATCACAATACAATACCTGCTTCTCAGTAAAAACGAGTACTCAGTACACCATTCATGGAGGTAAGAGTGTATGTGGGAAATACTGTTGCGATTCTCAAGAAACACACAATATAATAGTTTTATGCGCATGCCCGATTTGTTATACTTAGACTTATTGAGAAATTCGTGCTCAGAGAAATTATTCGGATAATGATTCTTACGGTGAATGGCCGTATTTACAGAACGATTAATACAGAACAATTAATATTGACAACAGGGTACAATTATATGTATGTATAGATTTTTAATTTATTGACAAACGTTTGTTATGTAGTTAGAGTTACGACACTGTTCGAAGCATGTGGCTCTTGAATTATGTAGTTTTTGGCGAAGACCCAAAAATGCAATTAATTGCAAATGAAGAAGCAGGTGTCGGAACTAAATTATAAGCTAATTAATACTGCTTCCTGTTTAGGCCAATTAAATGATTCATTCATTATCATTTTAACTACCAAAAGACTGCACAGAATTGGTAGCTACGTACCTACTTACATTTCTGACTTTGTGAAAGTATGCAAAAATAATAATATGCAAGACGTACATATCGGTAAAGAAAAGATTGTGTTATATTATAACAAAAAGATTAAAAGGTAGGGTACGTCTTCTGAAAATTATTATGAATTTGAAAAATCTCTTTACCAGGACTCCGCCGTACCGTCAGAAAAGGAACTTCATTCCAAAAATTTAATAGGCATATATCGCAAACTCAAACCAGTTTCACATGACGATATTAATTAATTAGTATTGAGAATTGGTCCTAGAAGTACGGAATCCTGAGTCCGCGAGCCCGACTCACTCTTGGCCAGTTTTTAGCAGTTTCCAGAGGTTCATACAAAGATTTAAATCGCTAGATGAGCCCTAAATCTCCACAAACGTCCACGTTTTTGTCTTGTGTGTGACACGTTGTCACAAGTGAAACGATAGCATGCTGAGAGCAGTCACTTAACATGTTTGTGCACTTTTTTGATGTGCGCAATGTAGGCTTAGGGCCCATCTAGCAATTTAAATCTGGGTTCATTACAAAACGACCATAAAGCCTTACACTTTCCCCTTCAGGTAGAGTCGTCGCGTTGCCATGGCGATCGCTTTCCATGGCTACGTGCATTGGTCGGAAAATTCAAAATGGCGGCTATCGATCGTAGGGAGGGCAGGGGACTAAAGGCGTGTTGGAATTTGCTTACCCTTGTGCATTGTAAATGTTAAGAGGAGTGTAAAATATTTGCGAAAATGAACGATTCAATAGTGCAAGAATATCTGCAAACTTAGATCGTGGAAAAATTGCATTGCTTGCCTACCTACTTTTTTTATTATGTACCCGCCCCTGCTTTTCTTGGATGATTCTGATGATGAGAATTTCGAATAATTCTTCCTTATCCTTGTCTTCATTATGAATACAAGTTCTATTTTGATCTACAGGTTCAATGGTTAGATGATGATGGGTCAATCGTGATAACGTGTGTGTTAGTTAGAACTATAAAAAGTAAAATATTATGATGCATCTAACTCTCATTTACTTAGGTAAAGATTTAAAAATATAAGGCTATTTTGTGGTTTTTCTTAGTCATTTTATGAATTACTTATTTATTCCTGTTTTGACCTGTATAGTCACTGAACTTCCCAAGTTTTCCTAAATAGCAAGGAAACAGTAGCTCAACACAGAACACTAAAACAGTAGTTCTTGATTTTGCTTTTTTAAGAGGTTCACCATTTTCACTTTTAAATTAAATCAATGATGGAAAAGTATTTGTGTCAATTCATCAGTGGCGGAAGCGGCCCGGGCGGAAGTTAGCTCAATTGTCTTTTTATTGCTTTTTTAGCTCGGGGACAACGTTCGTTAAAGATGGGGACACTACGGCTTTCTTTTTATAACCTAATAGGTTTTGTTCACGGCGCCGAACTGCGAGGTGTTCGGTGCTCTACAAATTCCGCGGGCTAAAAAGGTATTCTAAGCGGTTAAACAAGGGGGAAAGCTGTATATTGTTCTTTATTCATTAAATAAAATCGGTTAGCTAAATATGATTGAGTAAGAACATAGAAATATAATGTACTAAACTAAAAACATGTACTTACGTACAATGTACTAACATAAAAATATAAATAAGTATTTCAGTCAAAGCCCATTTTCGAACACCTGCGAGCATCTCATTCATACATTAGATACATCGTAATAATATTATTACGTACCCATAGTACATACTAGTACCTGATACTGTATCCATAATATCTAGCTACACCAATAAAAAATAACGATTTTATAGGTCGATAAAGCAATATGAAGACCATTATTACATCTGGTGCGGTATTCTTTGCTGTTTTTAGTTACTTTCAAGCCGCGTCTAAACATTTGATCAATAAAAAAGCTCATGAATCTGTGAAAACATTACGAAAGTTAGTGCAGGTGGTAGGACGGAGTTGGTTACGGAACCGACAGCGGAATTAGGCCGAGTGCGCATCGCGTTAAAACTGCTGCGTTTTACAGTTGAAGAGATAACAATAGCCAAATAGTGCTACTTACTTATTTAGTATTTTATTGGTAAAAGGTAAGCGGAACTTCTTATATGAAATACTCAATACTCCGATTTAAATTACTCATCGTTCAAACCCTAAACCATCACACCGACTTCTTTTGATTTTCAGAGTTGAGAGTTGTGCCGCAACTGTATTCATTATCAGTACCTCTAAGAGGCTCTCCACATTCCCGGCGAAGCAGCCGCGAACTAAGAATTTCCCCCGAATAAAGTTGATTTTTGTTCCGCGAAAAGGGCTCACCGTAAATCGCGCAGGAATGTGGAGAGCCCCTAAACGTAAAGGGAAACATCGCGAAGAATCCCTGCACAATTCAAAGCCAGTCAAAGCCATAATATTGTCTATATAAGCCTGCCAAAATACATTGTGATCGTCTGACGCTCGTAGGTACAATATGCGTCCAATCAGCGCGCGACGATCATGCCATTTGACAATTTTACGGCTTCACTTCAATAGATTGTAATCTACCAAAAGTTAAATTGATAGCAGTGTGTGACGGTTCAAAATCTTGTGACAATTATTCACAATTACGCTAGATCTTAGATTATCTAATTTACAATCTTCAATATATATACTCGTATACCTTTCATGAAAATTCCTATGCTAACGGCGAACCGCAAATGGAAACCCGACGTTGTGTTCAAGCCGTAACGACTTTCCTTTTGATGTGGTATTTTATACGTTCAGTGGGCGTGTCCGCGATAGAGACAATGCTCTATTTTTACGCGAAGAGGCAGCACGTGGCCGGCAGCTGCGCCCGCGCCGCGCATGTGCCGCTTATTTATACCAGCGCCGACCGACCGCCCGCCCGCCCTACGGCACGGTCCTTGCTGCGTCTTTTGAATTTCGACTCACTTCGTTAATGTTTAAATATGTACACACTTTGGTACTGCCAGTATAAATTTACAAAAAATACTACAAAAGTTGATTTTTCATTCTTTATACGTCCAGTCCAACCCACTGATAAGAAAACTCAGGATATGGGCATCCAAACGTTTTACGTAAACCTTTTTACACCTTTTACAACCTTTGTACAAACAAACAGTAGCGCTATCGGTCAAAATTATATAGGTGGCTGCTGGCCTTACCTTCAGTTGGTGGCAAACAAGCTTTTTTATCATCAATAAACTGGCGACATTTTTTCGCGCCGTCCGCCCTATCCAGGATATATATATTATGTATAATAATAATATGTTCAACGACTTTTTATAAAAAAATTAGAGAAAATGGTCTATAATTATAAATAAGGTATATAATTATAAATTCAAGTGATTTGGCTAATTCAACGCAAAAACAATGACTTAATTTTAGCATAGTAAATATCACTGTTTCATATGTTACACGTAAGTCGTATCAAGACTAAGCTTATATTATCGTGCTTATTCTTCATTGCAAATTGCAAAAATCATCATAATAAGTATATATTTATAGATATTTTTAACGGTCTCTAATACCTCTACGGTTTTCTGTGCCACGGTATTGGTGAAAATCCATTTGTAAATATTTTATTAAGTATCAACTGTGTCTATTGTCCTCGCGAATTAAAACCGCGGGTTACTCAAAAATCTGCCATTTGTTAAATACCGTCTGTATTTTATATTTACTTCTTCAACTAGATATTTTATATTTCAAAATGTATTTTTCTTCATCATAAAAATGAAATTTACAATCCTGTTCAGCAAATGCGACAGACAAACAGGACACCTGACGACACCGGTGTGCGTCAGTTTTGTATCCCACCAAAAACATAAATGTAAAAAAAGGAGAGCCAAGTTCAATAGAAAAATTATGCTTGGCTGTCGGCTTCGCCGCAAAAAGAATGGAGATCTAAATGAGTGCCAAGTTCTATGTAAAATCGAAATTTGTATTTATAGGAACAAAAAACAATATGAACAATTATTAAACTCTATTTTTTTGCTTTATTGAATACCTATAACAATTGCTGTTATTCAAAAATGTTAGATCTTAAAGTAGGTTAGATTTGACTTGGCCAGTTTTCATTACATCAGTCATTTTATAAAGTTATATACAACATTTTGATTCAGATAAAAACTCGCCAAGTCAAATCTAACCTACTTTAAGATCTAACATTTTTGAATAACAGCAATTGTTATAGGTATTCAATAAAGCAAAAAAATAGAGTTTATTAATTGTTCATATTGTTTTTTGTTCCTATAAATACAAATTTCGATTTTACATAGAACTTGGCACTCATTTAGATCTCCATTCTTTTTGCGGCGAAGCCGACAGCCAAGCATAATTTTTCTATTGAACTTGGCTCTCCTTTTTTTACATTTATGTTTTTGGTGGGATATCATTACTTTTTGTAAAGAAGACTTGGCAGGTACTGAGTTTAAAGCTTTTTCTTGCGTTTCTGCTGCGTGATTTTCTTTTTTATACTATTTTCTTCTCTCTCTTGAATGTTAGAGATAATAGTGCGCATTGCCCATTCATTATCTGCTACCTTTTTAGTACGCTTCCTGTTTATGCTTAAATTAGCTAAGTCCGGGCGATATAGGGATCTCAGGCGGTTATATTCTATTATAGAACTATCTTGTGCCTTAATTTGACTAGGGTCTAGATTAATAAGGTGTACTCCGTCTAGGGTTTTAACCCTGGAGAGCGCAACGTAGGCCTGTCCTCTGCTAAATATCGAAGTGCCTATGTCCAGAAGAGCGCTGTCCAGACTGTAGGTTAGATTTAGGTACTATATGTCAGTTTGTATGGGGACACCCCTTATTTTTTGACTTTTTTTTAATTTTCTAATTTTTTCCTACGCTAACACACACTTACCAAGCTGAATTACAAATTTCATCTTTCTAGGTCATCTGGAAGTAGGTATAGGTTAGATTTAGGTACTATATTTCAGTTTGTATGGGAACACCCCTTATTTTTTGACTTTTCTTTATTTTTTGATTTTTTCCTACGCTTACACACAGTTACCGAGCTGGATTCCAAATTTCATCCTTCCAGGTCATCTGGAAGTAGGTTAGGTTTTTGTACTATATGTTTTTTTGTATGGGGACACCCCTTATTTTTAGATTTTTTTTTATTTTCTGATTTTTTCCTACGCTTACACACACTTACCAAGCTGGATTTCAAATTTCATCTTTCTAGGTCATCTGGAAGTATAGGTTAGATTTAGGTACTATATTTCAGTTTGTATGGGAACACCCCTTATTTTTTGACTTTTCTTTATTTTTTGATTTTTCCCTACGCTTACACACAGTTACCGAGCTGGATTCCAAATTTCATCCTTCCAGGTCATCTGGAAGTAGGTTAGGTTTTTGTACTATATGTTTTTTTGTATGGGAACACCCCTTATTTTTTAACTTTTCTTTATTTTCTGATTTTTTCCTACGCTTACACACACTTACCAAGCTGGATTTCAAATTTCATCTTTCTAGGTCATCTGGAAGTATAGGTTAGATTTAGGTACTATATTTCAGTTTGTATGGGAACACCCCTTATTTTTTGACTTTTCTTTATTTTTTGATTTTTTCCTACGCTTATACATAGTTACCGAGCTGGATTCCAAATTTCATCCTTCCAGGTCATCTGGAAGTAGGTTAGGTTTTTGTACTATATGTTAGTTTGTATGGGAACACCCCTTATTTTTTGACTTTTCTTTATTTTCTGATTTTTTCCTACGCTTACACACACTTACCAAGCTGGATTTCAAATTTCATCTTTCTAGGTCATCTGGAAGTATAGGTTAGATTTAGGTACTATATTTCAGTTTGTATGGGAACACCCCTTATTTTTTGACTTTTCTTTATTTTTTGATTTTTTCCTGCGCTTACACACAGTTACCGAGCTGGATTCCAAATTTCATCCTTCCAGGTCATCTGGAAGTAGGTTAGGTTTTTGTACTATATGTTAGTTTGTATGGGGACACCCCTTATTTTTTGACTTTTTTTTATTTTCTAATTTTTTCCTTCGCTTACACACACTTACCAAGCTGGATTTCAAATTTCATCTTTCTAGGTCATCTGGAAGTATAGGTTAGATTTAGGTACTATATGTCAGTTTGTATGGGAACACCCCTTATTTTTTGACTTTTCTTTATTTTTCGATTTTTTCCTACGCTTACACACAGTTACCGAGCTGGATTCCAAATTTCATCCTTCTAGGTCATCTGGAAGTAGGTTAGGTTTTTGTACTATATGTCAGTCAGTATGAATTTTAACGACTTTTTGACCTTCATATCTTTATGACCGTTTGAGCTAGCTTCATAAAAATTGGGCTTCTATATGATCTTATGGATATAATTAAACACACGAAGTTTTATGTGTTTACGTTAAATAGGTTTTGAGTTATAGAAGGGTCAAAAGCGGCACCAAGTGGTTCGTGTAAACTTACTCTTGGCGCTGGCTAGCCAGTTCCTTTGCTTGAACTTGGCTTGACACGCTGCCGCGTGTCTTGATTAATTAAATAGATTTAATAACCCTCCGTTCATATTTCGCCGTCCGGTCGGTCCGGCTGTCGTCTGTTATCCGCTCTACGGAGAGTAGAACTACGGATTCTCATTCTACGACATAATTTCATATTGGTCCGGAACCGAATGGACACATCAGTGACTGTACTCATAAAGAGACAAAAGAATTGATCCTCATGGATCCAGTCGATCATGAGGTTCCTTTAATGAAATTCGTTGAGTAGGTTATGTGTCTGGTGATATGGATAGTGTCCATTTTAACCGAAGTGATAGAATCATAATTAATTTGGTTGGTACCTCATTGTCCTTACCTTCATTATATGGCTCAAAATCACCAAGGTTGCAAATTTCAAAATTGGTTTTATGCCAGAAAAAAATTTAAGCTATAATGATGACCATCAGTTTGTATTGTTGCAAAATTTGTATATTAATAAACTTTGATAGGACAGCGCACAGAATTCTATACTTTTTTCGTAATATTGCTTTTTAGTGAATATCTTACAGAAAACCATCAATTCGGGAACGTTTTTCTAAATTTGATAAAATTAACAAAAACAAAACAAAGTCCATAACTTAAGCATTGTTTAATAACGTGGTTATATTATGTGTCTATATGATATAAACAATAATAAAAACAATACATACAAAATCTTCTACAAGCAAAATATGTTAAAAAATTAAAGAAGTTGCTATTATCGTGCATTATATTCAAGAAATTTCAAAATATGCAAATACTCTTATAATCGAATGAATGATACATGAACAGAATGAAAGTTCTATTATCGGATAAATTATGTTTTTTTGTAAAAAAAGCTCGATTTATGCGTATTTTATTGAAATATTGTAACGTTCCCGGAAATGATCAACTGTTCCCGGAATGACAAGAATGTTATCGAAATGATGATATTGTTATCATAAGGTATACGTAAGGAAATATTTCAATTATAAACAACGGTTTAAATAACAAAGTTATTTATTTATATTGCCAATTTGTCATATTTTTCAACTTTTCTTCAAAATTTGCATGCTTAACACTCAAAACATGTTTCTCTATCCCTTGATTTTGGCGTTACGACCCAAAATTTTGGTTTTGCTCTCAATAGCTTTGCGTATGATAAGACAATTACAGTTTCTTTTGTAAGTTTTGACACCAGTCCCCTGATTGCGTAAGAAAAACGTATTCATCGTTATCGTAAATGCTAGTAAATTCTGTCCGCTTATTGGGTTCCTGATTTGTGTCAGCCAATCGCGGGGCGTGTGTAAGAGCACGCATCTTTGTTTTTTGATTATGTTTCACAGAGTCTCTCGTAGATGGGCACATCCGACTTACATCATCTTGTTCGAAGAAATCAATGACCTTTTGGCGAACTTCTTGCTTTAAAAAAATTTCGCGAACTTTGGCATCAGACTCGAAAATTGATTTATATTTTTTTTCCTTTGGTCTAGCTGGTAAAATCTTCTTGGCCATATGTAGAATTTTGTATATCCGCAAAGTGCTTCCACTGATACATTAATGAAAGGATTCTCTCTTTTGAATTTTTTGGAAAAACATCAGTCTTTTCTTGCAATTGCTTAGTCAATACTTCGCCATATAGAAGTCGTTTGCATACTTCAGAAATCAATTTTCCTGACGGGACTTAGAGTAGTTTTCATTTTTGCATCTCTTCTTTGTAGTTTTTTCTTTAAAGATTAAATTTTACGCTTCATTTCAACTATAGTTTCTTCCTGCTTTTTTGTTTTTCGGTATGCTTTCGCCCTATCTTTTCGAACAGTTTTTCTATCTACTACTCTTCTCTCTGGAAGCACTACGGCTAAGTTGTCATCTGATTGTGGCAGCGTATTACTTATTAGATTTGCTAAACCTTTCTTCTTTTCTCTATATTTTTTATGGTCTTTTCCAAGCTTTTCTCTGCTTTCGCTACTCTCGTTCGGTCATATCAGTAATTTTCTTCACCTTATTTTCTGCTTTTTTCTTTTTATAATACTCCATGTCCTTAGCCCGTTTGATTTATTTCTGTTTTTCAGTCATCTAATCCAAAAACTTTCTTTTCCTAGCATTTGCCTTTTTTCTTTGGCGCAAATTAGCCGCACTATCCTTTTTAAGCTTTTTTTGAGTTTTCTTTTTATTTTTTTCATTATCAGGAGTCTCCATTACGCTGTAATTAAAAAGCATCGAATTTGTAAAATAAATTATTAAAAAAATCGTAAGTAAATCGCCCTTGGAAACAATAATAATCATTCCGAGAACGCATCAGTCATTTCGGGAACAGGCCATCATGTCCGGGAACGTTTCCGAAATGACCGTTCACGAAATGACAATTTCAAATAGGCGTGCGATTTACGGCCATTTTCAATATCCTATCTATCCATAGTTTACCTTACTAGAAATAGAAATTTGACATAAGTTCCATACAAGTTATGTCAAATTTCTATCGCTAGTAAGGGAAACCATGGATAGATAGGATATTGAAAACCGCCGTTAAATAAACAGTGGCCATCTTAAATGCGACCTGACTTTGTTAATAGTAAAACATTTGAGGTTTCTTTGTCATTGCGTGTCATTAAAAAGAATTTCATCAATAATTAAATGTAATAAGTGCGTTCACGAATTGACGGACTATTGATGTACGCTCTACAAATAATGAATTCAAAGGTACTTACCTCTTAGATATAATTTATTTGACGATAAATACACTGACAGCCGGATTTGTTATTGTTTTCTTCTTCTACTGACGTTTGTCACCGAATGGCTGCGTTCACTTAAAAATATTTTTGTTCGATTATCGATGCGTTCACTGAAATGACTTGTGCGCTATCGGACAAATTATTTTTTAAATTTTATAATTTAAAAATAAATAATCTTTTACTCTTCTTTTCAAAACTAGTTTTTATAAAAACGATACGGTATATTAAGTAATGACAGGAGTTAAATAACTTAAATATTTCATTTTATTTTGGACTTGTTGACGAAGATCGTACATTAGGACGCGTTCCCGAAATGACTTTCTCTGCAAGTATATTGATTTTATTTAAAATTTACTTCTTTATTAGATTGTATTTTTTAAAGTGCACATAAAACAGGTTAGCTGTAGTATTTTATTAATTTTCTTTACTCAATAAAGTCAAGATTTAAGACATTAAATTGCTAGCAAAGCCAATTCTACACCTTGGTGATTTTGAGCCACATGCTTATATTCTTGTTACTTATTTACTTAAAGACCGAATGGCGTAGCGATAGCGAACGTATGCGTCGGAGGTCGTGGTTTCGATTCCCACTACTGGAGAATGTTTGTGTGATGAGCATGAATGTTTTCCAGTATCTGGGTGTTTTTCAATAGGTATATTATATTTATGTACATTAAAAGGTATGTACATTTATCAGTCATCTAGTACCCATTACACAAGCTATCGCTTACTGTGGGGACGCTTACTGCTTTTATTTTAAGCGATTTCTACCTCATCCCCAGGTGAATAGCCGATGGAAAGCTTTTGTTATTTTTAAACCTTTATGAATTTTCTCAATCATTACGAAGCTGACACGTACGACGCACGTCTTCCTTCAGACCGCATCCGCGCGCAGGGCTGCCACGTGTTGATTAAAAGGAGGAAAAAGAAAACGCCACCTTTCAGAAATAACCTGCTGACGTATTCATGTCATCATAATGAGGAAACTTTATTTCGGTGGTTTATTAACTAAAACTTTATTGCTACTTGAGGACTATACCAGTAACCAGTATGAAATATCTGCATAAAAAACTACTATTTTGTAGTATTAGGTACAATTAGGTGCAATTAGGTTGTACTATTAGGTACTATTTTGGTAAATCTAATACAGAAATAAACTGAGCGTTTTATTTTGTTTTGGATGCACTTGAACCTAAAACTTACCGATGACAACCGATTAGCGTCATTCAATGCCTAAATCTGATGTGATTGTTGCATATACAGGGGGTTTTGGGGGCGATAGATCGATCTAGCTATGATTCATTTTTAGAAAATATCGCATTTACCAAAAAAATTTGACTCCTGCTGCCATATATTGGTAAATGGTTATACTACCGAGCAAAACATTGTCACCCAGATATTATGGACTAGATACATACCTAATCACATTGGCGACAGCGGCTGTCTAATTGACGGTCGTCAAACACTAGCCTATCCAATATCCACAAAACGAAGTCGAAGAGTAGGTGGGTGGGTGGATATGGATGTCGCGTTACACTTCTACCACTGGTCAGCCCTGTCGCTAGCATGGCCGACTCTCTCCGACCATCGAAAGCGCGTGGACAGGTGCGAGCGGCTGCCGTGCGTTTTCATACAAAACCAACGTTTCACATATAAAAGGCACTTCCTTTCATCCCACAACCTACCGTCGGGAATGCCCATTAATTTGCCAACACAATATTTTTAGTGCGCGGCTCGCGTGTAATATATCGTGCCCACGTGTCCCCGTATGTCGCCCGCCCGACGAACGGCTGCGTCAAATTATTTTCGTTCATGTCACAAGATACAGCGCTCATCTGGACGTTTTTCCTTTAAAAATCACACCGCGACAGTTGGCGGGTTAATCAGGGTTTGGGAGCACGCAGCGCGGTTCCGCCGGACGAGTTGTACCGGCGTCGTCCGTCGGGCAGCGGCGCCAGGCTCATGTGTCTTCTGGAGCCTGAGCCATATGACATATTGCCATCCCATGCGTGGCATAATGGCACTTCAATCTATTCAAAATGGAAATTAAAAAAACAGCAACACCCTAACAGGGTCGTCCTAACAGGGTAACAATATATTATTATTAATTATTATACATGAGTATAATAATTAAGAATAATATATTGTGCATGAAAGCTGATAATAAATGAAATTAAATTCAAAAAATGTATGAGAGTTATCGGTTATATTATGTCACGTGATAAGTAATTTCGATCTTTTCCGCTTGGAATCGCAATGCTTTGTATGGCTACGGCTGCTGGTACTTTTAGTTTGTACTTTGGTAGTAGTTCAATCATCGTCTCTCAACATGAGACCTACTGAAGTAAGTACTTACGTCTGTTCCGGTAGCAAAGTTCCATTTTCTTTAAACTAAGAATAACAGCCATGGCGTATGTTTGATCACGTGACTTATCGAAAATGACTCTCAAAGATAATAATGTCCTTTCGGTACATCTCAGTTTTCTCGATTATAGAAATGGAATCGATTAGTAACATGACTGAACCGTCTGTACTGTACAGTGTTATCTGTTCTGTGGCTGTGTTATATATAGAGTAGCACAGGAAAAAGCTAATAACGACGACAGCATTATGCGTAGAGTGACAAGTCTGTAATAAATTGTTATGACATAGAAAAATCCGTGCAAACGTATTTACCTATCGTGCGGGCTGTTGACCGCAGCGAGGAGACGTCAGACGCCACGTGAAAAATAACGTTTCTCTATTTATTTGTGACATAAATAACGTTTTTACAATATCGCATTCAGTTTGTAAATAGACTATAATAATATTATAAGCCAGCGATATATTATATGTCATAATCATAACACGTGTGACTCGATGAAAAGATGAGCAAGTCGAATTAATACGAGTAACTTAAAAAAAAGATAAAACCTAGGTAAATTATTTGCTCTAAAAATGCTCACGTTCCGCTCCACCGAGTACTTAGTGGTTGAGATCTCTGCACTCGAAATGGAGCAACGATTACAATCTGGGACATACGGTCCAACTAGGTAAATTAAATTTCGAGAAAGAGGTGAACCGCCGAATCCAGCTCGATTGGGCAGCGTTGAGGAAGCTTTGTGATGCCTACACGTCCAATCAATTCGCGATGGTCTACTCGGTTTAAACTTAGTTCACCTACCGCTCGAGAAATGGCGCTACGGTAATTTACTTCATACCAAATCGTTCGTTCGTTCGTTCGTTTCAGCCGGACGTCCACCGCTGGACAAAAGCCTCCTGCTGCAATGATTTCCAGCCCGCGCGGTTCTGCGCCTCTTGTATCAAGTGCCTTCCCGAGACTCTAACAAATCAATAATTATAATTTATAGGAACTCATAGCTAAATAAAGAACAAAAAAACATGTAATATGTAATTGCATGATTGCAACAGGCGGCAGATATTTTTTGCGTACAATAAACGAGCGTTTCAACTGGAATATTCGAGGATTTCCTTGTGACGAAATAAAATCAATTTTCTTTCACCTAGCCCCCTGCTATACCATCAGAAAAGAACTTCATCGTCATCACAATCATCACGCATAGAATATCTAAGAGCAGGTATAGTTCAGTGCAGTTCAGTGCTTCTGATCCCTGCCTCTCATAAGGAGGTCGCGGGTTCGAACCTCTGACTTTTCCGAGTTATGCGCGTTTTTAGGAAATTGAAAGAACTTCATTTCAAAATAAATAACAACGAGGGAACGTACGTAATGAGACTGCGTATTAAAGTTGTAACAGTCTGATTGGTTTAATCTATTTCAAGTTTAGCAAGATGCAACGAGTAACAATACAAAAAACAAAGAGAAATCGCACATTAATCAAGTAACGTGTCATGTTTTAAAACCGTACTTACAAGCGATTAAGTGTACTTACACTCCGAGACACTTGTAAGACAAGCGTAATCAAGTCAAATTAGAGCGTCGATCATATTTGTAGCAGATCATTGAGTTGATTACATTTGTATCCCTTGTTAATGAGATAACATACAAGGAATAGGTTCAATATAATTTGGATTAAGTTTGTCAAAAGGCTATCCTTTTCTACTAACAGTTGTAACTTGTAAGTAAAAATAGTTGTTAAAATAATAAATACTAAAGTAATCAAGTCAAATTAGAGCGTCGATGATATTTGTAGCAGATCATTGAGTTGATTACATTTGTATACCATGTTAATGAGATAACATACAAGGAATAGGTTCAATATAATTTGGATTAAGTTTGTCAAAAGGCTATCCTTTTCTACTAACAGTTGTAACTTGTAAGTAAAAATAGTTGTTAAAATAATAAATACTAAAGTAATCAAGTCAAATTAGAGCGTCGATCATATTTGTAGCAGATCATTGAGTTGATTACATTTGTATCCCATGTTAATGAGATAACATACAAGGAATAGGTTCAATATAATTTGGATTAAGTTTGTCAAAAGGCTATCCTTTTCTACTAACAGTTGTAACTTACATTTTGAAGATAAACTACATTTCTTGCGTCTATACTGCTTAATTAATGTTACTGATAATGACTCATAATTACTTTGATTTTGATTTATTTTTGTATCTAATTAATTCCCACATACAAAGGTCTAAAAACATTTCATTAGGTACCTATTGCCGTTTGCCGTTTGTTTGTAAGTCAGTAATTATTTCTAGCGTGGATTTAGAAATCCGGGTCTCAGAAGTAAGGGAGCAAAATGCTCGGTCAGCGGTATCATCAATCGCAATGCGGCCCGTATTGATGCAGCTTGGTGGATCCTATGCTCTTTATCCCTCTCCCCTACGAGATAAATTTTCTAGCAATGTGGAAATTGCTTTCCGAACAGCTTAGTGGTAGAGTTTTGACGTTTCATTTACGTTTACGCCCATTCCTTTGAATTCCTTTGCTATTCCGCCTCCACAGTTCAGTAAGCGAGCCATAATTGCCTGTAAGGTTTCACGTAGGCTTACATTGTGAAAAACAGAGGTTTTCGTTGTCACTAGGCTGGGCTGATGATAATAATGGTGGTAATAAAAATAATTATTCGATTCAAATAAGGAACATGATAAGACGTATATTCAATGATAGATACATTTGTATTTCGTGTAAGTTAGACAAGGACTAGGCTCAGAATAAATTAGGCTCAAGTTGGTCCGGCGGATGAGTAATCTGGCAGATGTTGGTGAAGAATAGTGCGTGATAAATCAGTGGTTAATGCGTAGCGCACTCGCGTCGCCTGCGCCCGCGCCGCTCGCCGACAACTGTTGTCCGCCGTCACAACAGCTGCGCTCCACTTGCGCTGCTCATATCGCACACACGAGGTACGTACGAGCGCAACACACGCTATCGGACTGCGAACTTACATTTAATTTTTCTTAAGATATTGTTCACAAGTATAAAATAATTATGAAAATCTTTGTCATGCTGTGAAACAATGACTAAGTATACTATAAGCTCGGTGGACTAACGTTTGAAAGCAGATCGTTCGTGTAACCTGGCTGTTGTATCAACATCTTTTATAGGCCGCTGTTGCATTATCATATTACTACATAATTTTTATATGACCAGTAGGTAATCAATAATCATATATTTTTCACATTGACATAGGGCTTATAGATAAGAGGCGATCATCTCTAATTGCGAAAGAGTCATAAGGAAATGAAGAAAGTAGGAACACTTACTAAAATATAGAGAACATTCGTGCTGTATACGGTGTACCGTGCCAGCAAACTAATTACCGATTTAGACCATAAGTACCTACCATGCAAACAAACTCGCCATTTACCAGAAATTAGGGCCCATTTACAAAAGGACATTTTTTGTCAGCTACAGTAGCTCTACCTGAGGCAATAATTAACTTGGACCTCTTGAAAACAACAGAAATCGTTGCATAAGTTTATTGAAGGGAACTTTCAAATCGTTCTTTTTGTTTGTTCAAAGAATTACCAATGTCTAAACTCGCGATGTAATCGAACCCACTCAGAAGCTGCTGTTTGATATTTGTCAAGAAAATTGCGCGCTCGTGCTTATAATTGGATATATCTGACAGGTATAATTGTGTTGAACTTTTGTGCAATTCCGTGTATCTTATTACTCATTATTATTATTGGCCCCATGTAGACTATTAGTTTGATATTTATAATATGTACCTGTATTTTTGTGTTCATATTTTAGTGGCAATAAAATAATTTCAGAGCCGCAGGTTTTTTTTTAAAAAGACAAGACGAGAAAAACATTAACCTGATTTAAATACGCCTGCTCAGTGCTCAGTGCTCATGTCAGATGCAATCCTTTCCAGGTCTTTGCAATGCAATGAAACACAGTAACATTTAACATACCTATACTGCTTCACAGGTATCTGCGGTATACCTTATATAAGTTATAGCGATCCTGGCGTTCTCGTCAGAAAACGCACTACTTCCTGGTCAAAAATGCCAAAAATGTTACAATAATAATAATGCAACTATGTAGATTATTTTATTATCCTCTTGACACGATATAATCTTTTATTGAAAATGTTGTTGAAATACTATAACTTCTTTTTAACCGACTTCAAAAAAAGGAGCAAGTTCTCAATTCGTCGGCATCTTTATTTATTAACAAAACAGTACTATGTTGTAAGTGCTAGCGTATCTACTTGTCCTATATGTGCTTTCAGTTTCCACTAACGCCTATTGCTATTTTCTGTTGCGCATACGCAGAATGTAATGAGTAGCCAAGCTGTGAAGGAATGAGTCATTAAACTGTCTCCTGTCAAGCGGCGTCGCGCGTCGTCATAGTCGACCGTCGACGAAGACGCCGACGCTTGCGCACTGATTTATTTATTACCTACGCACTCTTTTATTTCGTGGCTGAGTAAGCTTGTGTCTTAGTTTGTAAACACACATTCGTAACATGCATTGTTATTTTTATTTTGCTTCTTTAAATTACTGATATATTTAACCACATTTAATGAATTGTCTTTTAGTGTCGAAGATTGATACTTCGACTTACTGGTTTATACTTTATATTACTAGTTGTTTTTATTCGGATTGTAGATTTTCCAGAATTTTTCCATCTGTTCTTATTATCACGAATGCCCCTCTACCTACCTCTCTCTAGTAGGTACCTCTTCCATATTTTTCTGGTCCTTAATCCTTGCCTTCATTTGTCTATAACATCTTAAGATTAATAATAATGCTGACAATTCATCAAATAATTATCGACGAATACTTGTAACTATCTACTGGCTACGATAGTACCTCTGATACCTCTGAACTATTAAGTAACTAAAATAGTGATTAAATAAATCGCCAGCTGTTGCCCGAGGTTTAGCCTAGGTACGTGAATTTCGGGTTTTCACAAATCCCGTTGAAACCATGAATTTCTCTATGCCAAGCGATTTAAAGTCCCGTGTGTGGTAGCCGGGGTTACCTATTAATCTTCTTAGTTAGTACGATAACACCTTAGGCTGCATCATCACTTACTATCCGATGAAATTGCAGTTTAGTAACTTCCGCCACCGACGACGACTGCACAGAATTCAGGCGTCAACCGTGAGGGCTGCTAAAGAGTTATAGTTTTCTTTGCAGCAACCCCGCATACATAGATCGGTCATTGAAGATATTTCCGCGAGAGGCGCACAGATCTGATCCCGCGAGCTGCGCGCGCGCCGCCTAGCTCGTTATTAATCACGCCGATCATAATCTCAGCGGCGCGGGCGTCGGCGCCGCCCTGTGTTTGTATAACTGCGTGGTACAAGTTTAATGTTGTCAATTATTACTACCATCAACAGCTCTTAAGTCTTACCATTCAAACACTGATACAAATTGGTTGCGACTTACGAACACAGTTATCTGTGGTCACGAATTGTATACTTATGCCGATTTCAAAATCTAAGAATTTACTTGTAATCATTATAAGGTACAGTTTGTGTATTTGGCATCTTTAGTACATATTAACATATTCAAGCTGTTTTTGTTGTTTATAAGAAAATTTTGGCTTCCAAGAACCGAGATCTCCAAATTGGATCTCGCTTATTCGGTCTGCATGTAGAGAAAATGTCAACGTATACCTTTCAGTCGTTAATTGCATCCCGTTTTATCGAGAACATTTTAAACATTGCATGCACAGCCCTTTATGTGCCCTTTATCAGATCGGTTCCGAGCTCGTTAATTTCGGAAAACGTAAAATAAATTTCACTTGAACCACGCTCACGCTTGCACGTGCTCGTATTTTCTTAACAAGTCGAATTATTCGCCTCGTTCGCTACTAGAGTACTCGAATATAAACTGTATGACGTGTTAAAAAGTTTCCATGTTATTGTTTATAGTAGGAAGCGTATAAGTGGACTGGAGGCCGATGAGAGAAGCTTTTAGTGTGCTTTATGAGAACGCAATGCGAAAGCTTCGTGTAAACAAATGTGTTACGAGAATTAGAAAGTATAGTTAGCCTACAGATTGCAGAGTGTACTTAACTGGCTATTTATACGCATATTTTTTAGGAAATTAAAATATCATGACACACAAAGGATAAGGTTGATTTTTGCGTATGGAACATCGTTAGTCGAACCTGAGTAAGTGAGATCAGATAAGCGAGAAAACTCTACTTATTGGTGAGAATATTTTCTACACGTTTCGTCATTTTCTCTAACTCTGAAATAAATGAGAAAACTCTATAACGAAATTCCTTGAGCTCTCACTTTACTAGGTTTGACTGTACATATAAGAAGCAGCCATAAACAACTTATATAGTGCATGTATAAACCACTTGCTTGATCACCGCAAGTCTTTAATGTGGTTGGACATCTAATCTACGTTAGCAACAATACGTTACAAACCTACTACTACTTCACAAGACCAGTGAAATGTCTCTCCGTCATCCATGTTCCCTCTTGAATAATATCATCTGGTGGAGAAGAAGAAAAACTCATTTTCTACACCAGCATATTGGAACCAAGACCTCATTCATAATTTATTCCATCGAGCAACATTTTTCTCAAAAGTCTAACCCTGTTAAAAGCGCCGTGTTTGTAAAAAAAATATATATTTTTTTTTTACAAACACGGCCTATTTAATTACGGTAGTGCATGTATAAGACACTTGATTGATCACCACAAATCTTTAATGTTATGAGGTTGAAATCTAATCTGTGCAAGCGAGAATACGTTACTCATCTACTCGCTAAGTTTCCGTCATCCATGTTCCCAGGAGAAGAGGAATAACTCATTTTCTACACCAGCGCGTTGAAACCAAGAACCAAGAACTCATTCACCACTTATTCCATCGAGCAACATTTTTTTCAAAGGACAAACCCTGTTAAAAGCACTACAGCGTCGTATTTTTCTACAAACATTGCCTATTTAATTACGGCGCTGTAATATAATTTGTGTAACGAAGTATTCTGTGTAGTTTCAAGAGGGGAGCCCACGTCTGATACAAATTGGCGCGCGCATGTCAAGTAATTCAATCAGCCCCCTTCCCTACGAGCGATATCGTGCGAACGTAACGACAGTATATCATATTATGTAAATACTAAATATTATATTTCTTTCGTGCTCCAATAGCTCCTTTTTACTTTATATACTAGCTTTTTCTTACGGCCCCGCCCGATAAAACATCGGTTTTTGTAAAAATCTCGCGGTAACCATGGGTTTTCCGCTCTAAAAAGTAGCCTAAACGTAGATTCATGGTATGCTCTTTCTCTATAACAAATTTTGGTCAAATCGCTTCAGTAAGTTGGTTAGCCCTTTGATCACAATTTTGTATAGCTTTTTATTATCGGCTACGAATATTACCAATACAAACATTTAAAGTCAAAGTCAAAATATCTTTATTTCACATAGGCCTAACGTACAGGCTCTTGTAAAACGTCAATTCGATATTTGTCGCATATGTATGATGATAACTACAAGTCGACTTAAAGTTAAGTTTACGAGCGTTCAAACGCGCCCTGCACAGAGAAGAAGCCATTTACGAGTATTTACCTACTCATATAAATGTTACCTGTTTCATTAATAAGTTTCTAAAGTCTTATGTCTAAGTTATATTGGATATCTCTGAAGTACTCTATTCTAGATTTCTCATTCCATCTAAGTAGATAGTAAATGCTATTTTTATACATGACAAAGTATGGAAAATTGCATTTCCAATCAATAGCAACACAAACAGCGCACGTGCAGGTTTCATTACTATCGAGTGCTCAATGGGAAACCTTTTTATTAAATTGCTGAGGGCGTAGACACTAGTACAGCTGCGAGAGAGCCGACCGGAGACTTGTACGGGCTCGCCCGTATGATTTGTACTGGAGTCGATTTACTCAAATTAGATTAATTCGCTTAATTGTAGCCCTCTTGGCAAGGATTTATAAAATTAGACGCACTAATGAGGTAACGAGCCTCGCCTTACCAGCTTAGCACTTTACTGGCTTCGTTCGTTAAGTATAAGATTATAAGTTTTCTATAAAGGCCTTTCAACAACACAATATAACTATTCCATAGATAGGTACTTACAGTTACCATCGTCTATTAATATTCCGATAGCTAAACAACTTGGATGTTGATGGTATATCCCTAACTTATCACAGTTCTGAAATTGTGCTATACTTGTCAATATTGTATAAGACCCACTTGCGCAAAACGAGGGTTAAATATTTACTATTTAACACGCTAACCCAACTTCAAGCTTAATTCTGGGTTAGCGTGTTAACTCTAGCTAACACACAAGCCTTGGTTGGCGCAAGTTGGTCTAAAGGATAGTCCTTTTTAGATGAGTGACAAGCAATGTACCTTGTAAATATCTTGTTATAGTTGTACGTAATATGTCTTGTTATATACGGATCACATGGGCGGAACAATTAAAAAACAGAAATTTTCGTAAAAAAGCAATAAACACCAAGCTCGAAAATTGAGTTTAATCATAAATAACTAACTCGTAATAAATCTACAGAGTAGGTGCCTACGTAAGTCTATTCCGTCATGAATCAACGAAAACTTAACTTCCGGCGCGGCACGTGGACACATTTCCGGTTTCAAGGGAAATGACTGCGCGCCGGTTTATCGCTCGTGAGAAAAACGTATCGATTTTTCTGATTTGAATGAAAAGATAACTATCGAGGGGATGTTTCGTATAGCAGATTTACGCGACTAAATTAACTTTTCGGTTTCAATAAATGCCTAATGGTAATCGCAACTACTCATACCCATTACGAAATTAGAAATCCGAAGCTTGGAAAATCTGCAACTGAATTTGTTTGTTTTTATTTTTCAGGCATTTCAAGTAGATACCTAAACCAGCTTACCTACTCGTAAAATCTTACTTAAATAATTATTGCTTTATATGCAAGTTCAAAACGACGTTTTAGAAAGACTTCAACTGTTATCGAAAGGGGTCCGATATTTCCAAACATAAAAAATCACAGCCTAAAACCCGAAGTTAGCCTCTGTTTTACACTAATAATTATTTATCTGGTAATGAGGTAGGTATATAGAACCTAAAAGGCTTCTCCATCCTCTCGCTAGCCGCTAATGACCACGAGGTATTTACAAAATATTCACCATTATATGCAATTATACGTGCGTAAAATTCAAGTCATTAATAAATGAAATCGTTAATTATATCCGTGCGTTAATTAGCAGACGAATAAGGACTTTAATTAAGTTCTTTGATTGACAGACAGCCAAATAAACTGTAAAAGAATATAGGCTTTGGTGTTTTTCGCTAGTCAAGATGAAGTCTTGCCATTTACATAATTAGGATAAGTTAACCCATTCCTATACCACTATACAGTTTAGGGAATTTAACTTTTTAGATGCACGATATCTACCTATTTATAATTCTTTGCACTTATAATATTAGTTAGATTCTTGAATCAGCTCGAAGATCGCGTAAAAAAGAACTCTATCAAAGTCAAAGATGGATTTTGACTTTTGACCAATCAAAACTAATTACAATAAATAGTTAAAAACCAATATTTCAACGACATCCATCGTAACTAAGCAGTAAGCAATTTAGTCACGGCGCGAGCGCTCGTTGCTAACGCTAATCGAATGATGGCCGCCTCACCGCTCACAGCACTTGAAAGAGAAGCTATCTGTGAACACTTGTCCGCGCGCAGAAACATCACCGTGGCGAATCTAGTGTTGGAGGGAACAGAAATAGATACCTACCACATCCACGAGACTTTGTGACACGGAATTGAAACGACAATATTATTATTATAGACGTTCAGGGAAAATTCGCTGCAAGGGCGAATTAGACGATCTCCCTGGCACCGATAGCAGTAAACTCGAATTTGAAGTCCCGGGTTGATTCCCAGCATGACGGGCTTATTTGGTATATTAGAATTTGTAAGTTGACTCCTGTGGTTGGCTCAGTTCTGGTCTTGTGGGAGATTTCGGCTACTGGTCCTTGCCGGGTTACTAGTTACCACCCGCAACAAGCACCCTACCAGCAAGGACGCACTGCCTGCGCCGAGCGATTCAGCGTTCCATTGTGATGCTGTGTAGCAACTACAAACCATTTAGGGGGATTACCAATCCATTCTATAAGCTTGTAAGATCTTTGGCTGCATCGTCACTTTACAGCAGGCGTGTCGATCTTTGCAGTCAATTTTCACTTGTCCAATGTCAAGTACCACCATCTCTTATAGCGATAATGCTGCAGTATTGTTTTGATATTTTCATACTTACTACATATTATGTTGTTTGTATGACTGCTATAAGGGATGGTGGTAGGACCCCAGGTCTGCAGTCCAGCTACCAATGTCTGTAAGTCAAGGTTATTTTTCTTGTGACAGAAATATAAGATACACTACACAATTTGACGATTTGTTCCTGTAATTGTGTTTTCCAATCTTTATCTGTCTCTCACGACACGTGACTCGCCGTGGTCGACTTGAAAAATCGTTTGGATAAGTCATTTATTTTGGAGAGGTATAGGTACTTACATGAAATGGAAAAAAGTTATCTTTTCAACCATCTGAGAGACAAGAGCAAATAGAAAGAGTGGGCGACTGTTAAAAAAGTCATAATGCGTAGTTTACACTAGATAGGCGTTTAGCACAAGCCTGTGATGTCCGGGGCATCTCGGACAGGCCAATATTGACCCGGGCAGGATGTTTGCTCCACGTATCTCGCCGAGGGACTAAAAGCTAAGAAAATATTTGAAATCGAGATCCTCACGTGTTCACGGACCGAATTGTATAAGTATTGATTTCTAAAGTATGCATGCGAGATTCTGAAGCATGTGTACTCTGTACTGTCGAGAACAAAACTTTGGAAATGTAATTTTCTCTTGCCTTAATATACCACCTACCAGCGGCCGTAGCCATATATGACATATGCAGTATGAGAATTATCGTAAAATTGATCACGTGACGTTTGATACGTCACGTACGTTTAGTAATAGTTCTCATAAATGTTTTCCTCGTATGTTCCATTCCACGCATAGAATTGAAAAATGTCATATGGTGCAAGCCCGTGGTAGCTAAGGAAGTAAGAATTAAGTAAGTATAAGATTAAGAAAGCTGTCTCATGATGAACTACAATTATTATAACAGCCGAAAGAAGGAAAATAGAGTTATTAAGTTTTTTTTACACTGTGCAAGTTAGTACTTGACTGCGATCTCACCTGATGGTAAGTGATGACGCAGCCAAAGATGTTATCGTATTAACTTGGAAGGGATGAGTGAACTCAGCGCAACGGTTTCTACACAGCATCGCACCGGAACGCTAAATCGCTTGGCTTTGCTGGTAGGGTTGTAACTAGCCACAACCGAAGTCTCCCCCGAGACCAGACGTGAGCCAATTTAGAAATTATAAAATTCCAAAGTGGCCCGTGGCGGGTATCGAACCCGTGACCGTGCTCGAATCCTGCGCCAGGGAGATCGTCAAATGATAATAATTTCGTCTTTTTAAAATATTACATGCCTTTCTACATCACTGTACTTTCAATACAATGCACAAAATATAGTTCCCTACCTATACCAAACATTTTATCTTAAACACTTCTTATCGTGTTGTCAGCAAACGGAGCAACAAAAACGCTACAAGCTCTGCGCTATCACCAAGTGTTTTTGTATAAAACGTCGTACTGATACTCGATAGCCGAGTTATAAAAATAAACTTTACTTGTTCCGTCAGTATCAGTGGTCCACAACATGTATTTATTGGCAATTCGCTATCAGCTTTCACATGGCATGGATCAGAACAAATAGCAATGAAAATGTTTTTCATGTTTAAAACAATGAAATAATTTAGGTATTCACATGAATCAGAACTCAGAACGCAAACTCTCTATTTAAGTCCAAACTTGTTGAATTGGTATGATGTTGCCCCCGCAGCTATCTAGTATCCTCTGAAGACAATTTTCGTTGGTCGAATTGGTATGATAAAATTATTATTATTATTGAATGGAAGCAGGCGCTATTAAATCCATTAAAGCCATTATTAGCAGGACAGATTAAATCGTGGACTCAGAGTCTACGATTTTGCATTGTGAAGTCAACACCTCCTGAGGATGTCTCAGTGTCGGGACGAAACGTGCGTCGAAGAAATTGTGTGTGGTGTTTCATGTGGGTTGTGTACGTTATGAACCATACAGATTATTTTCAAGTAGTGGATTATAGCAAAACAATTTAATCTGTCCTGAAATTGTTATTTTTTGTACAGCGACCAACAGTTGAAAAGCCCTGGCGTATAGGATGCTGTGTTGCGGCTATGTACAGTGTACACTGATAGCGGTATCGGCGGAAGGCGCGCTCTTGACCCCACTGATAAGCGGACAGAAATAGTGGAAACAGCTGGCTGCTGGGACGCGGATAGCGACGGATGTTGTGACATGCTATTTGGTACAATGTTGTTTCATCATCATCTTCACTGCAGCTTGACATACTTAGTCTTTCCATGCGATTCCGCTAAGTACTGACTACCATAACACCACTCCCGCTTATCTTAAGAAATGGGATGGTTCTACGCGTAACGTTTTTGATAAAAACGTTTGGATGGATATGAAAGTTTTGTGGTCGCCGGTATTTTGATGTGATCCCGCAGTTAACAAATGGCGCTGCTGTAACGAAACATGCCGTAATGCAAAATATATGTTGCCGTATCATTATAAACAAATTTATAAGCTCTAAACAAAGTAACCTAATAAGGGACCGTTTTTTTTTTCTTTGAGGTACAGAACCCTAAAAAGGGACCAGTTCGAATTTGTAACGTCTCCGGCGCTGCGGGAAGTGCAGCTCCCGTCCGCTGTAGATATTCTCTCCTAATACCACCACGGTAATAAGCACAAACACCCGGGCTAGCCTCTATATAACTCTATATTACTACCTACTTAGGTATTAAAACGCTCGTGTGATACTATTAAAAAAACTCGCCTGAGGTTCGTTGTTTATGCTCACATTCGTGTTTTAATAACCCCATTATGCATCCGTTTCATAAAATACTATTTTCAAATGGAATTAAAAATATTAAGTTTCTTTAAGTTTTTTTCCTTTTCACCCATTAGTTTCTTGTCTTATCAACGTTGAGGAATGTTGAATAATTCTTTTCCTAAGTTTGTTTTGACGATTAACAAATTGTAAGATAAGTGGAGCGAAATTTTTCAAGTGGTGAAAGGTTTGTGTGTTTCTAAAGTGGTCGTTCGAGTTAACAGTTGTTTTTTTGTCTTGTTTTGTGTTCATAATTCGCTGAGGGGTTGGTGACATAATTATGTACATTATAACAGCTATGAGTAGGACACTCTAAAAACCATTTTTTTGTAAGTAGGTACGTAAAAAACGTTTCAGAAAGTATCTATTGACTTATTGAGTAACAGTCATTTTATGTAGGTACAACTGTGCCTAGACTTCAAAATTAAGGAAAAAAGGAAATAGTATCTTTTCTTTAACCTCAGCAACAAGCTATACGATCTCATCTGATGGTAAGTGATGATGCAGCCAAAGATGTTATTGTACTTATACTTGGAAGGGCATGTAAACTCACCCCTTATTATTTATACACAGCATCGCTGCAAAACGCCTGTAGGTGCGTCTTTGCTGGTGAGGTGGTAACTAGCTACGGCTGAAGCTTACCACCACCACTTATACCATTAGTATGGTATGACGTTATTTCGGTAATACATTTTCGAGGTTCGTTAACTCTTCGCGGCACAGTTAGGTAAGTAGGTAGGTACGTTACATACCTTACTGAACCTGATTAATAGCCTAAAATTAGAAATGGTGGGAGGTTATTATGTAATATAGGTATTAGATACAAAACTCTAGGCTCCTAATTTATTTTAGCCTTATTCCGCAGACAAAGCTTTGAACAAAGGCTATGGTTATATAATATTAAACAAATTGTAAACTTTGTAAAGATGTATAAAGGCTACCTACGTAATATAATAGATACATTACCATAAACCAAACCCATACGAGCAGATGAGTGGCAACACGTGCGTGGTGCGGCGACAATGCCATGTAACGAGGACACGCGACACGCGTGCACACAACACACGGAGTGACTATGATTTTGTTTCTGTATACATAATGTTTCTGTATACATAATTAATGATGATAGTTTAACAATTTCCTTTCTTATTGTTTTTTTTAACAAATATTTTCGTGTAGAAATATTGTTAAAAAAATGTTTATAACCCCTTTAATTTGCCAAACAACAAAACAGGCAACAAAATCTTTACAAGTAATGTTAAAGTATACTGTTGCATAATTTCAATCACACTTCCATCGGCCCTGTGGCGCAACGGATAACGCGTCTGACTACGGATCAGAAGATTCCAGGTTCGAATCCTGGCAGGGTCGCGGTGTTCTTTTTTTTCTTTTACAATTTTTTCCTCAATATTTTTTTATTTAGATAAAAAATTAGGACCAACAGAAATGTCCAATTTTCATTTTGTTTAAAAAACAACAAAAAAATATTATAGTCTTATGAGTAAGTCTAAGCACATTGAATAATTATTATTTTCGATTTCATGACAAAAATCTTGCTGAAATCAACTTACTCTCAAGAGTCAAGACACCGAATTTTATTGGTTTAAAATTTAAGTTTTCATAAAAGAAAGTTCAAACTTTAAAGCTTCCGTTACATCGCTAGGTGAACACAAATTTCATTTTAATACTGTTTCATTTTTATGTCTGCTCGTATATATTTTTGTGTGATACTATTTTTCATACTATAAAACATATCACGAAGAGCATTATGTACCGTAAATTAGTGTGACATGGTTCCACTGGTCATCAACTCGTCGACGCCTGGTCTATTCAACAAGTCCACACTCCCGCTACTTCCCTCATAAAAATAGGGTTTTATGATAGCTTATAATAAGACCAGATCTAAAAAAAATATAATATAAGAATCAATGATCATAGAGAGGTATGTCGGATGATAATTCTTCTCCAAAGACAAAATACCTACGCTACGCAAAGAGGACGGGAAAGATGTGACGTAAGTTGAAGCCAAAAATTTCTCAAATATGGCATCGCGCGTCGTACATTTCGGCACCGCTGACAGCACATACCGCTGTGAATAGCTTACATTAGCACCATATTACAGTTTTGACAAAATAAAAAACATGCTTCAGGGTGGAGCGTAAAAATACATGCGTGACGCAAGCGTGACGTCACTAAGTGCTGATCCTTTTTATCGTCTTCCGTGGAATCCGTGGAACAGAAAATATTGCTACATTTTACCTTATTATGCTATTGTTAACCAGTGGCACTAGGCAGCGAAATTATAGCCATATGACTAGCGATATGATAGATGGAATGGAAATGGATCGAAATTCAAAAAAGTATGAGTTGTCTAGGATTGCGGAAATTAAGTGACGAATTTAACGATCGGATATTATGTCATTCACATAAATTCATTAAAAAATAATTTATGACCCTACACTTAAAACTAACCTCCACTTAACACTTGGCTATGGTCGGAGTCACTTCACACTTGAAGGACTTTATGTAGAGTTCTTAAAATTATTGTGCTCGTCATCAGTGATATGATGACTGATGAATTATATAACACTTTAAATGTCGGTTTTTCAGTCATGTCTTAGAGTTTCAAGATACATGCATGTTATCTTTTAGATACTTCTATCCTTATATTATAAGTTTCCTGAAATGGTCACAAATATGTAATACTAGTTGTTGCCCGTGGCTCCGCCCGCGTTAATTTCGGTTTTTCGCTAATCACGTGGGAACGATGGATTGGATTTTTCGGGATAAAAAGTAGCCTATAGGCTTATAGGATAGGAAGGATAGGATGCCTGCTGCTAGGCGATTCGCTTATTGTTTTAACAAACAGTGGGATGCTTCACTACACTTCACGTACCTAGTCTATTATGTATTTTGTGTAAGCAAAATCAACACAACACACAATAGACTACCGACAGATCGAATTATTAATCAGTATCACAGGATAGCGGCGTTAGTACCAATTTTGGCCACGCGCCAAGATAGCCTTGTCGCAATGTAGGCTACATTAGGTAGAGTAGGATGCGAATGCCGCGATGAGACGTTTTATACATTTCACTTCACGAAATGCAGCCGACGCGTTACGAGAATCGCTAGGTTGGCATATCTAAGTACAAAATAAAAGTTGAGACATTCACACACATTTGCCTGATATGCAGTTTCTGTCCTCTGGTCTGCGGTTTGCACATTCCCCGTGCGGATGGCGTCGTGTTTCTTGAGGAGCCGGCTCCGTGGCGCCGGATAGACGACACCTTCGTTTGTTTCCGACTAGGTACAATACAAGTACTTACTCTGCACAGCACAATGCAATGACCGACCAAGCTGCGTAGGCACTCGCGATTACGTGACTGCAAGCCTTATTTGCTTTTGTAATTGCTAGTTTGTTTTAGAAAAGACATTGCTTCTCTTGCCGTTTCTTGGTTTACGCTTGACAACCTTTGAAGACGACAAAAGCGTTAGATAGGAAGATTTTGAAACAAAGTTTCTTTTTGGACGGTTTCGCAGCGAAAGAAGGATTTTTTACGTGACGATATCTTCACTAAGGAAATCTACAAAAATCTTCGAAAATATAAAATGAAAGTTTTTCTTTCTGGTCGAGAGAATAGAGAAAGTATAGAGATTTGTATGACGAACTCGTTAGCGCCAGCTAGACGAATCGCTTTTTTTTCCACGGGATCGCCCTGCGAAGGGCTAGTAAGGAAAGTAAATACCTATAAGATCATCAGTATAACATTGCTGGCCATGGCTAGCTGTAAGTTATTTTAAAATAGCTAGCCGACAAAAATGTCAGGTAAGATGCTCGTATAGCGTAGTTTGAAATCGTGTCGCGTACACCGGAAAAGTGATGTCATAAAATATGAGATTTTTAGTTAAACCTACTTCGACCTCGACGTGTTTGCGGTTCACACGGACGGGTCTCCACTCTACACACATTTCACACCTCCGCGACCGACGAGCGCGCACACTTGCGTAATCTAAACAATATGTTCTACATACTAATGTTAAGTATGCCCTGCACCGACATTTTCTTCATACATTCGTTATAGATACTAAAATCTGTGTAGGTACCAAAATCATTTGTTATTCGTGCAAATTTTGACCATTTTGTGATGTTATTCGGGTTAATACAGTAATAATCTTTAGAGATAGAATAGTCTTCCTATCTCTAAAAGAAAGAACTTTTAGAGATAGGAAGACTACTAAGTACACCCAGTACCTAAGCTATACCGAACTCATAATATTACCAACGTACATATTACACTCGAACTTCCTTTGTCGTCATTTTACGTTATAGTTAAGTATTTTTTATTTATTTATCCTGAAATCCCGAAAATTTTTCTCCACGCAAAAATATACTTAAGCACTTAGGAACTCAGTTGCTTTAAACACTTATGAAGTTATGACTAAAACTTTTTTTTGCATCCGAACGTATAAGAATCGAAAAAGATACCTACATAGGTAACCCTTTATTTCTACACTGTGAAAAGGTTCTGAGAGTCTCTGAAAATATTAATGTAAAGTAGACAAGTCTATTTCAGTTCAAATTAGTGTTTTCACACGATAAAATTTACATGCTACTCGTACCATCATACTATCCAATAATGCAGTCATATCGCCATGCAGTGGACAGTTGTATGAACTAATCGACGCGCGGTGCCCGATTGTCTCATCAGCCCTAATGCATGCACATGGCATTGCATCAGTTTTTCCGCCCTTTCAATGCTCTGAATAATAAACCAGTGTAACCTGACCTGCTTGCTGAGTATATTCCACAGGTGTTGTGGCCGGTCTCTCTATGCTGGTTGGCGGAAGGTGGCGCGTTGTGTAACGCCATATGGAGTATTAGCGGGACACTTGGGACGCACGGCTGCAAGGATTGGACCGATTGGGAACAACTGTCGGCTTTTGCGCACAAACATTGTTTTAGGACTCTTCGCTTTTTGTGGAAGTTTGTACATATCGTTGTTGTGACGTTTTTAATTATTAAAGTACTAATTTATACTAATTAGCAAAATATGGAGTAGGTATCCGTAGAGTAAGTTGGTAGGCAGATAGCAGGTATGTCCCTTCTATAGATTTCCCAAAGTAGTTCCCTTTTAATACGGTGCTTTTCCGGAAATGAAAATTGTAATTTGAAATGTTAGTTATTTTGGTCATCTTTTACTCTTTTCTTTTTATTTTATTTAAAACATTCCTAATTATATAATTGTTCAAGTACCTATAAGGGAAGATTTCTGGTAAGCTACCTAAGGTGTATGGCTATCGATTAAAAAGGACGGAACAGCGTCTGCATTGCCAGACAAGCAATTACATAAAAGAAACTGAAACTTCACTGCTTCTACGGACTAGACACGACGACGTCTGCGAATTAGGTATATCTTTCCCAAAACTCAAGTCACAGATCGCCTGGGGCGTGCAGCGCTCACAAAGAAAGCCATAAAACGAAACCATCTATCTTAACGAGAATGTCCCTTCGAATTTGAGCCTCCGTACATTCATATCAACGACTTAATCAAAACGTGCACTTGTCTCGCCCTAGGGCAGTCTTTCCCAAAGTGGGCGATAACGCCCCCTTGTGGGCGCTGCAGGTCTCAAGGGGGGCGGTAAGAGACCCAGAAAGAAAATGGGGGCGTTGTGTCGAGGCGGGGGGGTGATTTGTAATTTTATTTAGCTAGTAGGCCTCTTAAACAACCTCTTAACTGCAAGAGCTCTCGACTCTCAACAACAACTTGTGAACATCAACTAATATGAATTAAAAGATTGCTCAAACTCGATTCTATATTTCTCTCCGCGTAGTTCATATATCTGTCATATTTTATTGAATATAGAAAAAATGAATCATTATGTCAATCGGTCGCTCCGTTTCGTAATGAAAGTAGACACAAATAAAAAGGCAACAGACACACTTTCGCATTTTAATAGTTATTAGTACTCGTAGATATCTATCATGTTTTAACAAGTTTTTGTTAAATAACCCGAATTGTGCATTCCTGTAGCAGTCGGATGATTCATTGAATACTTGTTCGGACTTGTTGAGTACGATTGAGCGTCGAATGAGATTAACGAGTTTATGCATGTTTGTTTTATTCCTGTCGGTGCGTGCTGCTTAAGCATTTCTATATAAACAATGTAATATTTATTTTATTTTCATTTGTGGTCTCGCGCGTAATAGATGAGCACTACTTACACCTCCTCTACACTACTCGCGAAGTTGAACGTATTTCTCATTGCAAAACAATGTCGGAAGTAAAAAAGAAGAGACGGCAATACTGTGCGGAATATATTAAATTCGGATTTATTGTAAATCCCACAAACCCATCGTCGCCTTTGTGTCTTCTATGTCTAAAAACATTTTCGAATGAAGCAATGAAGCCTTCAAGGCTGCAAGATCATTTGAATAAAATGCATCCAGATAAGAAAGACAAGAATGTAGCATATTTTCAAGACCTAGAGAAGAAGCATAATACACAGCCAAGTGTAGCAAAACTATTTTCGGCGGCTGCTAAGCAAGATGACGACGGACTTCGAGCTTCGTACAATATCTCTTTGTTAATTGCTCAAAAAGGCAAACCACATAACATCGGAGAAGAGTTAATATTGCCAGCAATAAATGAAGTAATAACTACTGTGCTTCATAAACCGGCCGCAGATATTATCCGAAAAATTCCTTTGAGTAATAATTCTGTGCAAAGACGAATTGATGAAATGGCTGAAATCATTGTGCGATCACCTGAGGACAAGTCAATTCTCAATTCAGCTCGATGAGTCCACTTTACCAACTAATGAAGCATTGTTGTTTTCTTACGTGAGGTTTATTAAAGATGAGAAAATATGTGAAGAACTATTATTTGCTAGAAATTTAGAGACCGATACAAAAGGTGAAACCATATTCAATACATTGGAAAAGTTTTGCGATGAGAAAGAGATTCCTTTGAAAAATATTATTTCAGTTGCTACGGATGGCGCTCCGGCTATGACAGGGTGCCATAAAGGCTTCATAGCGTACTTAAAAAATAAAATTCCAGATGTCCTTGGTGTACATTGCGTTATTCATAGACAACATTTAGTTGCTAGAAACTTAAGTGAAAAACTATTTCAATCACTGCAATATGTCATCAAAGCAGTCAATAAAATCCGCAACAGCTCTTTGAATGATAGATTATTTCATCAGCTTTGTGTTACTAATGACGAGGATTTCAACCGTTTGTTGTATCATACTGAAGTTCGTTGGCTATCAAGAGGCAATTGTCTGACTCGATTTTACAACCTGTTTGACTCTGTTATAGAGTTCTTGGAAACTAAAGATACAGAATTGCACGACAAGCTCATAACATCAAAAAATGATATAGCTTACATGACAGACCTGTATAAATTATTCAACGACATGAATCTCCAAATGCAAGGCGATAAACTAAATTTAATTAAAACAAAAAACGTCGTTGCTGCTTTCGCAGCCAAACTGCTTCTACACAAAAAGAATCTGGGCAGACGTGAGTTTCACAATTTTCCAAATTTATCAGTATCATGCAGTAACGACGAATTGTTTGCCTACTGCCAACATTTGGAAAACCTCCACATTGACTTCACCGAACGATACCAGGACATTTTGAACTTGGAAATACCAGACTGGGTGTTGGATCCGTTTTCAAATGTCAACACAGCAATGTCACCTCAGCTGGAAGAAGAACTTATAGAATTGACAACAAACGAGGAAATAAAAATCAAGTTCAAAAATGGTTACCAAGAATTTTGGCTACAAAAACCGATCCCGCAATTGTACCCTGGATTGTGGTCAATCGTTCAACGATTCTTGATAGCATTCCCATCGTCATATTTGTGTGAACGTGGATTTAGTGCTGTGACAACATTGCTTACTAAAAAGCGAAATCGTTTGCTTGTTACCGAACGTGGCGACTTGCGACTGTTCTTGAGTAAATTGGAACCTGATATCAACAAACTTATTAAACAGCATCAGATTCATCCTTCACATTAGTTTTTATATAAGGATTGATTATTTTAGTTATATTTTTAATAAAAGATACTCTGTTTTAATACTATAAAGTTGCGTTTCAATAATCATTCTTATTGGCAGGTGGAGCCCGTAAGAGTTAACTTGAGACCTTAAGCGCCGTTGTATGTTACCTACTGCGCTCAGGTTTCAAGTTGCGGGTTATAGTAAAAGTTTCGTTTAGAATTCTCCGTTAATATACATATATAGGTCACAATAATTAATTAATTCAATTTGAAGTTATAGTGGTTTTTAAATAGGTGAAAAAATGGGGGCGCTAAAAAAATATTTATTCTCAAAGTGGGCAGTAGACAAAATAAGTTTGGGAACCACTGCGGCCTAGGGGATGGGGGACGTGGCAAGGGACGGGACACAGAGCACGGGGCCGAATATATTCATTTCGCCCGCAATGTTTGTACATTAGAGGTCTCGCCTCGCTACGCATCCAACCCCAGCTTGACTCCGTGTAGTTACTTTGAGGGAGTAAGGTGGTACGGGTATGTAGTAGGTACTATTAAAACTCGATGTTCGAATCAAAGTAATTTCGGTGTCTATTCTTTTTTGTTGACGACATTCTATACCACACTAATTTACTCGTAAAGTAGGGTCACTTTTTTTGCAAAACTAGCCTTAGTAGGTAGTAATTGACCAATCTGATTCGGTACATAATAAACTTAAAAATATTGTATATCTACCTAACTAAGTAATTCGAATTTACCGCGTCCACGTGAATTTCTAGTTTCACAAATCAATGGAAATCGCGAATGTTCCGGTATAAGAATGTGCCTATTTCCCAACATTATACCTTGCAAGGAAGTTTGCTATAGCAATTCATCTATAGCTAGTCTTCCATATTTCACGGGCCCAGTAGATTTTTCGGATAAAATTAGCCTATATTATTGTGTTAAACCAGGTTATAAACTACTTAAGCCACTCCAAAAAACATCCAAATAAAGTCAAGATGGAACAACAAACAGACAAACTCACAAACTTTTATCGTCAAAACCTTTCTACTTTTAAGACAAGAGAGGCATAAGTGGAAATAAACTTTAATTCTATTGAACTTAAATCATTGCATATTTAACTTACCTACTTACTTAAACTATACTTACTAGAAATCAGTGGGTGGAAGCGTGAACGCAAAAGAAGCAAACCACCGCAATATTATGATGAAGATTACATTGGTAAGCGCGGCGCTCGGAGGGCCGAGGGCGGAGGCTGCGGAGGGACAGCTCGACGCAAAGTAATGAAACCTTAAATCCCGGCGCGGACTCGTAATCCCATGACGAAAACTTATTTCGCGCAAGCAGGGGTGCCAACTGCCAGTTGGCCGAAGCTAATGGGGTTTAGTGTTCCATTCCGCGCAAACTGTGTGTTTTTTTTCGCACTTACTTACGATGTTTTTTTCTTCTAATCTCTTTATAATCGTCACATTATTAACTTATTGTTGGTCCACTACAGGGGTCTGGAGCCTTATTCTGTATCGTTCACTTAGTTAGTTAGTAACCCTAACTGGGTTATTAACTAAGAAAACGAAGGCAAAAATCCTATTTTTGCACAAATTACCAACCTAGGTCGGTATGGTATCATATCAGTATACCGTGCTAGTTGCTATCTTGTACAAAAAGAATACAAAATAGGATTTTTGCCTTCGTTTTCTAAGTTAATAACCCAGTTAACGGCATAGAAGGCCTATTTATGCGATTTTGACCGGCCTCTCAGTTGAAAACTATAGAGACAATTAGTTTCAAATTTGAACGTCATGTATTTTGGATCTTTAACCTCAAAACGTTAAGACGCAGAAACACGATTGGAAAAACTTTCCTCGATAGAAAGTTTTCCCAAAAGTTGCTCCAATCTTCTCATATTTATTCAGATTTATCGGAAACGATTCAACAGTTTTCTGTTTTTTTTTTTTTTTTGGGTCCTTATTGATGAGTACTCAAATCGACGTGAAGTTTTTTTTAAATCAGGACTATACATTATTCACAATACAATTAAAACCTATTCAAGTGAAAACTCATTATGCCGCCCCCAAATTACGTAAGTGATAAGCATATGGTTAACTCTTTCGGACATATGATGCATGTATATTGACATCATTGTCTTTCTGATACGCCTCATAGGCGTCAGTCTGTCTTGCGCTAATGCGAGAGTCGGACGTGCGCGTGAATGTATATTTCGCAGCCGTAGATTTCTGATCGTAATATAGAAAGTTATTCCTTGGTCTGTGGCAATAACCGCTGAAATAACGCCCTCTATTAAGCGGCTGAATGGTTATATTATATACTGTCAAACACGCCATCTGTTAGTATGTCGCTGAACGATTATGTGCGCAGGAAACCCACGTGGTTTTGATATGTACTTTGATAATATTTTAATTTTATATGTTGTCATTTACCTATTTTATTAAAACTTCGGTTTATTATTTTATAAAAAAATGAGAAAATTAAGAAATATTATTTTTAATTATTATAAAAATTAAGAAATTTAGTTGGTCGAAGATCTATGAGTAAATACCTCGCTGCTCGCGATGCAATAAAAAGGGGAAACAGGACGTCGCCTGTTGCCCTGCAGGTTGAAGACGATAATTTATTATTATTATTACAAGCTTTTATTTAGTTTCACATGTCCCGATGTTTGTTTGTTTGCCAAATTGTTGTAACTAAATCAACAATCCACTTCATGGCTACCGATAAATCGGTAAATCGAGTGACAATGCGAAATTATAAAGTCAATGCGACGACCTCCGTGGCGCAGGGGACGCTTGCTCGGATTCGAGTGAGAGGTCGCGGGTTCGATCCCGCCACGGGCCACTTTGGAATTTTATATTTTTAGGGTTCCATACCAAAATGGTAAAAATGGAACCCTTATGGTGAGACTTTCTCCGTCCGTCCGTCCGTCCATCCGCCCGTCTGTCACACTCGATTATTTCAGTAACTATTCAAGCTATCGACTTGAAATTTAGAATAGTTATAGGAAATAGTGACCCGACGTCATAACAATCGTAAAAATTTGAAAATTGTTTTTATTTTTATTTAAAAAGGGGGGAAAACCGGGTCGGCAAAATTTCAAAATGAGATAACAATATTGAGTGGGGTATCGTATGCGAGGGCGTTACTTGTGTATTCTAAAACTGATTTTTATTTATTTTTATGCCTGATAGTTTTTGATTTATTGGACAAACTGGCGAAAAAAATACCGTTCCCCCCACCTTATCTCCGAAGATTACCAATCGAAAAATCTGAAATAATTATGATCAATAAAAATAAACGTATATTTTACAGGAAAAATAAAATCAACTCCGTAACTATTATACTTTTTTTGATAATAATAATAAACCGCCAAAAACAAAGTTACGTTTGCGGTTTGCCAACAAAAGTACCTACATGTAAATTATACTCGTAAATTCATGAACAAAAGTGATTCTTTCAATGTTTTACTTCTTCTATGGTATGGAACCCTCGGTGCGCGAGTCCGACTCGCACTTGGCCGGTTTTTCTAAATTGGCTCAGGTTTGGTCTGGTGGGAGGCTTCGGCCGTGGCTAGTTACCACCCTACCAGCAAAGACGTACCGCCAAGCGATTTAGCGTTCCTGTACGATGCTGTGTAGAAACTGTTGGGGTGACTTTACTTACCCCTTCCAAGTTAGTACGCTAAAATCTTCGACTGCATCATCACTTACCATCAGGTGAGATCGCAGTCAAGTACTAACTTGTATAGCGTAAAAAAAAAACCGGCCAAGTGAGAGTCGGACTCGCGTACCGAGGGTTCCATACCATAAAAGAAGTAAAACATTGAAAGAATCACTTTTATTCATGAATTTACGAGTAAAATTTACATGTAGGTACTTTTGTTGGCAAACCGCAAACGTAACTTTGTTTTTGGCGGATTATTGTTATTATCAAAAAAAGTATATTAGTCAGTGAGTTGATTTTATTTTTCCTGTAAAATATACATTAATTTCTATTGATCATAATTATTTCAGATTTTTCGATTGGTAAACTTCGGAGATAAGGGGGGGGGAACGGAATTTTTTTCGACAGTTTGCTCAATAAATCAAAAACTATCCGACATAAAAATAAATAAAAATCGGACAATCGAAAAATTTAGACTACACAAGTAACGCCCTTTCATATGATACCCCACTCAATATTGTTATCTCATTTTGAAAAATCGAAGCTCCGGTTTTCCCCCCTTTTTAAATAAAAATAAAAATAATTTTCAAATTTTTACGATTGTTATGACGTCGCGTCACTATTACCTATAACTATTCCAAATTTCAAGTCGATAGCTTTGATAGTTACTGAAATAATCGAGTGTGACAGACGGACGGACGGACGGACGGACGGACGGACGGACGGACGGATGGAGAAAGTCTCACCATAAGGGTTCCATTTTTACCATTTTGGTATGGAACCCTAAAAATAAGGAAATCAGTAGGTACCTACGACGCGCCCCGGTCTGTCAAAATCGCTTATGTTTATTCGATTCGTCTTCGTGGAGTGAAATTATATCTATATACCTACCAAATTTATTATTATTTGCACAAGTACCTACTTTTAAAGTATTGTATTCTTTCCGCGCCATCTATAGGCATTACTGATAGTTTTTTTTACGTATTAATACCGCTTTCTGCCGTTGTGCTAGTGTTCGTACGTAAAAGTACCGAAATTCGCCGCATATTGCCAAACGGCGTGCTATATTGGAAGCCACGCCCCTTTTTCTGAAGTACTCATCAAAACTGAAATGAGTTTTTTTCAATGTAAGGCCTTAAGGTTAATAACTAACTAAGTGAACGATACAGAATAAGGCCCCTGGTTGTGTAAGAAAAACGTATTCATCGTTATAATAATCGTTAGCGAGTTCTGGCCCCCGATTGGTGGACGGAAATCAGGGAACCAATCAGCTGGCAGAATTCGCAAAAGATGAATATACTCGTATGATACGTTTTCCTTACACAATCTAGGGGCAGGCTTCAGTGAATGTTTGGATTAAAAGGGTTCGGCCATAGTCGACTTTGATAAAGCCAGAACTTTAAGCAAGACTGTTGAAAGGCCTAAAGATTACTAATGCCTTTTTCATCCCACAGATTTTAACAGGAACGTAATCGTTCAACATACGAGTTACAGGCACAAAATGTCACAGAAAGCGCAATAGTTACCGTTATTTTAGTGAAGCAACGTTGCTACCTGTACTTCGTTTTGTGTGTCAAATGAACCTACCAAAACGTAGCTTAGCAAATGTAGCACACCCTTATTGACCCTCAATATCGATACTTTTCCTTCACCGCATTGATGAATTTGTAGTTCATCAATACTTCACCGGTCAAAGTAGGTAAGTGATATTCAGTTGCAATGAACGCGTACGAGTAAGCCAGAAAAGTCTGAGGTGTGCGCGTGTGTGTCTGCTTCTTCTTACAGCCCTGGATCCTCTGGATGAAAAAAGACTGAGCTATCAATACTTAGTACTTCCATTATAGAATCATTTAAAACAGTTAATGGTTTTGAGATAAGGAACATGTTTTCTTAATGCGCGGACTCGCTGACCTTCGTTGTCTTGAGTGATAATTTCTTGCTACGAGTAAATTAACGATCCCGCGTCTGTATTTCATCCGCTCTAGATTCCTAAATAATAACACCAAAAACATTCTATGGCATGGTGTTTCAAGGTAAAGTACACGGCACCGTATTGTTCAATGAAGGGTCTACGTGTGCAAACACCCATCATAACTCCTTTTACATAATATGAGTATACTTATTACTTTATTTTGTGATCACAATTATTTTCTCGTACACAATTTTCATGCCTACCAATGGCTACGGCTGTATCATTTATTCATTATTCGTTAATTAACTTTCCATAAATTAATTACGATCTAAAAAAAAAAACCATCGTGGATTTTTATTAGGTCGTCGCTCGCATCACTTCTATTAGGAATAAACAACCGAGTGTTCCATTTGGGCACGAATTCAGTTTTCATTTTTCCGCCATCAGGCTAAGAAAATGCCGGAGAGAATTGAGAGACTTATTCTAACTGGTTGCATGGAGGCCAAGCGAAACATCAGTGGTAGAGCGCCATGCCGATGGATGTAGGTAGGCAGTATCTGCAAACCCACCGGCGCGAATATCCAAGGTTCTCGCCACAAGACCCTAGACCGTTCCACCTCGATCACATAGATAGTCACAACCCTCAGTCATAAGGCGCGATTAAGAGGCCTGTGAACTACAATGTCTCCATTCATTCAAAATATCTGGGTGACCGAGCTTCGCTCGGTGGCCAATAGATGGCAGCAGTAGTCATATTTTTTTTTTTGGTAAATTCGACATTTTCTAAAAATGAATCCTAGCTAGATCGATTTATCGCCCCCAAAACCCCCTGCATATTAAATTTCATGAAAATCGTTCGAGCTGTTTCCGAGATCCAGATTATATAGAAATATATATACAAGAATTGCTCGTTTAAAGGTATAGGAATAACAAATCATTAGTAATTCGTGCATATTTGGATCATGTTGTGGTGTTATTCGGATTCATATAGTAATAATCTATGCTCCTGGCCATATTTGGTTCGGAAATACTTCTTTAAAACGAAATAATAATCAATTTTGATCAAATTTTTTATAACTTTGGTCGAGTTCCGTAATACCAAAAATTATGAATGAAAACTTGTAACTTTCTTTATTAACTGGTGTTTTTCTTCAGCTGGACGATAAAAACTGTGCTCCTGAACTAATGCGACGTGAGATAGTGTTGTTTTTATTACAAAACAAATAAGCAGAAATCATGTCCTCTTTGACATAAAAATAAGCAAAACTAAATTCATTTACAATTTCGTTTAACAAAAGTATTTCGGAACCAAATATGGCCAGGAGCATAGATTATTACAATATGAACCCGAATAACACCACAAGATGATCGAAAATTGCACGAATTACAAATGATTTTGGTATTACGTTTGTATGGGTGGACACCGTGGGTCAGAAGACTCTTAAGAAGAAGAACCAAACGCTAATCGCTATTCATGGGTCTCCACAACCCTAACATTAAAACATATACAACGCAGGTTCTATACATACTGTAATATTATGAGCTGCTATGTCGCAACCCTGGCAAAATGCAATGCCGTGGGCGTCGCACGTGCACTCTGAGAAGGAGCACACCACGAGTGTGCCCGCGAAATTCAAATTTTTCGTGGTTTTTCGCGATTTTAAAGCTAATAAGACTTAATAGGCTTATGGCCGTCAAATTGCGATAATCCCAATATCTTCTTCACGTGTTTATATAAAAATCTCTGCTCGAAAGTGTCGAGTTAAAGAAATTAGTCCGAGATTTGCGAGTTACTCACATAAAACTCGATACTCGGACTAATATCCTAGGATACACATTTTTATGCAAAGATTTTGATATAATCATGTAAAGATGATACTGCCATTCTCGCAAATTGATTGCCATAAGCCTATCATGTCTAATTAGCGTACAAATTGCAAAAAACCACGAAAATTTTGAATTTCGCGGGCAGAGCCGTTGATTTCACGTTAATGAGACCGGCCATCTTCCGAGCGATCAATGAGTGGGAAGCTCGTTAGGTTTGTTGTTCTGACTTATGTTCGTGTAATGCCTTCAGCTTCGTGCGGCTATTTTAATATCGAGGCAGATTGAGAGAGACATTTAGCTTGTAATTTTGTTTCGCCGCGTTGTTAGTTTCCAGCCTGTCTACAATGTTATCGTCAATAAGTAGGAACTACCGTGTGCTTCCTACTAATAGTTACTAACATATTGCAGTTTACGAATTACGATATAATCAAGTATTATATAAGTACTAGCTGTTGCCCGCGGCTCCACCCGCGTGAATTACGATTTTTTTACATAATATACTTACCTTCCTACTGGAATTCCTTGATTTTTCGCGGGATTCTGGTGTGACGTTGTACAGAAACCTGTTCTTACTTTGCACGGGTTATCTTGTGGTGATTTTGAAAACTCCTTTTTCTTAATAATAATATATAGTTGAAAGATCAAAACGACATTTTCATTATGATTTTTATTCTGAAACCACGAAATATGACAAAAATTATTAAACCATGTGAAAAGTTGTAGGTACTGGTGGTAGAACTCTTCTTTCAGAGTTCGGCCGAGTAGGTACCACTGGGATAAATTACTCTACTAACAATATTCCCCAGCCCAACATAATATAAGAGTCTTCTTTGCTTCATCTCAATACAATCCAAAACATCAGAATGGGCAATGGCTATATATTTCCTTACGTATAAAAAGACCTTAGATGACAGTCAGTCCTAAGACCTAAGAGTTAAAAAATTTTGTGAACCATTATCTTACCCTTTCCATATTGCGGATGATAAAGTTTAAATCTGTTCATGTCTTAACAGTGCCATCTTAATATAAAGTCAGGAAACAGTAAATAACATGACAGTTAATTTTTATTAAAAAAAATTCGGTAGTACCTATCTCAGAGTTTAACATTCAAGTTCCACATAAATTGTAGAGATGGCGCTATACGGTATAACGTAGCGATAACGCCAGTTACATGATTTTTGTTCACCCTAAAAGTGAAAAATTTTAAACCATACAAAATCTCCTGCTAAGCCTATTTATTTACGGCTGTAAGGGTACTCCAGTCTTACTTGAGCCCTACGTCCTAGCCCTAGGTTCTTTGTGCATTCCGAGTTTCAAGTCACCTACCTACTTGAACTTAAAGGTTCTGATGTCTGTAATTTCTGAACTACAAAAGTGATGATGATAAGATTTGTATGGAATAATCTTTAAAGAACCTCCTTTCTAAAAAAAAAGAATGAATGGAATCGGACAACGCGTTAATGAATTATAACTAAAAAACGTTTAGACTTTGATGCCGTCTTCCAGGGAAACCATGATGAATTTCGGGACAAAAAGTATCCTATGTCCTACCTCGGGGTATGAACTATAATCATGTCAAGTTTCATTTAAATCCATCCAGCGGATTAGCCGTGATGCCCGGTCGTGAAACAGACAGACAGACAGACAGACAGACAGACAAAAATTAAACAAATTACAGTTTTGGCTTCAGTATCGACTAAATAGTGTCCTCCAACAAAAATTTTCAAAATATCTTCAATGTACAGAATTCGACCCTTTACAGTTTTATTATAAGTATAGATTCGTTGTAATTGGGATATTGAAATTTTAAACTATACTCTGACTTTTAATTTGATTCGTAAAATGATGTTTCTTAAAAATAAAATATATATCCAAGTATTTTTACATAAAACAACTTTGATTAGAAAGCCTGGTGTCTTATAACATTTAAAGCTGTTAAAGTGAAATACAGCTATTTCACATAAGAGTTTAAGAGTTTAGAAAAATACCAAACGTTATTTTACGAATCGAATTAAAAGTCGAAGTATTTAATGACTGATAACTAGCATACAGACACAGATGATAAAATTAATTTTGTTTGTACACAAAAATATTAAATATGTAAAAAAAAGTAAAAATATTTCGCAGTCGGTAGGATTCGAACCTACGCTCCCAGAGGGAATCTGATTTCTAGTCAGACGCCTTAACCGCTCGGCCACGACTGCCACACAAGTTATGATGAAATTACACAACAGTCTACCAGTCTATTAAAAGTACCAAAAAGTTTATACTTTAATCTTGCGCGGTTCAATAAAGTGAAAGATTAGTTAAAGAAGATGATAGAGTGAAAAAATCTTAATTTCGCATGGATTCATAAAGACGCTATAAGATTGTGATGAACCTCCTACTAGTGCAATTTACGATTTTCTTTATCCTATGAAATGGAAATTTTATACCTACCTTTTATATTTTGACACGAGAAATTACGTTTTTTAATTTAATTTTATGATAATGTGTTAGTGTTAGTGTTTTCAATTTTATTTTACATTCCATATTTTAATTTTTATACAGTTAAGTTATAGGTTACATTTTTGATAGGTAGAGACCTAATCGAATTATTTGCAAACCAAAAATATATGCACGATACTGAATTTTAATTCAAATACTATCCTCATTATTAGATATTTAGATAGTAAGGAATTAAGCCACAATTGTAAAAACCTAATCTCTCCCTTTCATTATTGTTGGTTGTATCTCCATTCTTGTTCTCCACTCTCCGAGCATTCCTTTCTACAGCAATTTAAAAGACTAGTGAAAGATCAATTTATATCTAGTAGTCTGGGTGCTGATGAATAAATATCACTGTCACCTATAAATATGTTATATCAATATTTATTATATTCGCTCCCTTTCCTTTTTGTGAGGTTGCCTCCATGACTGATTGAATCTCCGCTCTCGATCTCCAAGCATTCCTTTCCACGGGACACAATATCACGGTTAATAAATGCAGGTATTCCGCAATTCCCGGCATCTAGTCGATCATGTAACCCTGTCATGTGCTGTGCTGTGCAGTGCACCGGGTGCGAACTGCAGCTATAAATAGAGCGTGTGCGCGATATTGTAGATAACGCAGGAGGTATTTGGTACACAATGCACGAGGTGACTGGGGCATCACTTCCGCTGCATGCCTGTCGAGGACGCGGTACGACGGCTATACGCACTGTATACCTAACCTATAGTTTATTAGGTAGGTATATCATATATGATGGTAAATTCCTAGTGTCCTAGTACCTTGCCTAGAATCGTATAATGAAGAATCAAGAACTCGTATATATGCATTTATGCATAGATATCCCAGAATTTCAGGACTGTACGAAATCCCCTCTTATGAAAAAATACCATTCGAAAATTAACCCGAGCAAATAACCAATATCACCTATCACGCTTGGGGTTCTAAACTCTCCGTTAAATGTTTTTGTACATTTGCTTGAAACTTGAAGACTTTTCTATATGCAATTAGCGTGCGGAATTTTTTTTCGGCACTAGTACTTTTTGTCCGGTATCATATAAGCATCCAGCTTGAGGGAAGTTTTTAATCAAGATGTTTTCGCCCTTTTTTGTATGTTATCAATTTTATTTTCAATGATTTCCTTACACTGTTTTATGTTTTAGCAAAATACGACAACCTATAAAACTGAAACTGTTAATCGTTATCCTATAAAACTAAATAACTGGGATAAATATATAATGAATCTTGTAAAGCCTACGAATCCTACGATTTATCTTTGGTAGATGACAACGATCTTATCGAATTAAAATTAACATTGCTTCGTGACTACAATAATTTTAACCATTCTATTAAATCCTGCCGACGCGACGTGAACGTTACAAGACCGCTGAAAACCACAACAATGTAACGCGCCAAATAACTGTAAACACGAACAATACATTACACTATACAGTGTACTCACTCGATGCAGTTGCTATTACGGCCCCCTGTTTACATAACACGGGCTTATGTAATTTGATCGAGGGCGTCTAATAGGTAACGATTTTTCAGTGCGGTTTTGTTTTTAACATTTACTCGTAGTTTTGACCAACGGAAATAACAGCAATACTTAATTGCATGTGTGAATCATCTTCCTTCTATTTATTTTGTTGCGATGAGCTACTTAACTTTGCGTTAAATAAAACGAATTAAAGTTTTGCGTTAGTTAAGGAAATTGAATTCTTCTCTATCTTGTATAAAGATTTGCTCTACTGAGCAAATATTTATACATAGTTATTAACAGCAAATTAATATTATAGTATTTGCATCTGTTACATGGTGTGGGTGACAGATGAGATGGAAATAGCAATAGGGAATACCAGAGGAAGACAGGATGAATATGTACAATGCGAATGATAGCGCAACATGCTATAGTTAGCTGGTATAGTTAATCTTACAATCAAAGTGTAGTTGCAATGCATAGAAAATAATATAATCTAATTTGGTCGTTATTTAAATATAATATGTTATTTAAAACTTGTATGTAAATTTAATGAAGTATACAGTTATGTGGTGACTTCACGATGGCCACTGAGTGGGATCACAATTTTGAAACTGTAACATTATGGAGTTGCCAAACTGGAATATGGCCGGATATGGCTAGCTGGCCGGAAGTTGCTGATAGTGCACATAAATTACTACAGAGAATATAAAAAATAAAACATAATCCCATAGACATATGCGTAGGTACATAAGATGTTTGTTGTTTTCTGAGTCAGTTTCACATAATAAACTTCAAGTTGCAATCAAAATTCACGAAATTATATGTTCCTGTCTACGAATATAAGAAGTATCCCGTAACTGTGAATATACAATACTCTAATAGTATCAAACATCTCAAAATAATTTTCATCAATTTTCTAAAAGTATTATAGAGTCACTTTTCCATTTTCCTATCGCTTTTGAGATATAAGGTATTGCTCTGTTGGCAACTACATACTCGTAATGGAAAATCTGCCATTCCTTCTATAGATAGATACATAATCCTGTATTAGGTACATAATCAGGTATTAGTAAACATGCAAGGCAAGTCAAATCCCGAGGGAAATATACGCGTAGTTGCCCTTTACACTCTTTGAATATTTTAAAAGTACCGTCAGTTTCACTCACCCCGACCTCTGTGCATATTTGATACACTTTTATTTTACTACTCGCCGTAGATATTGAATATTAAGAAACGTGTATGAGAAGGCGCATAATAAAATAATCTTCGGCTGTAAAGCTATAGGAAATAAATAAACCATTTCTATCTTATGGTACGGCATTACATCTTGATTGTTAAATGGTTTTTTTATGTTCTGAAAGATTCGACAGTGGGAGAAAAAACCTCGTAATATAGTTAAAATTCTACTACCATTAATAATAAGCTTACGGCCTAGCCCTTACTGGCAGACACAAAGAACTTTAGTCTTGTTAACATAAATACTAAACTTTGTGTAAGTATATTTAAAGTTTTTTTTGTAGGTCCTCTGTTAGGTACTCCAATTAAATACAAAACATATCTCACACGGCAGACAAGCAGCTCACGTTTAGGCCATTATGAACATGAATAATAAAGGAGTAAAGTTTCGTGAAAGGTTAACGCCATCTGACATGCCCTAGAGGCTCTAGCAATAAGGGCTACCTTATACTTATGTACTGTCTCATTTCTCATTTGTTGAAGATAGAAAAGGAAACAACTTAAATATTTGCGGTGATTTAATTTATTTATTATTAAGTAAGTATATAGCTTATAGCACAGCAAGACACCTACTGACTGTTGAAGGCGATTGTATTCGATTTCGCGGACAAACTTTTGCATTAAGCCAAAATATGTAATTTAAAACACCGCCAAGTCGAGCAAACAAGCCGCTAGGTTAGGTTTCATTCGACATTCGACGATCATCACGGATTCAAATTGTCAATTTTGTTGTAGCCTTGTCAATTTATGACGGTAAAACGGATTAGGTACTTACCTACGATAAGGTTGGAGTGACTAAAGTGAAATGACATGAGTATCGAAACCTATCAGTTTATCAGGATTCATGACTCTACTGTACTTAAATGTTGTTATTTGAGTGTCGGGTCGGCTCGGTGCGTTTGGTGCGTTCAGTGCGTCCACCTGTCGGACGGATCACGGAGATTATGTTTACAAGTGCCGAAATTGAGCGTTATTGTTTTACTACTAAAGATAAAATCATTGGTATTTAGATATAGAAAGAAATCAACCTATTATATTAATGAATTAAACAGAAGCGTTTTTAGAAGGAATATTTATAATCTTAAAAATTAGTCAAACGAAATAAGTAACATTGAATCAGCATTTATTTCAGTCTTCACACTTAATAACGTATATGGTATGACTTACGCTAGTAAGCTCGACTTGCAGCTGTTGAATATTTCTGAGCCTGACTTGGGCTACTACACTACAACAAAATTTAAACCAAAGAAGGATTAGGTAGTTACTTACCCTGTAATTTGTTTTGAATTTCTTGCATGGCCGACATGCTACGCTACCTGATACTACGGAATATTGCATGTTCGCTTGTCATAGTGAAGTAAATCGACAACTAATAGGCTATTTGACTAAATTTTGAAAATGATTTTAAAGAATTTATTACTACCTATTAAGCACATTACATTGATATTTCGCGGAAATTTAATGTAATTCCCTTTAAAAACCACTTTTAAAATTTCAATTTTCAAAACCGCGCCAAAAACGCCAATTTTGTAATGGCGCTTGTCATCTGACTCGTGACGTCACACATTGTCAAACGCATATAAACAGACTACAGTACCGTACAGTTTAGTTGAATTTCTTCGCTTTTCTTTAAATTTAATAAAAATTAATATATTTTAACAGAAAGAATGGTGTACAAATGCTGTGTAGTACCATTATGTACAAATACCTCCATAAATTGCCCTCAAAAAGTGTTTGTCTGTACCAGATAAAAGGCGAAAAAAATGGTTACAGTTAGCTCGAAGAGATCCAAAGGCCTTTTTATCGCATTCAAATGTTTTTATGTGTGAAGATCACTTTGATGTAAGTACCTACCTAATAATTACCTTTTAATTTAATATTCAAGCTTAATATAATATCGGTTCTTATTAAAAAATAAGTTATATAACCTAACATCTAAAACTAACCCCAATTTAGGTAATATGGGTCTAGCATTTAGAGTCTCTTTGTGTATTTTAACTACCTAATATAATATATTCATAGCTGTTATCTCTTAAGTTTATTATCTCAAGTTTATTATGTTTCTTGGAACATAATAGGTATGTCTTCACTTGCTAATATCGGTGCTGTTGAATTGCAGATGAAAAAAGTAAATAAAGGAAGGACTAATATGTTCGACGCGGTAGGTACTTACATTGCTGTTTTTATGTTTTTCAGTTCCGCGCCATAATAATCAGCATTATTCTTAAAGTAAAGTGCAACCATAAAAGCATCTACCTTAGGTAGGTTGCTATTATCAGCTCGCACAAAATTTGATTCCATTCTGCGATTTGAAATACTTAATTATTTATTTCCTTAGTATGTTTAGTTATAAAGTTAACCAGAAAATTACTGTTTAAATAGCTAAAAGATAAAATAAAACGCCCGCCAAACAAAACACTCAGAAAAATCAGTACAAAAAGCTGTTGTTTTCCCGCAAATTTTCGAGTGTGACGTCACCAGAGTTGCAACCAATCACAGGGCGTTCCTGTCACAGGTAAAATATCAAAAATTATAACATTATTAAACTCTTATTTTGCTGAAAAATATACATATATTTGATTAAAATAAAGTGAAATATGCTTATTTACGTTGTTATTAGTGAGATTTACCACAATTTCAGGTATAATTTCATTGTTGTCAAATAGCCTAACAACAAATTATTTGTATATCTGTTACACAATGATTGCTAATTATTATAATTGACCAAATTGAATATTATTCAAAGGCTATATTATCGTCATTGTCATTTTAAAAGATTTCGGCATAGATAGGGCAAGTTAAGGGCGTGTTAATTTTAGAGTTCCACATCTATGTAGAGTTCACACTTTACTAGATAACCCTGGTCAAACTCTTTAGTCTGGCGCCCCGAATAAAAGAGCGCACTAGGCTATTACCTACTCCTGAAGTATGAAATGAATTAGTAAATAATATACCTATAACAAACTTACACTGAATTTTAATATACCTGTCAGTGTCATTTATTATTAGGTATTTGGTTATCAAACTCATTATTTCTAATTGTTCAAAAATAGCACAATGGGTAGGTATCTACACATTAAAAACGAACATGGAGTCTAATTAATGGAAAATTCCATCCATTAGGAAAGTACCTACTCAGGAAAATAGTTTCCATTACAATGTGACCGCGATAGTTTTTATAACTATAAAATATAAACTCGCCGGCATATTTAGCGGAACATAAAAAAAAGGTTTGATATCAGTATCATATAAAGTTGCTGGCTGGTTTATACGTTATTTAATTTAAAAAGAAATATTTTCAAATTAAGAAAACAACTGAACATCACATTTTATGCAATTGTTTTAATTTTATTCAAATACACCTTATCTGGAGCGAACTTCGAGTATTTCTTCCTTCTGAGTTTGATTTAAAATTTCATTGAAATACTGTTTTTTGTTAGTTTTTTTTAATCGCGTATCTTTCTGGAGTTGATGACTGAATTATGCCTGACTTAGCCCCAACGGAGATTGCCAGGGCAATCGAACTGCGAAGAAATGGTCAAACCTACAGAGTGATATCCAGAGATCTTCGTCGATCAGTTTCAACGATCCATCGCAGTATCCAACGGTTCAGGGAGACCGGTACTTATGTGAGAAGAGCAGGACAAGGCGGAAAAAGACGGACTTCGAGTAGGGATGATCGTTTCATTCGGCTTCGTGTACGTAGGAACCCCCGTTTGACGGCCGTCCAAGCCCAACATGAGTTAGAAGCAGTGCGGGGTGTAACCGTAAGTGAGCGTACGGTACGAAGAAGGCTCGAAGAAGCTGGTTTGGGTTCATTTGTGCCCGCCAAGGCTCCAAGGCTCGAGGTAAATCATCGTAGAAACAGGTTCACTTTTGCTCAGGAACATCGACTTTGGAACGCGGACCAATGGAGTAAGGTATTGTTTAGTGATGAGTGCAGAATTCTCTTAAATCAAATTGACGGCAGGCAAAGAATATACAGACAGACGCAAAGGAGAACGATACATTCAGACAAATTTTGAAACTACAGTTGCATACGGTGGTGGATCAATAATGGTTTGGGCGGGCATTTGTTTGGGAGCTCGCACAGACTTGGTAGTGATTGACAGAGGGAGTCTGACTGCAGACCACTATATCAGAGAAGTTTTAGAAGAAAATGTCGTACCGTTTGCCCCATATATCGGTGACGATTTTGTTTTTATGCAGGATAATGCTCTGCCGCATACCGCTCGGGTAACTCAAGCTTATCTTAATGATATGTGATTACGCACCGCGCCTGTGCACGATGAATCAGCGGGCAACTGCCGGGCCCATCAGAGCAGGCCAGCGGACTCCCACAGGCAGCGGCGGTGGCGGGTCGAAAAAGGCCCGCCAAAAAATTTTATTGACGATTTGCACTGGGTTTTATCCCGCGACACAGAACTGACTTACGACTAGGTACTTACCGGCGCAAGAGACAGCCAGCACGTGGAATCCGGGGAGTGTGTTCGTGTATGATGAATGTAGTGTGTGGTGTCTGCGGTGTTAAATGCAAATAGGAACACACTCTCCCTTTCTTGAGGGATCTTTCGCGGCGGCGGTACGAAATCGCGGGTAGCGAAGTGAGTCCGCGTCGGCGAGGTGTCCAGGTGGCACGTGAGCACAAAAAACAGTGTTCCTGATAGTAAAATGGGCCGCAGCGTTAGAAGGACGCGGCGGCCAACACGGCAAACTAAGGAACTCAATAAATCGGGGCTCGTAAACTAAACGACACGGGCGTGGCCGGCAAATTTCACGCGGGCAACGCGGATTTTTTCAGTCGGCTTGTAGAAACGGACTCGGAGTGGCGGCGTGGCCGGCAAACAACACGCGGGCGACGCGGAACAAAATGGTACGCGATAAATAGCTCCTCACAAATAATAAGACAGCGCGATGCGGCGTGGCGGGCGACTTTACGCGGGCGAACGCGGCACACACACCGACCGACTCCGTCGGGATTTTGCACCGGACTGGGCGAGCCAACGCGGCCGGGGCGCGCGCGGGCGCTGATCGCAAACCGCTCGCGGGAGAGGGGCGTGCAGTGATAGCCGATCGACGCGATACGGTCTAGCGTAAACCGGAGAGTGCTAGCATAAAGCGCAAACACCCCCGCCAGTGGACCCAAGGATTTGGGGTCCACTAACCAATGGGCAAGCGGGATAAGGAAGAGACGGCTCGCTGCAAAACCGAATCTCCGACCATTACCTCGGCAACTCTGGGAACCCCATCGGATCCATATATCAATTTAAGAATGCGTCCACGACGCCAGCACAAAGGCAACAAATTAGACTCCTTAACTAGGACAAGATCACCAACCTTAGGTGGGTCGGTCTTGTCGGACCACTTAACGCGCTGCTGCAAGAGATGCAAATATTCTAAATACCAACGATGCCAGAAATTTTGGGTCATCTGCTGTAGCAATTCGAAACGAGACAACCGTGAGACCTTCACGTCCCTGAAGGGGTACTCGGGCAGGGCGTTAAGGGGTTCACCAATTAGGAAATGACCGGGGGTTAAAACTTCCAGGTCATTGGGATCGGACGATAAGGGGCAGAGTGGCCGAGAATTGAGGACAGCCTCAATCTTACAAAAAACGGTAGCGAGCTCTTCAAAAGTCAAAATGGTTTCACCTATCACGCGTCGGAGATGCGTCTTTGAGACCTTAACGACGGCTTCAAAGATCCCGCCCCAGTGGGGACAAGCTGGCGGGTCAAAGGTCCAAGTTATCCCCATCTTGGACATTGCCGTGTCGAGGCCTATCTTATTTTCATTCAAAAATTGGACGACTTCCTTCAAATGTCTATCGGCACCTTTATAGTTGGTCCCACAATCCGATCGGATCAGGTGCGGATAACCTCGGCGTGAAACGAAGCGGCCTAGCGTGGCTACAAAGGCTTCGGTGCTGAGGGCACTCACCAGTTCTAAGTGTACGGCCTTGGTAGCCAGGCAAACAAAAACGCAAAGGTAGGCCTTGAGGGAACGAGCATTGCGGAGGCTGGAGCTCTTGACGAAGAACGGCCCCGCAAAATCCGTCCCGACCGCCGAAAAAGGGCGCGAGGCCACGACACGGTCGGTGGGGAGGTCCCCCATAATGGGCTGCATGGTGCTGGCCTTCAGGCGGTAGCACGGAATGCACTTAAAAATGACGCTTCGGATGGAGCGTCGTCCCGATAAAATCCAAAATTCGCGCTGCAATATGGCCGAAAGGGCGTTGCAGCCAGCGTGGGCATTTTTGACGTGGTAATGCGTCACCAACAATTTTACAAAAGCGCTATTGTTCGGAAGCAACAAGGGATGACGTGCCCCATAGGGTAAGTCAGAATTCCGGAGGCGTCCACCAACGCGTATCAATCCGGTGTCATCCAGGAAGAGGTTTAAGCGGGCGAGCGAGCCCTTCAAAGGTAAACCTCGCTTCAGTGTCTCAATAGCGGACTCAAAATGCTCCAGTTGAACCAAACGTATCCAAAAGGTCCGGGCCTCCTGTCTCTCCAGGGGCGACAAGACTGGGTTCGACATTTTGTCGCGTGGGTTCCGAGCGTTGTGGGTGAAGCGCTGAATCCAAGCCGTCACCCCAATCAATTTATCAAGGGAACTGTAGCGTTCCTGAAGATAGCTCAGCGAATTGGCTGGCTTATCTTCAACAACTCCGACTCGCAAGCCAGGTAACACATCGGGCTCGGAGAACCTACTCTGAGGCCAGGCGGACTCATTCCGAGTCAGCCAGTCAGGGCCCCACCAAAGAGAGTGGTTGACAAGGTCGGAAGCTTCACATCCGCGGGAAGCACAATCTGCAGGGTTCAGGTCCCCTGGCACATGTCTCCAGGTCAACGGGGTTTCCGAATTCTGGATTTGGGAAACCCGGTTGGCAACAAAGACTTCCAAGTTGTGGGGAGCGGCTCGCAACCAACAAAGGACAATTTCGCTGTCCGACCAGGCGTACACGTCCGTCAGGTCAACAATCGATAGGAGGGACGTACGCACATGGTTGAGAAGGCGCACCAAAAGAGCGGCTCCAGACAACTCCAATTTGGGTATCGTCAAGCGTGACCGAATTGGGGCCACTTTACTTTTCGCCAAGACAAGGTGGGTTGCGACCTCGCCGGTGTCACTGACAGTCCGCAAATAGACCACGGCTGCGTACCCCTTTTCGGACGCATCACAAAAGCCGTGGAGACTGGCGTGGCACCTTCCGGGCGGTAGGAAGCAACGAGGCATCGAAATCCGATTAACATTCGGAAGTGAGGCCACAAGGGAGAGCCACTCCTGTAGCCTGAGACCCTAACCTCCCTGAGGCAGTCGACAAAGTATGGTCTGGCATACTGACTGCTGTAGATCCAAGTTCCAGGGGAGGTGGCTAGGTGGCAGCTAGGGTGGCGGACACCTAGCGCGACGTGCCTTCACCAGCGGGAGCCCACTGACGGGGGTACTCCGGCTGGGGCGCTGCTAAAGAGGGGGAGGGTACCCAACGTGGGGACCATCCGGCATAACCAACCCGGGGTCGCACCATGCGGCTAGCATCCGGGGCGTGGTAGGGAGCGCCTCGACCTAGCACGGGTGGATGGCGCTCCAGTTGCGTCCACACATGGAGGGGAGGCAAAAACCTAGACGGTTCGACGCTCATTTGAGCGGCCGTCAGACCCCCGTCATAAAAATGCGAGGGGGGTGTGACCCTCCCCCGGGGGGGTGTGACCCCCCCCTGGGGGGGTGAAGCCCCACCGCCCCTAGGGCGCTGGTAATCAGCAGGGGACCGTTCACCCATTTGGGGCCGCACCATGCGGCTAACGTCCGGCACCCGGTAGGAATCGCCTCGACCTATGGTGGGTGGATGGCGCTCCAGTCGCGGCCACTCGTGTAGTGGCGGCGAGAACCGACGCGGGACGACGCCCAATGGGGCGGACGCGATATCCCCATCGTGATGACGCGAGGGGTATGTGACCGTGCCGCGGGGGGGTGAAGCCCTCCTCCGGGGGGTGGAACCCCTACCTCCACTAGGAGGTTGGTGGTCCACCGGAGAACGCCTAACGGGACTGGTCGGGTGGCCAGGACTAGCGCCCCCGCCCATGGGGGGTGCGCGATCGAGCGCCCCCGCCCATGGGGGGGGTGCGCGACCCAACGTCCCGGCGACCGGAACCACTCCGGTTAGCGCACAAAAGGGCCGAATGGGCACCGCCGCAATGTGGGCAGGGCCGCTGGCGCGGGCAGTCTCGTACGAGATGCTGGCCCAGGCAAGAGAAGCACCACTGGCGTGTCGACACGTATTCTCTCCGGGCCGCAACCGGTTTGGCCAGGAAGTGCGGACACGAGGAGACCTGGTGGCCGGGGTGCCGACAATAGGCACAGGGGGGGAGCTTCGTTGCCACGGCCCCGCTGTACTGTGACACCCGGCGACCCTCTCTGGCGTCGGCTCCACGGCCTCGCCGGTTGGGGCCGGTCCCCGCCGAAGGGCCAGTCCTTGCCCCACCCCCTCGGACATGCTCGGACCTCCCAGGGGCCACTCGAGGGCCGGTAACTCCGGAGTTATCGGCCTGGAGGCATTCCTGCTCCAGAAACTTCAGGAGGTCGGAGAAAGGGGGCAGGTAGGTTGCACCGTCCCCTCCGAAGCGCTGCTCGAAGCGGAGCTTAAGCTCCGACGGCAGGCGGGAGAGCACTATGTGCAACAACAAGAAGGACCACTGGTCGACGGGGAGATCCAATCGACGGAGAGCATTGGTGGCCACAATGCAAGGGTTTAGCAAGGCCTCTCTGAGGCCGGCCACCCCGGTGACGGCGGGCAAGGCGAGTAGCTGGGCTACATGTGCGTACCTACACCAATTCGAAGTCGGGCAATTACAATCCCTAATAGTCCTTCTTACTTACTAATTGATGTGCGAAGAAATGACGAAGTCATAGACAATCGCCCGACTTCGAATTGGTGTAGGTACCTAAAATTTAAATAAAAATTATTTCACTCTTTGTAGTGGCATTTGAAGTTGGTTTTTTGGAAAGCATTTCCCATTTTTATTTTATACTTTTTAGTGGAAAACAATAAAATGCACAAGGCGTTGTAAAAATATCCAAATTGCTTGAGGTGTGTTCATAAAATCTGAAGAGATACCTAAAATTCACCAAGATCCCATCATCAGACCCTGACTTGATGACTTTAGTCATCAAATCAGTAACTGCTAGCAAATGCACCAGTAACTATAAAAAATACCCAACTCGCTTCAAGTATACTAGCAAAATTTGAAGAGTTCCCTCGATTTCACCAAGATCCCATCATCAGACCCTGACTTGATGACTTTAGTCATCAAATCCGTATCTGCTAGCATATGCACCAGTAACTATAAGAAATACCCAACTCGCTTTAAGTATACTAGCAAAATTTGAAGAGTTCCCTCGTTTTCACCAAGATTCCATGATCAGATCCTAACCTGATGACCATAGAACAACTTGGAAAATATTACTCTTTCTAATAATACTCAAATAGTTTCATGTGTCCATATAAAATTTGAAGAGTTCCCTCGATTTCTCCAGGATCCCATCATCAAATCCTGACCTGATTAAAATGGGACCATCTGGAAACAAAACCCTCTTAAACAAAAAAAGAATTTTTCAAATCGGTCCACGCGTCTTCGAGTAATCGGTGAACATACATAGAAAAAAAAAAAAAAAAAAAAAGATTCCGACGAATTGAGAACCTCCTCCTTTTTTTTGAAGTCGGTTAAAAAGAAGTGTAGTAAGTAGATTTTAAAATAAAACCATATTTTTTTAATTATGGACCTTTTTTTATGTTCCGCTAAATATGTCGGCGAGTTTATCTCCCTACTCGAGCACTTACATATCATACGTGCCTATTTCGAATAGTAGGTACCTATAGGTATAATAATCTGCATTTTATTCGTTTGTTTGCGTAGGCATATTTAATTTCGTTGTTTGGTACGAGTACCTAAGTATAAAATATATAAACTGTAAAACAGAAAGTGACAACATTTTATAGTCCAACTGAGCATGGTTTTCTTCACTGAATGAGAACATTATTTAGAGAGCACTAGCCCACTACGCTTAGGGTTTCCATATCTCAGAATTTATCGCGAAATTTCAGCATTTTTAGGCTCTTCTCGGTCCCAGGATACCTATCTAGAATATTGAATAAAACAGCTTATTCAATATACAGCTTACATTTTGCAGATCTAAAAATTTTCCTCCTTCGGTTAGTGTACAATTTAAATCAATATGCGTTGCGTTATGGTGCCGCTACCCCGCAATGTGCAAAGGGCGTGCGAGATTTAAATAAGTACGTTAATTACGTTTGAAAGTTAATTTTCAGACTAAGAAATCCCATGATCGTGATTTCATTGGAAATCTAGCCTTTTTTCCGGACTTTTGCTTCTAGTGACCCTAACCACGCTAGACCTATTCCTACGTGTTGGACTTCAATCTTCAGGGGCTGTGAAATTTCAGCGGCATTGCTTAGCAGTTGAAATGGTCACTATTTCACACTTCACAGACCCTGAAGATTGAAGTACCGTAGTGAGTTCATAGTAGTGAGGGCTAAGAAATGAGTATCGATTGAGACGATGATTTCGAATGAACATAGCGTATCGTGGCCATATACCACACGTAATACACAAGACCCGAAGAGTATACTAAGTAGGTATAGCGTTTGTGAACTATGCGAAGCCCTTAGATTCGGTGGAGATGATGGACTGAGTTGAGGTCTTGAAATACCGAATCGATAAACAGTAGGTACCTACCTACATGTAGGAAAGCGCTGCCATGTACAGTTCGTAATCCGTATCCATGATCAGCCTACGAGACCAATCAAATTGAAGAAAGGAGTGCGACAAGGAGATGTATAAGTTATAACATTCCGAGGCTGTTTACCACTCTGATGCTTTTGGACTTGACTGAATAAAAGGTATTTTGGATTGGAAATTGAGACATAACATTATAACAACATCACTCATAAGGCATGACTCATCTACTGTTTAATATCGATATAGTCATTATGGCAGAGATATAGGGTGTCTCAACTCTATCATATGCTCAATGACGTCGCAGAGTTTCTCAACAGGTTGAACATGAGTACTTTCGTACCTATTAAGCCATGTACGCATTTAGGCTTATGTCCTGTTATCAGTATTGTTATCGGAGTCGGTGCTCACACCTCGCAAGTGCGAACACCTGCCCAGACCACCTGTCGCATTCACCGTTATATCTTAGAAGCTAGTGATTATGATACACGCGATAAGGAACAATATGTGATATTTCCGCATATTAAAACATTTAAAAGGCCACGAAGTGCCGATGCAGGCAGCAATCAGCAGTCAGCACAATAAACTCGGAGCGTGAATAAATTAAACTTAATGAAGCAGGCAGAGCACGCTTTAAGACGTTTTAACTTTTAAACATGTCGGCTGCTGCTGCTTATTTGATTCTTAGATGTAGATATGTAGATAGTAGATAGGTACATAAAAAACGTGTTTAATTAAATAACGATTTTCGGTTTAGTTCTGATTTTGTTTTTTTGTTTTAGGAAACTGTGTTGGTAGTAGGTAGGTAGTTACCTATACCAAGCACATCAGCAGGTTGTAGTCATAATATATCAAGACACATTTGCGATCATCGCAAAAACCAGTCGGTTGATCAAAACGAAATGTATGAAAAATGTAGGGGTGCGCGGAAGTCACTTGATCAATTATATTATTGATCAATAATAATTAATTGGGGGACTGTACTGAGGAACATCTTCTATTCTAAGAGGTCCACCGACTGCCATATGAATTTATCTGTTCAACTAAAGTAACTTGTTTCTTACTTTTTAGTTCGTTTTATAACAGAGCCAGTCGTGTTTTTTTAATTTTTTAATTACTTATTTTTATTTTTAGAAAGGTACGTATATTATTCTGCAACATTGTGCACGGTATGATGGTTAGGTGAAACATACAAGTGTGAGTATTTATATGTCTTGAGCCTCTATCAGCAAGTTGTTTTCAATAAACACCTGCAGGGAAGCGTACTCAATAGGTAAACGCGATTAGACTTACTTACGTACCTACCCACTGAGTACGATACTTACAGATTCATATACCTACTTACACCACAGATTTTACTTAGGTACGAATATTCACATAACGAAGATTCTACCTATCTAAATATATAAAAGAAGAAACTGACTGACTGACATATCAACACACAGCCCAAACCGCTGGGTCTAGAGACTCCAAATTTGGCACACATGTTCCTTGTGAGGTCTAGGGGTGCACTAAGAAAGGATTTTTCAAAATTCACCCTCTAAGGGGGTGAAACGGGGGTCCGAAGTTTGGATTTTATCAAGTTAAAATACGTCTTCAAGCCGCAACTACTGTACCGATTTGGCTAAAATTTGGAATGGAGGTATATTATATATTGCATTACCACATAGGCTACTTTTCATCCCAAAAAAAAATCATGGTTCCCGTGGGATAAGTTAAAAACCAAATTCATGCGTAAAAAAAATCTCACGCCGCAAGTACACAACCGATTTGGATGAAATTTGGAATGGAGATAGATTATATCCTGGGTTAATAAATAGGGTACTTTTTATGCCGGAAAAATCTATGGGTTTTGCAGGAGAAGGGAAAAACAGATATTCACGCGGGAAAAATACTACTTCCCGCCGTAATTACTGAACTGATATGGCTGAAATTATGAATAAAGAAAGATTATATATTGAATTAATACGAAGGCTACTTTTCATCGCGAAAAAATTCATGGTTCCCGTGGGATTAGTAAAAAACCGAAATTAACGCGGAAAAGAAATCTTCATGCCGCAAGTGCACAACCGATTTGGCTGGAATTTGGAACGGAGATAGATTATATCCTGGGTTAATAAATAGGCTAATTTTCATCCCGGAAAAATCCATCGATTTTGCAGGAAAAAAGAAAAACAGATATTCATACGTGAAAAATACTACTTCACGCCGTAATTACTGAACTGATATGGCTGAAATTCTTAATAAAGATAGATTGTATCCTGGATTAATATAAAGACTACTTTTCATCCCGGAAAAATCCATGGTTTCCGCGGGAAACCTGAAACATTGATGTTCACACGCGAGAAATACTACTTTACACTGTAATTACTGAATTGATATGACTGAAAATCGGAAAGAAGATAGATTTTATCCCGATTATTACAAAGCTTACTTTTCATCCAGGGAAATTCCGTGGTTTCTATGATAATAGTGAAAAACAGAAATCCACGCGTGAAAAATATTCCTTCATGCCATAATTACTGAACTGATTTGGCTGAAATTTTGAATCGAGATAGATTTTATCCTGGATTAATACATAGGCTACTTTTCATCCCGGAAAATTTCATGGTTTCTATGATAATAGTGAAAAACAGAAATCCACGCGAGAAAAATATTCTTTCATGCCGTAATTACTCAACTTATTTGGCTGAAATTTGGCACAGAGATAGATTTTATCCTGGACTAATACGAAAGCTACTTTTTATCCCGGAAAAATCCATGGTTTCCGCGGGAAAACTGAAAAACTGACATTCAATATAAATACTACTTTGCGCTGTAATTACTGAACTGATATAAATGGAATTCGGAGAGGAGATAGATTTTATCCTGGATTAATACATATGCTACTTTTCATCCCGGAAAATTTCATGGTTTCTATGATAGTAAAAAACAGAAATCCACGCGGGGAAAATATTCATTCACGTCGCAACTACTGAACCGATTTAGCTTAAATTTGGAATGGAGATAAATTATATCCTGGATTAACACATAAGCTACATTTTATCCCGGAAAAATTCAAGGTTCCCGTGGGATTTGTTAAAAACCGAAATTCACGCGCAAAAAATTATTCACGCCGCAACTACTGAATCGATTTGGCTGAAATTTGGAATGGAGATAATTTATATCCTGAATTAATGCCTAGGCTACTTTTTATCCTGGAAAAATTCATGGTTTCTATGATAGGAGTGAACAACAGATATCTACGCGGGAAAAATATTCCTCCACGCCTTACTTACTGAACTGATGTTGCTGAAATGCAGAATGAAGTTAGATTTTATCCTGGTTTAATACAAAGGCTACTTTTTATCCCAAAAAATCCATGGTTTCCGCGGGAAAACTTAAAAACAGATATGCACGCGGAAAAATACTACTTCACGCTGTAATTACTGAACGGATATGACTGAAATTCAAAGAGGGGATAGGTTTTATCCTGGATTAATACATAGGCAAATTTTTATCCCGGGAAAATCCATGGTTTATAAGAAAATAGTTAAATAGCAGATATTCATGCGGGAGAAATACTCCATCGTGCCGTCACTTATGAACCGATTGGGCTGAAATTTGGAATGGAGATAGATTATATCCTAGAATCAACTACTTTTTTCTCGGGAAAATCCATTGTTTTCGTGATAATAGGGAAAATCAGATATTCATGCGGAAGAAAATTTATTCCTTCACGCACAACTACTGAAAATTTATGGTTTAAAGTTGAAATGAAGATAGATTTCATGTAAATTAACACAAAGGGTACTTTTTATTCCGGAAAATGGATGGTTCCCGTAGAATAGTTAAAACTAAAATTTACGCCTGCGAAGCCGCGGGTATCTGCTAGTCCTTAATAAGTTAGAAGTGAAAAAGCCAAGGAATAAAAACCTAGGCCTAGGAACAATAAATAATAATGTTATTAGATTACAAATTCACTGCATTAGCAGTAAATTTATAATCTTTTTATTAATAAAGTATTTATGTGATGAACTTCGTTTCAACCGATTGTTCCACGATACTAATGCATTCTTTTAATCATGTTCCCCACTCGACATATGGAATATGGGTACAGGCATGTTAGCTAAAAAATCTGGCAACGTCTATGGAGGTGCACCTAGGAAGGTCGTACTCGGCCGGTGCAGTCACACCGCCGCGCACACCTGTGTAATCGCATTACGCTATCACGCGATAACGCGATAGCTTATCAGCCACGCACTCCACACTCTCGAGTGCCGATGTACCCTCGTAGAGCGAGTGGAATGTTGGTACAGTGGGTATTAGCGTTACCTTAGGTAACAGACAGCAGTACCTACCGTTAATTTTGGAACTCAAGAATGAAAGAGATGGTACCGCATTGTATCGCAAAAGAGAATGACCAAAGGTGGTATCAAGTTTTCTCATGAACCAAAACCAAAATAGTGTAGGAAAATAAAATAGGGTTTTTTAAGAACCACTAAGAATTCGCTTTTCATATCCGGAATTAAATTTTACATACTGTACGTACATAAAAAGTTACTTTCTTTTCGATGCACATTTCGTGTCATACTGACTTTACTAAGAACTCCTAATTAATATAGAAAAATATGGCGTTTCAAGTTGAAACGTTGAAACAACTATTTGTAAGTGAGCGTTACACATTGTTACACTTATGAGTTATACCCGAAAAGCGGGACTGAGATTGTCCCGCGCAAGACATTTAACATCTAGCCTAGGATCCCGCTATACAACGACCTTCACCGAGCTGCTTATTGGATGAAAACTATTTTATATCCAATTAAATATGTCAATAAATATATCGCAAGTGGGTTGCCTAAAAAATTTCAGTCCAGGGTATGATTAATTAAGAATTAAATAAAACACCATTGTAACATGGACTCCTATTTGTTACAGTTTAGTTGACATCGTAGTTCAAATTAGATTGGATGTTATAAATAGTGCTTTTTGCCAGAAATACTTTCCTGGCTGAGGAAAGTATTTCTGTTCTATATTTTTTGGCAAAAGAAAGTTAACGGATAATAAAATCGTAAGTTTTATGCACAATTATGCACAATTGCAATTTGCGACCTGAATCGCTCATCCAATCTAATTTGAACTAAGATGTCAACGAAACTCTAACAAATAGGAGTTCATGTTACAATGGAATTTTTTTTATTCTTAATTAATCATATCCTGGACTGAAATTTTTTAGGCAACCCACTTGCGATATATTTATTGACATATTTAATTGGATATAAAATAGTTTTCATCCAATAAGCAGCTCGGTGAAGGTCGTTGTATAGCAGGATCCTAGACCAATCGGTAGGTACTCGGTACGTCCCACCAAAATCGGGACGTCTGGTAACGCTGGTAGGTACATTGAATTTTACTAGTAATTTCAGTATCTCCTGCATACGGCCCTGTGGCGCAACGGATAACGCGTCTGACTACGGATCAGAAGATTCCAGGTTCGAATCCTGGCAGGGTCGCGGGAACACTAACTTTTTAATAATTTTATTTGCCAAATTATTTGCTCGTACCTAGGCTTGTAATTAACTGTATTGTTGAATAGTGACGACATTGAGCTAATGTTTGGTGAACAAGTACAACTCTGCAGCAACTAGATTCAAATCATATTGGCACTTATTATAATTAACTTAAGACTCAAAATTCACTGACCTACGCATGTGTTATAAATTAAACGATATGCAGCTTTGATGCTGAGTGATAAGGTTAATTTTTGGTAAGCAGCACACGGTATAAAAGTTTAACAAGCGCAGCTGATCAAATATTGTAGTGGCGATAATTGGCCGTGATGCAATCGCGTGGTTCTGGCATCCGTATCCATTAGTTTTTCTAAGTTTTCATTAAAGGCCTCCAATTAGGCAGTACGTTAACGTTAGTAAATTAAAAAAATCTATAGACTATAGTATAATAAACAGCATTTCTTACAACAGCAGCCGAAGTTGCATTGGTACGCTTGTGGAAAGAAATTAAAAAATCTATGAAAATGTCATTTGTCTACGCAGAAGTCACCTGATGTATTGCAATCGGATGTCATTCCCATATTTTACAATCAAATAAGTCATAATTGGCTATTGCTGCAGGACTCAGTACCTCTTCTTCAATGTAGCTAGCATAAGCCACCTAAAGTAAGGTGTTTATTAGAAAACTGTTAAGTACTGTTCTACTAAGGAAGCTGAAAAGAATAAACTTGTAGCAACAGCAAGCAGTCGGAGTCCATGGGCTAAGCTTAGAAAATATTAAAAACAGTTTTAATATTTTCTGAGTACCTACACTTTCCTATAGCACTTATAGCACCATATACAGGATAGTCCGTAGTTTGATTCGAATAAAATAATAACTACATGTTAGTAGTATGAAGTAACACTGGTTATATTAGGTATGTTTATAAATAAAAGAGGTGTTTTGTAACTTTGTAAGACATTTGAATCTTGTAACCTTGTACTTACCTCTACCTCTCTATGATAACCGCATTCTTGCCTTTATTTGTAAACACAATTATCACCTCCGTTTCATAATAATATTGATACAGGGATCACGCCGTCTCTAGGTATCTATGAATTTATGACAATAATAAGTCAAAGAGATGATCCGTCTATACTACTCTAGTATCATCAAGCATCATCAATCGGTCAATCTTTACTGTCTGCGATCTTCTCATAAGGACAAAGTTCTTATTTCATAAGAACAATCTGGATATTGCCTACGATTATTATTTTTATCTTTGTTAAGACTAGGAAAAAATATTTTTGTAAGTTTTGTTTTTGGTTCAATTTCTAAGCCGATACAAGCGTCTGGATTTTTACAGTAGGTATATAGAAGTGATATTTTCCAGAATTCAGATAAGTCTGTTTTATTTCACAAGCTTCATTTGGAGGCAGATTTTCATATCATATCTGTTCCATAATTTGTTTTGACTTCTACATCTTTCACTTAAGATATTCAGTTTCTCTTTAGATATCATTTTCAGAATATCATAATATCCCGGTGAGTTTTATCTTAAAACCAGAGATACTCAACTAGCTACACAGATTTTAGCTAGCAAATATTATGTAGAGCTGTGTTACATACCTAACATTCGTTTGGTGGTTCGTTTCAGTAACAAGTCATAATATTCATTGTAAAGGTGCTGTCAATAAAAGATTATGCATAATTCAATAATGCTTTTTATTTTCTGTTGTTTTCCGGTACTTATACAAAAATCAGTGCAAAGTGATAAATAAAATGATAGATAGGATCAAAAATCAGTCAACTGATGTATTTTGTGACGAGAATTGAATACATAGTTATGAAATGTGTGGCCAAAGATGTTATTATGTGAGATGACGAATTCATTTTGGAATCTGAAATATAAAAGGATACTAGCCAGGTTTTAATACTGGTTTCGATTGTTCAGCTAAACAAAGACCAGTCATGACTGTTTTGATACTATACCGCAATTTCCATAATGAACACCCGTCATCGCAAGTCATCACTATTAACAATATAGTCTGTCACCACAACGCAACTCGAAAATAATTAAAACTATAACAGTCTGTTTAAAATCATAATACACCATAATTAATAAGGATTATAATATAAGATAATTAAAGCATTTCCACCTTATATTCAATATAAATCATAGAAGGTATTAAGATTTGATAATTTTTCACTAATTTATTTTTATATATAATTTTCATATTATTACATACACTATTTACATTCATTTGTACTAAACGCAGAACGATAAATTAATAAAAGAAATTTTGCGTTTAGAACTTATATTTTCATTTTCAAAATCTATAAGAGCAACAAAATCGCCATGCATAATCACACTCAAGAATTTATTAACTTAATAAAATAATTATATAGGTAAATCAACTTTGAATCGATTTACGTCTTTGATATAAATGGAAGCATCGTTATATAACTAAAATACCTAATTAAAGAAAACATTTGTATTTGTGAAAAACTGATGGATTCAAGGAAATGTTTATTGCATCCTATTGTGTAATATGAGTACCGTGTAGTCATTTTTTGAAGGATATTCCAAAAATTTTCTAGATGTCGCAAACCACTCAACATTATTATTTACAAACACGTTCACGTACATAAACTTAAATTAATAACTAATAAAGCTTTTTACATTAACATAATAACAAAACAATCCGCCTGGCGCCGTCGGCGACGTCCGAAGCGGCGATTGCATTGCCACGTCTCCTCGCCAGTAATGCCACGAAATAATTAAATTAACGAATTACATTGATCTTAACGAGATCGTTCTTAGGATATCATCGTGAGATGAAGTTCACTGGAACAGATGCAGGAGGCTCCCGCTCCGAGGCCCCGCTGCCTCCTCCCGGAGCTGCCTCGCACCTCGAGGTATTGAAGTTCACCATTAACATAAATGTCCTTACAAACTATGTATCACTTAACACGACATCGGCCTGTCCGGTTGATCTTGTTTTTCTGGGATCTGTAACAAAGAAATGCATTTTGAGTATTGATTGAATACAAGTAAAAGTAGTTATCTAAAGTAAGTATAGATGATATAAACATGTTTCTAGGAGTCTATGAGGAACCTCTCTAATCAACGGAATTGCTGCCTCGAATTAATTACTTAACAAAGCGTGCAATGTTTTCAACATCTAACGCATGGGGCAAATTAATTGGTCCCTCCGAACATCATTACAGTTATTACTGATTGTTACAAACAGTGTATCGGGTAGCACATGCGCATCCCGCCCGCGTCCGGCCATCTGTCACCGCATATGCCCAGTGTTTCGACACTGTTTTAATTCATTAGCTTCTGGTCAAAGGGGCAACGCTACGCTGGCAGTCGACACCCCTATGGTAGTCTGGTAGCCATGGTTCTTAGGAGATCAGTTCCTCGATCTGCTATCCTCACTCGCAGCCGGCAGCGCACTCGTCGCTCCGACGTATCGTTCGGGGTATCGGCAAGTGTTAGATTACCGCTTCCCGTCCGCGCATCCGCGACACAGCTGAACGGCCGCACGTGGCCATACCCTATTTACAGACATACCGAAGGGAGAGCGCACATGTCCCGAACGGATCGGGACTTCGCGAGAGCGAACACGTGAAATCCCTTTATGAGAGAAGCATTGTCGGCCGGATAATGAATAGGTGCGTTGCATTTATTTAGCTATCCGCCGGCGGCGCCGTCACGTGTACGCGCGTACGCAGCTGTGAACGGCCGTTACCCGCACGATGCCCTCGATCGATCGGCGATGGAATCCGACCGATCGGCGAAATCGCTGCACGTGTGCAGGCCGCCAGAGGTTCGCCAAGACGTTCGCGCGGCTGCATTGTCTGCGCCGATGCCGGTTTATAGTTCGGAGAAGCGTAAAGGTGATCGTAAAACTTTCACACGCGCGATTTATGCGCAATGTACGCGGAGACTACGATGTTCAGAGGAGCGGGCGAGCTGTGGACGTGGGTGCGAACACCTGGCGGCGTCGTTGTCGCCTGTCGAGTGTCGCTACGCCCCGCGCCTCCTGGCGGGATGTGGTGCGTGGGTGTCGCGAGATGCATCCATTTAAATATTTCTCATTCTCATGATACGACAACATAGGTCAAACCCACAAACTACATGATGCCCATTTCTCAATTAAGTAATTAGTTTACCGATGAATTTGCTATACCAATTGAAACATGTCTACACTATGCGGGCCTTAATTAAAAGACGAACAACGAATATATATTTCATTCAGTCCTCAATGCTCTAGTATTACACGCAAATGAACGTCTGTGCGGTTATTAAATGGGGTTGGCTGCTGCCTCGTCGCGGGGGTGTAGCGGATTACACGCCTATCCCTTTCATGATAATAGGTACTTAGCTCCTCATTATCGTTGGGGTGAAAAGTCAAGCGTTCGGGTATAGATACGTGATACTATCGACAAGTTGTTGCTATTGTGAAGTGTGAGAACTGAGAAGGTATAAAGATGGATGCTTGTCAGAAACAAAGTCGGTGATAGGTCTCACGATCGTGATCGCCCGCGGGCAGTCAGCTGCGGGTAACAATTTGAGTCTCGGTTCTCGAGGTGGGCACATAGTTGCCGTGGCGTATGTTCGTGACCGACGTTACACAGGCGCCTGATGCCTCTCGAGATATGCCGTGAAATGCCGTCTCACGACTCGCACGGAGCCGAGCATTCCAGCACGATCTCCTCGAAGCTGTACAGTCTAATTCACGATGTAAGTTCTATAGAGAAGGCGTCGGATGAAATTATTAGTTTTCGAACTGAAAATACCTATTTGAGAGTAGTGTCTAAAGGATTTTGCTATTGGAGGTTAAAACAATATCACCAAACCAGAGAGACAGAGATCGATACCAGTGTCTATGCAAACTTTGTCGTTTGTATGTACAGCGATCAGTAATTTGCGTGTGATTTCCTATACATTTAAGTTTTTCCATAATTTTAATCAAGACCAGTCCTATCGAATCAGCGTTTATGAGACAAATAAAGTTTACTCGGCGTTGGATGTCCTTGTTGGTTTGAATATTACACATTTGTATTCAGGAATGTGGTTAAATTGCTCGACATTCCAATAGTTCCTGCATAGTGTAGGCTGTATATTAGTAAATAATATCTGTGTATCCACTATCCAATGTAGCCATTGGTTCCGTTGGCGTCTTTGGAAGTTTTGACCGAGAGAAATATTAATTATCTAACTGATTATGTGATACAGTGTCACGTTTAAAATTGTGGTATACAATCATGGCGCCGTAAATGGGTCAATTTGCTTACTTATTTTAAAAGATTTTTGTTACCACAGATTGGCAACGTAAACTCTGCAAATAAATGAAAATACAACAATAAATTGATCTCTGGGACAGATGCACCGACTAAATACGACGGTCTTGTCTCAGTGTAAATTCCCGCACCTTGCGTCTCCTAAATCACGCTCGTTTTGAACGTTTCCCTCGGTTCTAACAACTGGCAGTGATTAAAATTTACGTGCCGCGACCAAGTATTAACGAGGTCGGCTCGTAGACGCAAGGCGCTCGAATAAATCCTTCGGAGATGCACCTGCCGGCCGCGTCCGAGCATCGGCCAACTCATGCATTTATAGCCTCGCTAATCTTAATCCTTAGCGGAAACTCGGGGCGATTGCCGAGGCTCGGAGATGAAATAACCGTACGCAGGTGTCAATGGGAATGCTAAATGAGGCAGAAATGTCTTGAATATTCAGATTGTGTGTCAGCGCAGGGTCGTTTACGCGGCGCCGGCGCAGGTGGCCGCGCTTCAAGGCTGAAATTCAAAACAGCCGTCACGCATGCGTGAGTAGCGGGCTAGATTGCGACTGTTTATACCGGGTAAGTTGTTTTCAGACTTTGAAATTTGAATGCATTACATACAGGAAAATCTATAAGAACAGACATTGCAAATACCATCTAAGTACTAGCCTACTGAGAAAAACTTAAAAATGAAAATTTCGAAAATTTCGTAAAATGCGTAAAAACTGAAAATCATTCTTGTTGGGGTTATTTTAATAGTATGGGCATATTAATTCCAAAACAGTGTATTCAATAGGTATTGGAGATAGGATTAGTTAGGTACTTAGTAAAAACTATTGTTTATTTTGTAAGTGAACGCACGTCGCCACGGGTTGTGAAACTGCCAGCATCTCCGCTTTTACCTTCGCTTGCGAAACACGCAGGTGCGCGCGCGCCGCAAAAACATTGACACGACCGATTTCATTAACTTTTTTATGCAATGACTATTCCAGTACTGCTGCTTGTTACTTACTAACCACCTAGGTTTATCTTTAGCACTTTGTACTTCTAGAGATTTTTAGCCTACTATTAATGAAGTGCTCATTGGGCAAACTGCATTAGTTTTGTTCTTAAGATTCTAAAGATGTGCCTAGCCTATGTTTTAGTGTGGTTAGACTCACCGTGTGGCTGGAGTGGTGTGGTGCGACGGGCCTGTCGGCGGGGAGGATGGTGTTGGGCGCGGGCCGGGGGCCCAGGGGCCGGCGGCGCGGCCTGGGGGGTGAGGCGCACGCAGGCGCCAACGCCGCCTCCGCCTCGAACTGCCCCACCGCGGGGTGGTTCTCCAGGGCCGACTGCAGGTCGCAGATGTAGTCGATCACGTGCTGGATCACCTCCAGCTTCGAGATCCGCCTGTTCTTCGGCATGAACGGCACCAGGTCTTGCAACTTGGAAAGGTACATCTGGATCTCCGCGTTCTCCCCGTCCCGATGCCTCTGGACGCGTCCGCTGGCGATCGCCGGCACGGAGGCTCCCGTCGCGCACACTGCGATTATGGCTTTCATCTCGACAGTCACTGAACACGAGCACTGGTTTGATTGGAACTGATTTCGCGGCGCGTCACGCGATGCACACGAGCGGCGGGCGAGGAATGACGAGATGCGCGGCGCGGCGTCGTATTTATGCGCACGGGTGGGGCGCGGGGCGGGCCGGGGCGGGCCAATAGCGCGCGGAGGGAGCGGCGAAGCCTGATTTTCCCATGGCGGCGCGCGGCGGCGTCTGCCTTGCGTTGGGCGGCCCTGGCTAAGGCCGTTGCGCTCGTGACACGCACTTTGTCCTGTAATGTTTGTTTTGAGGCTTTATTTCATTTGTTTTGTATGTTTTCTCTTATTTTACGTCTCGGTTAGTCTATCTGCGTTTTCCCTTGATCCGAATACATCTCATTAGCCTTAAGGAGCACACCACGGGTGTGCCCGCGAAATTTAAATTTTTCGCGGTTTTTCGCGATTTTTAAGCAAATAAGACATAATAGGCTTATGGCCGTAAAATTGCGATAATCTCAATATCTTCTTCACGTGTTTATATAAAAGTCTCTACTTGAAAGTGTCGAGTTAAAGAAATTAGTCAGAGATTTGCGAGTTACTCACATAAAACTCGATACTCGGACTAATTTCCTAGGATACATATTTTTATGCAAAGATTTTGATATAATCATGTAAAGATGATACTGCCATTCTCGCAAATTGATTGCCATATAAGCCTATCATGTCTAATTAGCGTACAAATTGCAAAAAACCACGAAATTTTTGAATTTCGCGGGCAGACCCGTTGATTTCACGTTAAATACCCGTATTAGTACGGTACGGTAATGTGTCTCTACCTAATTATAATACTGAACCAGTAACCGGATAGTTTTATACCCTTGCCAAGAATCAAACGTGGCAAAGGTATAAAACTATCAGGAGGCCTACCACGGTACCACCGTGACCTAAAGTAATATTATTGTAATATTGTTTTAAAATTTCCATACTGTAATTGTATGAAAATGTCAAAACAATATTACAATAATAATATAGGCCCCCAGGTTATTGGTGATTAGTGATAGTAGCATGTCTTCAGATTATGAAATTGGAAACACTGGTTTCGAACTTCAAACCTCTGATAACTATCTTCTTATATATATATCTTGCTCTACGGTGAAGGAATCCCACTTGAGGAAACTTGTGTGAGTTCGTGCTTAAGATTTCTGCCTAATATTCTCAAGTGTGTGCATTTATAAAGCTTGCCAACTCGGAATTGACCCACAAGACGCGCAAAGGTCGCGCGATCACGTCCTATATGTAAAACTTAATCACCATCGATCTAGTAGGTAAAGTAAGTACTTTATGGTTAAACTTATATGTCTGAGTATACGGATCATTAAGTCCTGGGTTTGTTGCTCAAATACCTCTTCATACGAGTGACAGTTTGTAATTTATTTTCAGGCTTAAGGTGTTGGGGAGAAAGGTAGAGCAATCAGAGTCGGGTTACAATGTGTGGAGCGGAGTGCGGGGTAGGCACGGTCGTAAGGGGGGTGAGGGAGGGGCGACAACAATGGCAGTACGTGACGGCATCCACTTGTCGCGGCGACAGGTTCGGCGGCTGCGGCGATCCCGGCTCAATCACACATCCAGGTAGAAATCAATCGGTACACCTTTATGATGGTAATGACTGTAAAATGTATCGGGTGTGCCCGCGGTGTCCATTAGCTTATCAGTAGTTTACTACTTGTGATACCGTACTACCTATATGATGCTCACGATGAAGGTTGACCACAACACGATTAACTAATATCCAAGGTCTACACAATTCAACTGATTCCTGTATGTTTCACCTTCCTCAATAATATCAGATTTTATCTCTTTGTTTATCAGTACATAAGTAGGTAACAAAGATCAAAAGGGAGAAGACGCGAGCAAAAAACATTGCAAATGAGGTAACTTAAGTATCTACCTAGTACCTACTTAAAAGTAAGCATCTCATTAGTTAGGCATGGGGATGATTATATCAAATCAAATATCAAAAACCTTATTTTGCACTTACTTACCTATACATTTTATTTACAAATCTACATCTTACACAATGAACGCAGTAAACAACTGCTGCACCCTTAAAGGGAATGATAGGAGATATATAAGATTCTACTTACCTATAAAAGTTCTTTGGTCAGCATTTCAATCACAGATTTTCCTAACTTTCCGTATAAGTATCTTTGAGTAAAATTTTTTTCATAAGTAGGCACGATTGAACCTAAAATATAAGTAATGCAATTAAGTATATTGAGTAGGTATAATGACATAAATATTAGGTAGCTAAAGAACTATCCAATTAATTTGCCATAAAAATTTAAAATGGTCATTTTAATCTAATGGACCTCGGCGAGGCCACACAAAGAGGTCCGACTCGGAATTGTATTAATAACAGTGAATGTAAAAAAGAGAATCAGCAAAAAGTCACCTTCGTCGAGAGGAATTCAGGTAGTAAATTGCTTTATTTGAAAGGGACCATACTTACTTAGTGGTAAATATTGCATTTGAGGTATCAGTTTATTGTTATACCATGGCCGTAATATGAAGTACCTACTTAGCATCTATTTGAAACTTTAGATGTACCTAAGTATCATTTAGATACGTAGGTATTACTATATATATAGCTACTCGTGCTGATTGGCCACTGATTGATCACCTCTCCTGAACAATTTTGTATGAAACATTTTTTTTTCAATGACCATTCCGTATAGAAGGGAAAAATTCATTAAGAACAAAAATATGGAGAGAGCTGATGATTGAGGATTTCGAAGACGGGTGAAGAGCACGGGGAGGGTATCGAAGATTGGTGGGGGGTGCTCGACCAAATGTCATTCGAAATGTCATCCTATTGCCAGTGAGCTGAAAAAAAATTCAAAATGGCGGATTCAAGATGGCCGCCATTCGAATTTCGCCGATATCTCGGAAAGTATAAAAGATGGAAGAACGGTTTCTTGACCAGAGTTGATCAGGACCCAAAGGTCTATTCGATGGATAGAAAAAAAAATCCAATATGGCAGATTTTTTTTTACCATAGAAATTGTATGGCGGATATTGAAGAGACTAAAAGTTGGAAGGCAAATAGGGGGAAGACGGCACGCGGGCCACATGTGGCCCGCGCCCCCACGCAACCTACTAGTTAATATATATATAGCTGCTTGTGCTGATTCACTGACTGATTGATCACCTCTCCTGAACAATTTTGTATGAAAAATTTTTTTTTCAATTACCATTTCGTATAGAAGAAAAAAATTCATTCGGAGGAAAAATACGGAGAGAGCTGATGATTGAGGATTTCGGAGACGGATGAAGAGCACAGCCAAGGGTATTGGAGATAGGTGGGGGGTGCTCGACCAAATGTCATTTAAAATGTCATCCAATTGGCAGTTAGCTAAAAAAAAATTCAAAATGGCGGATTCAAAATGGCCGCCATTCGAATTTCGCCGATATCTCGGAAAATATAAAAGATGGAAGAATGGTTTCTTGACAAGAATTGATCAGGACTCGAAGGTCTATTCGATGGATAGAAAAAAAATTCAAAATGGCGGAATTTATTTTTTCCCTAGAAAATGTATGGAGAATGTTGAAGAGACTAAATATTGGTAACTATGCAAGGTTTTGATGCGGTTTTTCGGAGAATTACTAGAGAAAAATATGGAATGAGATGATGATTGAGGGTTTTGAAGACAGTCGAGGAGCATGGGCAAGGTATTATAGTTAGGTGGGGACTGCTGAAACAAAAAATACTCTGAACGTCATGCAATTGGCAGTGAGCTGAAAAAAAAAATTAAAATGGCGGATTCAAAATGGCCGCCATACAAATTTCGTGTTGTTCTATCTCAGAAAGTATAAAAGATAAGAGAGTGGTTTCTTAGCAAGAGGTGATCAGGATTTCAAGTTAAACGGGATTATTAGTTTAACGGGAGGCATTGACGCAGTTCTTCAGAGACCTGCCAGAGGAAAGTATGAGAAGTAATGATGATCTAGGATTTGGATGATGTTTGAGGAGCACGGTCATGGTTTTAAAGATAGTTAAGGGCTGTTGGAGCAAAAAATACGCTGAACCTCATATGATGAGGTTCAGCGTATTTGTTGTTCGAACAGCCCTTAACTATCTTTAAAACCATGACAGTGCTCCTTGGTCATTTTTTAAGCCCACTGCCAATCGGATTCCAATTGGCGATGGAGATGACGGCGATAGGCGGCGATAGGTGGGAAGACTGCACGCGGGCCACATGTGGCCCGCGCACTCACGCGCCTTACTAGTCTAATATCTATACTTATTTGAAATCATTTACTATAATGAAGGTAATCCTTTCGTTAACATGTTTTCAAAGTAAAAAAAAATAGTAAATGTATGTTTAAGTTTAAACATTACGCAGTGACAAAATAAAACCTTTTATGATATCAGTTTTCAACATGTAAGTAATTTATTTAATCTCAAATCGCTCTATAGGTCAATCGATATTTGTTGACGGCTACTAATAATCAAAATTAGTATTTACGTTTAGAACTGGATTATCAACGATATTATACCTAACCTAAATTGAATACCTACATATGATTACCTGGTAAGTAGGTTGTAACTATATGCGTTGAACCTGCGTAAGTGAGAACCTGGGAGCGAGAAGAGCACAATTTGTCTGGTCCCGTCGTTTCCTCTCGTTACTCTGAAAATCGAGTTAGTGAAATCTATATGTATACAAAAGAAAATGGGTACCTACTGGGTCCCTTGAGCTCCCATTAAATTTAACAGGTTTGATTTTTTAATCAAAGCAAGTATGTATGTTTACAGCTGTTATTAGTTTTCTGTACTCTGCAGTTTTACATGTAAATTGCAGGTAGGTAGGTACATGATAGATACGGTATGTTAAACAATTATGTAATTTTTCTGAGATTTACTTCTCATGGTCAGGTAAAATGTTTTTACGTAACGATCATTCCGTGTCAAAACGTGTTTTCATGGCTACCTCAGAAATTAAAATCGTTCTCAGGTCCATCGTTATTGTATCCTCACGTACAGACTCTTTGTCCACACCTAATCTCGCATTAAAAGCACCTTGCAGGGCAATTTGTTATAGTGGATATTTGTCTCTGGCGCTCAGGTATCGTCCTTTGTCAATCTTGAATTCTTGAGACAATAACTCTAAGAAGAAAAAACAACAGCATCGTAAACACCTCAACAACTTTTAAAGGACACTTCGTGAGGTGTTTTTATGTCATCAAAAAAATCATAGACTCACAAGTTTTGTTCTCGCAGGTGTAAATCGTCTGTGATGGCCGTTTGAAGGATTTAAAGTGTGAAATTATAAAATCGACGGGACATTGTAATAATATTTCGGTCTCGTATTTGTATGTGACCATTGGTTAGCCTTAAAGTAAACGTTATATAAATAAAGATTTGAAACCATAACTTTCGCATTGTTTTTTTTATACACTAGAGTATAGGACTCTACAGTACCATAACTACCTGAGAACACAGAACACCTACATAATAGTGCTTAGGATTAGGACCTGATTTCTATTTCTCCTCTCAGGATGAAACTCCTGCACTCTCCAGGAATATTTAAGTACCTATATAGCCTCTGAGAACCATAGAAAACCTAGGATTTTTGAGTTTCCTTCCCAATGTTTTGATTCATCGTTAAAACAACAACAACTCCAAAAATTTAAAGGCCTACGAGGACCGAACCTTTACATCCAACGAGACGGTAAATGGCTTAAGTAAGTACATATTTACCACTACGCTTCCGCTGCTATAATACTGAATACATTTGAGAAGAAAGTTTCCAATTACGTTAAAAGAAAGACAACAATAGGTGTGGGTACACCTATTATAGGTCTGATATCGTTTTATCTTTCATATTAAATAGCAAGTTTCATTAAAGCCTTGATGGTCTCGCGATCATAACGCGCAAAGACGTTTCAGTATACGTAGCATGCAGCGTCGGACACAAATCAATGCACGTCGGAAAAAACGTCACGCAAACGGCGACGGAACGAGAGAACATTCTCGAAATTTTCTATTTCAGAACTTGGATCTTGTGTTTTAAAAAACATTATGCCCCTGTCCTGATTCACGCATCACAACTAATAATGAAATGGATACGAATACGTCCGCCGCGTACGATAATTTTCAATTAAGTTAAAAGGAAAACAACAATAAGTCCGATGTCGCTTTATCCTTCATTAAATAGCGAGTTTCATTAAGGCCGCTGCATTAGATCCGGGGCGGGGTGCTTACAGTCACCCCCGGGCGCCGTGGGAGTGCCACGCGCCCGCCGCTCCCATCGCGTGGCAGAAACCAGAACCACCCCGATTGATCGCAACCCGATATTGTTTCTATTCATTTCCTAAATGCGCTCAAATGTCTAAAGACAATCGATTTGCGCGTGAAATTCAATCATTAAAATATTTGCACGATATCCACCGTTCGGCGTTGAAATGATTTATTTTGTTTGTGTCTCACAGTAGCTGCTACCAATATCTAAAATCCAATTTATTGTTAGATATTGTTTCAGTCCCATTTACTTTATAAGCAAATAATAATTGGACCTACTGTTATTACAGAAATATTATTATTTATGTATCTACTTACTAGCATTTTCACACGGCTGGTAGGTAAGTAGGTTATAACCTACGTGGCCTGGGTACACAGGTATACCTACATTTTATTTTTTTAAGTATTATTTCTATACCGAATATATTTATTTCCAGGGTGCAATGGACGATTATCTCCAAGCGTTTCAAATCAATACTTAATGGTCAAATGAGTAAGGTAATTAAGCTACAGAATACTATATAAATATTGGTAGAACTTTGAGCCAAGGCAAGTAGGCTGTTTACTTTGTATTAGAATGGGCTTTCACATATTTTATACAGTATCTATACAGGTAGAGCTAGCTCTAGGTTTATTAAATCTTCAAATAGGACGAGACTCAGACCGTTGTAAACTCTCATAAAACGGGTGTCCACATAGGTTTGAATAAATAATGCACTAGCTCGAAGCCATAAAAGCCCACCGGCTATATCGGCTAGCCGTTATTGCTGCGTGGCGTATTGACAGGGCAAACATTCGATCGCTCCCTCCGCCGGGCGGCTCCCACGGGAGGGCGCGAGAAATCCCATAATTCGTAACCTGCAGGTGCGGGCTCATTACGCGCTTTTCCGCCGCGTGCCGGCGCGTGCTGCTCTATCTGCTTTAGTTTCGCGGATCGAATGCGCCGCACGCACTTGAACAATCGCTTTGAGCGACGTAGATCAATACATTGGAGCATAATTTAGTTACTTCGTATATACTTTTATGTGAAAATACAATTATTTTCACGTAAAAGCTTGTACTTATCAATATATTAAATTAATATTATGTATATATAAATAAATAAATAAATAAATATAGTCCTAGGACAACATCACATACATTGCTCCGATCCCATAGTAAGTAGCTTATGCACTTGTGTTATGGAAATCAGAAACAACGAAGGTACCACAACACCCATACCCGAGACAATGTAGAAAACTTATTTTTCTAAATTGTCCCGACCGGGGATCGAACCCGGAACCTCAGAGTTGGCGGCGCCTTGTAAACCGGCACGCTAACCACTCAACCACGGAGGTCGTCAATATGAATATGAAGTTAAGTTTGTGATTTGTGTTTTTTTGCTACTACTTACATATAAGTATGCCCAAACTAAGAACTGAATCGATTTGGTGGTGGGTGGAATGTCTTACTAGTTATAAGCTTTTTAAGATTGCACACAAATAAGATTGACCTTTTATACTGAAAAGCTCCACAGTTGCTTCAGGATTTAAAAAAAAAGAAATTTTAGCCATCTATAGCTATACTACATTTCTATAGCAAACAAACTTAATAGGTAGGTATAATTGGCATGAAACTGTGGACAGGAACGAGAACTGGCATGGATTATGGAATGATGCAATCCCGCGGGATTTGTTAAAAAAAACAAAAGTGTGATACCTACATTATTATACTCGTACTTGTAACAAAGCGTCACTGCCCTTTGGGCTATAAAATGCTGAAAGGCGCCTGTTGAGCCCGTAAAACCCATAAGTGCGACAGTGATCACGACAGGCGGTCTATTTCTCATTTTACTGCCCAACGGGCAGTGACTTTTGGACAGCAATGTTAGACACACACATAAGTAAAATTTAAACGTGTTATGTATGTATTTAGGAATTTCAAAGGTCAAGAATTGATCCTGCTGGGAATGGTCATGTTCTCGTGTGAAAGCGCTCAGCGGTGCGTGGGAAGCGGCGCGGGTCACAGGTCGCCGGGATAATTGCCGCGAAGCGATCGTCTGCTCACGCGCACCTCGCCGAGCCGTCCCGGGATGATCGCTATAAGGCCGTTTGTCCACCGAAGCCATCATCGAGAAGTCAGCATTGAATTATCGTTTAAGCTTGTCTACTAGCAAACAAGAGGTTTTCTCCGGTTTTCTCCGTGTAACTCTTCCTTACTGAGTGAATGTAAAATTACAGAAAAAATATATGATATATATTGAACCTTTATCTTTAATTGGAACGTTTGAAATTATTCTAAATACATTATTAGTGGATGAAAAAAATTTTCAAAGTGAAGTCCTTTTTGTTAGAATTCTTGTAACTACTTCTAAACGGCAATGAATTTTAGTATTTCGCTTTCGCACAAATATTTAACGAGACTTTTTCCAGAATTGGTACGTTTGGCTTGTCAAAATAATGAAAAATAAGGCTAAAAATAATTTTCTTAGTTTTCTACGTAAATATCAACGGACGAATCGGTGCGCGGGCGACGGGCGGCAGTGTGATTCGGACTGTTGGACGGGAAGGTCACGCTTCTTGTTACTCTGGAGCCGTTTATTAATTCATATCGATTATTCTGAAGTAAATTTAATAGTGCTGGGATTTGCATCTCGCTTTACACGTTTTACGTGACACTTCTTTATAATAAGTTATTATATACCTATTTATTATGTAATGAATGAAAAATTCTTGTTTTATCACTATTCGCTATTTTGTGGTGTCGACGGCAACCTTGGGATTGAAAGAAGTCAATTACTTTTTGTATGGGGATTAGTCCCACCAAAAATTGTCACGTATATTAGTAAAACTTATGTTGATTTAATTCTTATGATCTTGTGAATAGAATGGTAAAAAGCAACTAAGCCTTATTTACGGGAATATTCGGATATCGAGAGTCCAATGTGAACCTCAGCTTATTCCTACTTACTGCTGCTGTCTCGCAGTTCGGACAGTAATTGTTTTCGCACATTGTGTTGAAATCTAGTAGTACAATTGACAAAACTGCGTTGTGAAGTTGGGTGATCCATTTTCCAAAGAAATACTTAAAACGGGAATAACATAAAAGTGTAGTTAGGTTAATAAGTCAATAAACTTCTAATTTCGTTTCATGATTAAATCTTGAAAAAATCTAATAAATAAAAATCAGGAGCTGTGGGACAGGGAACTCGAACTCTTTTCGAAGAAATATTGAGAAGATATTGAATGGAAGCAGGAGTTATTTTGCGGAAATCCATAATTAGCAGGACTGATTAATTTGTTTTGCTATTATCCGCTACTTGAAAGGATTCTGTATGGTGCAATATGCAGGAACACCATCCACATGAAACACCACACACAATTTTCTATCACTTTCTTCGACGCACGTTTCGTCCCGACACCGGGACATCCTCAGGAGATGTTGACTTCACAATGAGAAATCGTAGAGAGTTGACTCTCTACGATTTGAAGACATTGCTGGACCGATATTAACCAAACGTAGCTAAGAACAACTGCACGGAAACTATAGCATTCAAATAAAAAAATCGCATCAAAATCGGTCAATCCATTTGAAAGCTACGATGTCACAGACAGACATACACACATATACTCCTACACCTCTGTTTTTGCCTAGGCCCTAGGGGTCGATAATCCTCAATTGATAGTTGAGGCGAAAGTGGCTTTCAATATTTTTGATACACAAATAATACTTAACATCTATAATAATCGTTGAACTTCAATATTCAATGAAATATCGATGTAATAGACGAATTTAAATGCCAACTGCCGATGTCCAAAATATCGATAGTTCGGCAACACTATCCCGCATGCACACCGCAGTTGCGAAATATTGTAGCGGGGGTAAGGCGGTCGGCGCGGGGAAAATTTCTAGCTCCGCCCGGAACTTCAAGGTCGTTGGCTAATACAGGGGCCTTAAATACCTCGTTTGTGTTCAGATAAGCACAAACACGATAAGTTAGTACCTAACTTCTAGTTTCACTATCAAGTATCAACCCCTAGATTGTCTAAGAAAAACGTATTCATCTTTATCGTAATCGTTTACTATTTGTGCCCGCTGATTGGGTTCCTGATTTGCTTCAGCCAATCGCGGGGCAGATTTCGCTAGTGATTACCTACGATAACAATGAATACGTTTTTCTTACTCAATCAGACCCCAGATGAACTTTTCTATGTAACTACCGTCTTACTTACTTCTCCAAATTATCCTCTTTATGATTCGGAACTCATATTCAGATCCATAAAAATAATAATAGTTTATAACTACATGGCGTCATACAATGTTATAGGAATAAACAAAATGCGTTTAACAAATCCTTTAAAACCTCATACAAATGATAAATGGTTTTTATAATTTGATATCACCGTTTGATAGCCCTGACTAGGATTAATAACATGCTTACAATGTAGGCGGGGGGGTTTAATTTGCAAAAAGCGTAAAAGGCATTTAATAATGCAGACGTCCGCCCGCGCGCGCGTGCACGGAACAAATACCCAGCTATCGCGTAATGAAGCCGCGGGGCGCGCGGGCGGGGGCCCACGTGGCGGTCACGTGACCGCGTTAACATTTTCTTTATAGGCAAGTATCGTGGGTGAGGGTGAATTTTAAAAGATTTTACAGAAAGTATTTTGTCCTATCCTTAGCTATAGGGGTGTGGGACATACTAGATTACTCAATAATTAAGCGTATTGATGTGATCAATGAAAAAAATCAATAAAATCTCGTAAACAATAAAATTCTAAATAACTATTAAAAATGCTCTCAAAATGTATGTAACCCAACATACAATTTTTTTTTGTTCTGGTTGACTGCCAATTTCTTCAATAGCTTATGCAATTTGGTAGCTTTCATCTATTATTTTAACTCATTAGGTTTGAGTTTTCGCTCAAACCCTCAACTCTGCTCAGCTCAAATATAATTCTGCAAGCATAGATCTGGAATCGACACTTTGTATTACCTACTATTAATACTATGTATCTATTGATTATCACGTAGAAGCTCGGTGTGCGATGATAAAAACGGAGAATGTGGAGGACATTCTCCGTCCGCTGTTTACGAAAACATTGCACGAGCCTTCGAGCGGCGACACTATTGTACAAACGCAACTCCCACAGATTTATTATAATAAAAACTTCGCCTGTTTTCCCACAATCGTTACAATAATGAACGCTGGGATCAACGCGGATTGAATCATTACTATAGGGTACGTAACCCTGACGTAGACCGACCATTGTACGATGGCCTTCAATTATTCATACAGCTCATTTTATTCATCGCGATATTTGAGGAGCAGTTATTGTGACGGGTCTGGTTATGTTGGTGTGCGGTTTATAGGGTGTTGTGACACGCGTGGGAGCTGCCTCCATTGTGCTGGCACTTAACTCGACGCTGATAAAGGAACTATAGGACCATTAGACGGATTCGTTTTGCTCATTCGTTGTAGGCATCAATGGACATTGGATTATGATTCGGAAAGAGGACTCTATACTGATAGGGGTCTCTAGAATAAAATATGTTTATAGATACTACATAATATAATATGCATTAGTACCTACTTGTACATTTATTTTTTTCAAAAATCTTACGATTAGTTTAATGATGGTTTTACGTGAATAAATTATGTCAGCTGTGTGTAAAAAAACTCTCAATATAATTAATACAGCTGTAAAAGTTTCAAGTTCGAAGAGGAGAGAAATTTTGAGGATATTATCTCATGTGGATTGTGAAATTCCTTACAACACCAATACTTCGGGCCGTTTTATATTAATAACTAGGAGTAAGGTCTATAACTAAAATAAGGCAAAGGCAGAAGGGCGGACGGACATAGTGAAAATAATATTATGAATTATGGGCCTGAAAAATGTTCCCATTTTTCAGTTCAGTTTTAACTAAATAGGTACAGTTTGGGTAGGTACAGGTGATTCAAATTTTTCTTGACAAGCATTTTCAAAGGAGCGAAAAAGTTCACAATTTAAACACTTTAAAGATGCTGTGAAATTACTTAATCAACGGTAAGGTAAAACTATAATTTAATATCTATATTTATACACATAGCCACTCACTCCATTCATCGAGATTTACCGATTACCAACTTGAGTGGCAATTGTTAAGAAGTTTCCTTACAAAAGCTAGGTAGGTGAGTGTGCATTATTATTAGAATTTACCCGTATTAGTTCTATGTACAATGAAGCTACATAATGGCGACAAATGAAAGCCGTGTTCACAATACACATATTCGCAATCCGCGAAACCGATGAGCTATGAAAAGCGTTATTAATATTTTGGAGTAGTGCTTTTGGAAATACAAAAATAGGGCTGTGCCGGGGTGAAAGCCAGGTGCGTGTAATACGGGGACCGATATCTTGATTCACTTTAAACTTATGAGGGTTTTATGAATGTTGGTTTTTTAAGAAACACCCTTAACCTTTTCAATTATTATTCGTCGTCCCTAATTGCAGATGATGCGATACGGATTGTAAAGCCGCATTGTTGTGTAGTTGACGCCGCTATTGGTTTATTTGTACACTTTTACCGTTTTTGGCTGCTGTTAGCATCTGTTAGGAGATTTAAAGTTGGTTTTCTATTGTGCGCTAGTTGCTTGTGGTATTAACAACGATGTTTGCACTCTCTTTAATGGTAAACGGTCTATGTTGAGGCGTTTATTGTCGTTGAGTTGTTAAAAAAGATTCCGACGAATTGAGAACCTCCTCCTTTTTTTGAAGTCGGTTAAAAACAGATGAACTCTTCTGAATTTATTCCGCATTTTAGTTCATTTTATTTAAAATAAAAATTATAATAAATCTAATTAATTATACAATTTTTTATAAGCTCCAATTTTTATGCTCCATGGAAATTGGACATTTCCTGAATGGAAACATGGACTATACTGTACATAGTTCTCTAAAAACATGTTGCCTGGTATTTCAAAAGAGGTTGTATTAGTATACCTATATAACTAGCGGAGGCCTGAGGCGCCGCCCGCGTGAATTTCGGAATTTCACATATCCCGCAAAAACCACTGGATTTCTCAGCGATAAGAAGTAGTTTATGTATTAATCATGTAATTAATCTAGGACAGGTCCGTCAGTCAGATTCTTCCTCTAAATATTTCAAATTTAATACAAATTATAACAACTTAAAAATGCTAATTTAACTTCTTGTAACACCTGTAATCACTTATCAAGTTACAATAACCTATCTTAGTCACTAAGAATGTATATCTAGAAATAGACTTCCCAAACATTAAATGTACAAAAAAGTAAGTAAATTATGTGTAAATTATATCTGTCTCTAGGCACTGATATAGGTATATCAAGATGGATACGATGCATAATAGTATTTTTGACGATATACCGAAAATCCCGGAAAAGCATTTCACAGGAAAGCGTCCAGAGCAAGGTGTTACTTCCCCTAAAAAGCCGCGTGACGTATGTGAATCTGTGCCCGCGGTTTTTCACATACGCCACAGCTGCCCAACACAGCTGCAGTCGTATGCAAACACCCTAACACTCCGTGCTAACACCCTACCTAGCGCTGTCGGCTAAATATGGCCGCTTTGACGGCGTCCGTGTGCGTCGTAGATTTTATCGTGTCGATAAAACTTTATTTGGCGCGACCGGGGCATGTGAGATGAGAAAGTGAAATAACATGAATTATTCTTACACTTCCAGTCTCTGAAAGCCTTATAATATTCTAAAGATGCCTTGCCCTGGCATCTCATGGGCCATGAGATGCCAGGGCAAGGCATCTCACGGCCCGTGAGATCGATTAGCCTAGCCAGTTTTTAAGTTGACCCTGGTCAACTGCTAGGCTAGGGTAATCCTCCACTATTCTATATTCACTACCTTTTGAACTAATCCTTTCAATTAAAAAAAATATAGTTGGTATATTCTAAGAGAATTAACATATTATTAATGTGAGGGTTGCTAACTAACAAACTGGACGATAATATAGAATCAGCACGCTGATTTACTAAGCCTACGTCATCTAAGCAATGGCAAGTTATTCACAAAAAGTAATATTATGTTTGTAAGTTATTCATTCTTTCATCCAAACATAACTTTTTCATAGGTCATAAAAATATTAGTCACGTTTTCTTTTTCAAGGCATTTTCTTTAGAATCTGGTTATTGCTCGTACAAAATGTGCTTCCCAAATGTACAGACTAAAGACCTACTCGGTTTAACTTTAAAGCACATGTATACGGATTATCCAAAAAAAGTCTGAAGTCGATTGAAAAAACCCCCAGTTTACAAACACTTGTTGAAAACATTGGAAAGTAGACAACAGTGCAGCAGCCAAATCTGCAACCCACATGGAAGGTTTGGGTAAAATTTTTTGTACCAGCTGCGCAAGCGCTGCCTGGTAAATATTATGAATGCTATCTGACTTAAGTGGAAATTTCTTATCGCATTGTACAGGTGTTAATGTTAATTTTAATAAGAGACGTGCAGACATTTAAAGCAATCTAGTACCTCCTTCACCTTTCTACCATAGAACCGCAAGACGCCGGGAGAAGTGGCATCCTTATGTGGTTGATGTCCAGCATGGTCGAACGAAACGATTTTCTTTCACGTTTCTGATAGGTACGTACCGCTAAGGTGTACCCTTCCAGCTTCTGTGTTCCCAGTCAAGTACAATCTGGTGCCTTCCAGAGAAGAGTGAATAGGCATTTTCTAGGCAAGCGCGCTCCATTTTAGACCTCATCATGTCTGCCCATCAGATATGTCGATTGTAGTAAAGCGTAAGCCAATCTATATTAATAAAAAAAAATTCGGCCACATTATTTAATACCGAGCACTTTGATTATACTCTGTCAAAGCACGTGGACAAATCTATAGTCATTTTAACGCCGATGTGTTCGCACAGTTCAATCACAGATAATATAATACTTCAATCCACAGATAATATAATACTATACTATCTAAAATCTGACTACGAAATTATAGTACTCGTAGGTACAATAGAGATATAACCAAGCGCTATGTTCAATCTAAGATCTGGCCACGACCACGATATAGCTAATACTCTTAGGTACAATAAGAATATAGTGTAGTCGTTGAACTGTTTTTAAAATATATATTTTTCGATATATATATTCATATAGGAAGTAGGTAGTCCATTAGGAAGTTGCCTCCTATATTTCATAAATTGTAGTAAGTACTTACTTATAGGGGCATATCACACCAACATCTTGACACATTCAGGACTTTCCCCTATCATTTGGACTGATTAATGATTGCAACATTGTGTCAATATTTGCATAAGAAACGGACACGACAGGAGCTTAATCTCGTTCCGCAGATCTCCTTGTTAGTTACATTATTTTGATGACTTTCGACTTATAATGTTACGTTAACCTACGTCCGAAGGAATTTAAACCATATCTCTTATAAATTAAAACTTATTTTCATAAATCTGATTATCACCAGAGAAGCAGAGCAAAATGGGCTGTATTTGTAGAGACATACAGTTTTAAATTCTGAAGAAACTGGCAAGGATTCAGGTCGCGTCGCAGTCCGGCACAATCTTTTGCGGACCCGTTGGACTCGTCGATAAAAATATTCATTGGCTCACACTCTGGTTAACAGTTGATGAGACAATTCTTATCAAGGATGACAGCCCGCAGAAATTCTGAATTTAAATTGTAATATAATATTAGTAAAGAACAGTTTTTTTTGCATTCTACATAAGTACAGATGAGATTAAGTCTGGTTATTAAAAAACCTCCAGAGGACGACTTCATACTGAAAACATTTGCAATTTGAGCACAGTTGTCGTTAGAGTAGCATCATGTTATCGTATATGTGATTTGTATCTAGCTAGGTGCCTGATTTTTTTTAAATATATTCCTGAAAGAAAAAGTAAGAGAATTGAAGACTCTATAGGTACCTAAAACTAATATAAATGCATATTATTGAAAAAAAATCCGTACTTTGTAAATTTCATACCTAGATGGTGGTATTTTCGATTTTGAATTTGATTCGTTTTTATGCAGAAGTCGACTTAAGTCTTCAGCAAGCAAGTAAGTATGTAGCATATATTTTATCATTTGTAATTTCTTGATTATTAATTAAAATATTTAAAACTATTTTTTATGTGAAATTTGAATCATATTAAATTACTGCTGGTCGAGCATACCACCAGAATTGCAAGCTCGGTTTAATTTCACTTAGGTTGCTATAATGTGACACGTTTGACATTATTAGCTGCAACTTTGTGTAGTCAGTGGGTGCATGTAACACTGTTGTATAGATATGCACAATGCACATTTCACATAAATACAAGTTTTATTACAAGACTAGAGGATGCCCGCGGCTTTGCTTGCTCTTTACCCCTCTATTTTTCCGGCTCGGGTATTGAATTTCGCAATTCCTTTTTACGTGACGTTTATACCATGACAGCTATACTCGTAACGGTGTCAGGCTAACCAGATTTTGTCATAGAACCTTGGCAGTATATCAACTTCCGTATGCTCACACGTCACCTATATATACTAAAACTAACCTACCTATACTTAATCTTATCTTATACTTACCTTTACACTGTATAAATCTTATCTTGTATAAATATTTTTCTAATATGTATATATTATAATCTCGGGAATCTCGGGAACGGCTAAAACGATTTTCATGAAACTTTGTATACAGGGGGTTTTGGGGGCGATAAACCGATCTAGCTAGGATTCAAGGATTCATTTTTAGAAAATCGTATGTCGTATTTACAAAAAAATCTCTGTGCAAAACGAATTTCTGAAAGCGGCGGTAGAGTCTTTATACTCGTATTTCATAAGTGCCAGAAAAAAAGGCCTACGAGTATGTCAAAAATATACATTTTGAATTTCAGTTTGATCAACCCAGGGGTTGAGCTGCACGTTTAAAGGTCAGTCAGTCAGTACTCAGTTAAAATAATATACAATATAGTGTTTATATACTGGTGACATCCTTGAACCGTGCTCATCAAGTGACTCTTGATTGACGCAATGAGAAATGATGCGACAATGTTATGAAAAATATCGTCCTCGAAGGGCGACTTTGTTGCCGAGGTATTTATTACTTGCATAATTTAATATGACGCGGAACAAACCGGTTAGCGAGTAAGTATCTTGTACAGTTTAAACTTACGAGCAAAGATTTAAATCGCGAGATGAGCCCTAAACCTCCAAAAACGTCCACGTTTTTGTCTTGTGTGCGACACTTTGTCACTCTCTCTGTCACAATAGAGACTACAGGATGCTGAGAGCACTCACTCAGCATGTTTGTGGACGTTTTTGTTGTGCGCAATGTAGGCTAAGGGCCCATCTTGCGATTTAAATCTTTGCTTACGTGTAAGTTTTGTTCGGGCTACATTGGTGGGGAGATGACTCCCGGTGTCCCGGATTTCTTAATACATCAGCTTTTTTTGTTTGCTATCATTTATCTACGTCTTATTTTATCGTTCATTCTTGATTCTATACAGACTTTTGTAATGTGTAATTTATAAAAGTTTCAGTTTATTATTATGGTCTGGGTCACCTAGGTATGTGGTGTTTATAAAGCTAAACTGCTTTAAGAGATGATGTATGAATTAGTGAAAACATCTAACATTACATAAATGAAGTTTTGTTTTATTTATTTTTACAAACAATTAATCTAGCCCCGAAGTATAAGCGAAAGATTATATGGGTAGGATAACTCATAAATATACATAATATTTAATATACCTACATCTATTGAAAAACACCCAGACACTGGAAAACATTCATGCTCATCGCACAAACATTTTCCAGTTGTGGAAATAGGTTGAACCCACGACCTCCGACGCAGAATCGACCGAATGGCGTAGCAGTACTACGCCATTCGGTCGCCGAATTGAAGTTGAAAATATTTCATCAATCTATTTTGATCAATCCTTTAATCCGCTTCATCCTGGAAAACGAGCTGTTGCCCCCGGGCTCCGCCTACATGAATTTCCGTTCTACTAATTCCGCGAAAATTATGTATGGGAAATGTTTTTATTTTATGTTTTCAAAAAAAACATGGAAATCGGTCCAGCCGTTCTAAAATTATATAAGCGTTCGAATCACGATCGAATAAACCCGACTTTATATATTTTTATATATATATACTATATAGTTTTATATATACTATAGAGATATAGAGATATATGTATATATGTTTCTGGAGCAGTGAGCATGGTTTTGTGCTCATAGCTTAGTGGTCTGGACTCTGGAGTCATCCAATAAATAACAATTAATAATAATATAGATTTTTATTATTATGTAGTGTACGCTAGTGTATTATTATACTCGTACATTAATGGAGTAACTACTAAAGTGGTTTTTTAAAGCTGTATTATCCGAACAGTTAATCAGTTTTAACGATTATTATCGAGTAGACAAATTACTTGAAACAAGGTGCCTAAGGCCATTAAAATAATATCAATGATAAATAACAGCAGATAATAATAAAATACAGTTTGTATCTACCTATTACGGAAGCTGATAGAGCTCTTGGCATTCACTAATTTGATTAATGGGATTAATGGCTGCGACCCGTTACAGGTAGCGAGTCGCGGTTAAATTACCATGTTATTTCAGTTATTGATTACCCACTGAACCGACCTCGTAGCACGAAATAACGCGAGAGTAGGTATATCACTCGTATATCATGAATAATTCTATCTAATCTACTGTAAGATTACTGAGTAGGAAACACAGATAAAAGATTGAGCTTATATTGACAAGGTATAGGAAACGTCAATCTGACAACAAAGAGACAGGACAGATTAATTTGTTTTGCTATTATCCGCTACTTGAAAGGATTCTGTATGGTGCAATATGCAGGAACACTACCCACATGAAACACCACACACAATTTTCTATCACTTTCTTCGACGCACGTTTCGTCCCGACACCGGGACATCCTCAGGAGATGTTGACTTCACAATGCGAAATCGTAGAGTAATAGCAAAACCATAGCAAAACAAATTAATCTCTCCTGCTAATTATGGATTTCCGCAAAATAACGCCTGCTTCCATTCAATATTTAACAAAGAGACAATTCACCCTAGTCATATGACATTACAACTGTCAAAGCATATTATATTATCTGTGGTCAAAGTAACAAGTCGATCGCTCATTCGAAAACTGAATGGAACGAATGAACGACTTATCCGATTGACAAATTGATCTTGGCTTATCGAGGACAACTGTGTTTTCCATTCATTTCTTGAATTTTGTTCTATTTAGTTATGGAATGAGCAAAACGATCGGTGAAAAATCGAAGATTACTATGAAGATCGTCGAAAATCATGAAACTAAAAGGTGTAGCCAAATTTGTAACAAAAGTGATAAATGACACGAGATAACCGTGACATGATATTATATGCTCGGCCTGTTGTACCAAGCCAAACAGACAGACCAACTGTAGAATATGCGAATATGTTACATCACGTCTAATGTCGATCAATCAGTCATTAGTGACGCGGGTGACAAATGGCCTTTGCTCAGCTCTATAGTTTCTAATATAAACTTTATGTACTTATGACGTTACACTATTGATATCGTGTTATTGCTACTTAATGTATTGACAATAGTTTTCTGTTCCGTTATTAATAAAGATAAAATGGCTATATCAATAATCCTGACTGACTCTGAAACAAATATAGTTATTTTAAGCAGAGCAACCAATCGTCGGACCGCGACGTTGCCACTTGCCGATATTACATTAGTAGTACTACATTAGAGTAGGAGCAAGTAGAGTTTTTATTGTTTCTCAAGATATCGAGAAAAAAAGTCGTAGAGTAAATGTTATTAGTTTTAATGTAAACAATTAAAGACCGAGAGCAATTTGGTATTTTTTATATAATCCTGTATATAAAAAGCTGATGGTAACGATTGCTATTTTTCTAATAAATTCCTAGTTATTTTAAAAAAAATTATAGCTAACACCCTAGCCGTAATCTTAAGTCCTTGTTATGGCATAGCGCAGCACATGCGTCTAACTCCTGAACAAGGAAATACAATAAGGCGTGTTTATTACAGTTTTACGATGATCGGCGCTTTGGCGGAAACGTGCCGCGCTGCAGTCGCCAGCCGCCACATTTGGTGATCACCTTTCTTTAGAAAGCTATACGTTAGTTGTAAAACATTTCATAAAACGAGTCGTTATCTGTACCATGTGCATCTAGGGCTGTCACAAGCCTACGTTGTTTTACTATTATGTGGATTTCAAATTCAAGTTGTTACACTATAATTTTATTATGATTTAATTAGTTTTTTTTACTTTTTCTTTTTTATGCATACCTTATGCAAAGTAAAAAGCAATTAATAATAATTGCGTTTTACTTTGCATCTTGTAGGTATAACTCTTTAGTTGCATCAGTTACGTGTAATAATCTAGTACCAATGCCTCAGACAATTATCATAATTATATCAATGTGTTACATGTGAATTTGTTGGTCTTTGAATAAATAAATAAATTCTTCGAAATATATTAGATTTAGTACAAAAATATAGTATTTCTCTGATAATAAAATAATAATTTAATCGTTTTCAATAGTTCATAAAACTTTTGTTTCTAAAAATATTATACCAATAAAATAAAAACCCGTTGAAAAAACATTTCTTTAAAGTAATTTACCGTGCTTCTAGGCCTGTTGTCAACCCTATATTCTTCGCAATCGTTCCCACCGGTGCACGTGTGAGGAAGCAGCGCCGGTTGGCAAATCTGTGAGGCAGATTGTCTGTCTGCTCGTCTGTTGCTGCTTGTTATCGGCCGGTAGCGAGCCACATGCTCCGGTTTACTGATAACGCTGCTCTGTGTCATGATCAACATGTGAGTTGCAATTATTAATTCGAATGTATTAAATATTAGAATAGAATAGAATAGAATAGAAAATCTTTATTTGTCAACACAACACATATGGAAATACTTAACCTAAAAATATCTTAACCTATAAAACTTAACGATAATAATATTATGATATAAGTAGGTAGATCCTAAATGTGTCGTGCCAACAAAAAGGTCCTGACTCAGCTTCTTGTTGTGGGTACCAACGTATCCACAACGCTGATATTCTGTCAGTTATTACTTGTATACTTATATAGCTATTACTTGTATACATGTTATTTTAGCCTTATCATCGATTTATTTTTATCACAGTAGCCTAATTTATTAAATACCCTGTCCTAGTCTAACCTAATTAAAACATATAGGTAATAACATAAATACGTTTCATAAATATTATTAAAGCTGTTACAATAATTTATTAGATATAGAACACGTGTCTGTAAGGTCGGGAGCACAGAATTGACAATGTGTGCCAGACTCAGATCACTCAAATCTGGAATAGGTGCTGGTAGGTCATAAATTATTGTATAACGTTATATTATTGTGTAACGTTGTATTATTATATAACGTTATAGGTATACATCATATAGTTTATACCTATAACGTTATACACGTTATCTACTCCATTTATAAGAATGCTTTTGGTACTACCTACTATGGAACGAAAATCAAAAATTTTGAGAATGATATCCTCTTCATTCATTTTTTCAATTTCGTTCTATAAGCATTTTTCAAAACTGAAAAGGATTCATTCAAAATTCAAATTCAAATTGGCTACAACTGCAGGTTTTATTTAAATCTAAATATAGGTTAAGAGATGAGATCTTGACCTTAGCAAAAAATCTAGCCTAGTTTTTTCAATTTTTATATTATTTTTTTTGTTATATAAAATGCCCTATAAAAAGTCTGGCATATAGTAATAACTCGATGCTCTCAGTACATCAGGGATTTTGATCCATTACGCATTGCCTTTATCAGTGTTAGTATCAGATTAGGGTAATGTATCAGGCGCAAATCATTTCGCACCCGAGTATCAGCGATTAGTGCAAGCCGGTGCAAAACGATATACTTAGCTTAAGTGCTTTAAGCACAAAGGTAAAAAAACCTGCACGTCGTCAGTTAGTCATCTAACCATTATTTTAAACCTGATCAAACCAATGGATAACGTTAATTTTTATATCTGCGGCTGCTAAAAACATTATATTAAACATTGATCTTTGAATGTCATAAACTGTAGAGGGCGTTTGAGTCTCTATCTGCGTGATTTTCTTGTTTCTACATATCCTGTGGGAATCATGAATTTTCCTTAATAAAAAACGGCCAATGTGATGATAATTCCGATTAAATTTTATCTCCATCCCCAGTCAAATCAGTTCAGTAGGTACCTAGCATTCGTCACATATCGCAGTCACGTAGACAGTATAAACTTTTATAGATATTTCAATTAATTTTGACAGAGTGGGGCGCGTCTTCGTGGACTGTAATAAGTATCTATAATTGAATTAATAAAAACTATCTACTGTATTAGAGGTATAAACATCGTGGGATTACCTGGCTGTAGAGTAGCCTAGCCGCGCATACCACGTGCACGCAGCTGTCTCTAGAGACGAACACGTGTGACGATTACACGCCTAAATATATGCGGCTATGCGCTTTTGTTGAGCGATCGTTTTTAGCATTCCCGTATTTTATTACGCAACGGAAGATACTGGTGTCTTTGTCCTCGCCAACATCCATAATATTATTATCTATCTCATCAATAACAAGATAAATCCCAAAAGTCGGTACAGCTCGATGCCTTCCCCAACAGAGTCATCAGATTCATAATATGTATTATTAACATTACCAAAACATAAAATAGACCCAAAGTCGTTGGGTCGAAGAACCTCGAATCCCTTATTCAATAATTTCATTTCTCGACTCTCGAGTGATCTTTTGAACAAATAAACCAAATGAAAATGGTTTTGGGAGCTATGACCTCATCCTGTTTTAGCGTCGAAGGTTTTTAAAAATGACGAACATAATTATTTTCTAATCCACGATGTGCGGGTGTGCTCTAACTATAAAAATAAGGATTATTCCTATTGTTTTTTTAGTTTTAAAACGTATGCAAAGCAATAAAAAGCATCTGAACGCGTTCTCGTTAGGAACAATTAGAAAATTGAAGAAAACCTTTCCATGTGCTACCAATACTGAGGGGCTGTTATAAAAATAATGAGTCTTTCTTTGAAAGCTCCCAATACGTTCTCACGTCCATCTGGATTGCAGGGTTTTGGGCAAACCGAATCTGCTCTGCAGATGTCGGCTCTTCAAAGCTCACTCCCAGAAACATCGTCTCTGCTGTGGATATTGTTTTAATATGGAATGTAAAATTGTAAACGCAGGGACAATTTGTACGAGACCCTAGATTATACCTAGTATTTAGTCTCATAGTCTGTTCCTATAGTTTAGGTTGTGTCTGCAAGCATCCGAACTCAGGCTTGAAATCATCTTGAAATGGCTTGGCTTGGAAATCGCTTGGCGCCACAGCGCGCGAACTCGCAGCGTGAAACCGCATCAGTGTAATGTAATGTCACTGTACAAAAATTATTTTTGTATGAAATAAATTAATACTGAATTTTGAAAAGTCGTAGAACAATAGTTGTTAGTGTTAATGTAAACAACAGGATGAGAGCGATTTGGTATTTTTTATTTTGGTATCCTGTATAAGACAAACAGTTTTTTTTCATTCTTTCGAATCGGTAATTTAGGTTTCATCTAAAACGTAGTCTTCGGTCATTCAAGATTTACCTTTTTGGTATGCTTAAAAGTTCTTTAATACATTTTATCAAAAAGTTTAAAAATTAATTTCGAGGAGTTTCCGCGATAAAAAGAAAAATGTAAGTAGTACTTAAATGTAAAAACCAAATAAACACACAAAAATATGAGGTTCAGGTTAAAATTTGCCTAACAATATAGAGCTCATAGCCAGGTACCTAAAGTTACAATAGGTACCTATATAGCCTGTGAAAACGAAATGTTAGTAACAAAGTATTTGTCGACTTCACGCTAAACCATGCGTAAGCACATACCGTAAATTTTCTAGTCGTCACTGAATAGAAAATTTCAGGAATGAATAAAAAATATAACGGGCTAAGATCAAGGCGTATAGGCGTGCGGAGGGTTTCATAAAATAATCCATAACGAAACAAGATATTATATAGACCTTTGTGTTGTGGTGTTATCTAAGTTCTTATATTCGGAAAAACTCCAGCGTTTTCCATTTCATTTACCTACCAACTATCTACTTAGTATTTTTTATCGAACACATCGATTGTAATCGTTCCATATAATGTCCTATTGGAAAATGGAATAAGGAACCCTAAATTCAAATCTTGCCTCTGTTTATTTTTGTATTCCGATCGGGCACAGGTATATGATTCTTTGCGTGGACTGTTTTTGAAAACAACTAGAATCTAGATATATCTTTTATGAATGACCTGAAAGACCTGTTATCCACGAATTATTCACTAGACCTACTCAAAGAAAAACACCTTAATGCTTTCAAATTTATTCTTTTTTTATGCGAATTATAGTTGACGTGGTGAGTAAAAAGAAAAACTAGGAAAAGTATCGGTTTGTGATATAAGTAAGTAGCTAAGTAACTACTGATAGACGCATTATATTCAATTGATTTATGGTTCCACAATTTGCACAACTCGAATCGACTCTGAAAACTTATAATATCTCATTGAGATACTATTATCTCAATTATTTATCAGCAACCCTTGATGTAATGCATACTAAGTACTCCCGTTGAGATTAAATTTTTTAATTTAAAACCCAATCGTCAGTTGCCTGATTGAAACGCCTTACTGCCGATCATAAACAGCAGGCTATGCAATGTGTGTGATTTAAAATACTTATGTATAATATTTCTTAGAATATTACATTACACTCTAAGTGCACACAGTGATATTTCTACGCAGAGCCTCAAGCTATGTGCAAAGACGACTACAAAGTACAAGGTAGGTAGATCACTAACAAAAATATTTTTTTAAATTTCCATGTGCCAGTCACTCCGTAATTCGCATATTTCACAGGATACCTGGGTCCGGAAGCACGTGCCCAGATTTACATATTATGTGGACAACAATAGAAAGAGTCGGCACTCATTTGGCATGCGTTGGTTGCGTCATTGCCTTTGATAAACGTCCATTGTCAATCAGTTTTGCTAATGGTAAACCAATGGTAAACAGATTTTAGAGGTTCGTTCTAAAAGTAATAGCACCGAATACATAAACCACTGACCTCTATAATACAAATACAAGTACTGGACTTAAGAATGTCAACGTAAAAATATAGACACTTGATTTTCGTCATTTTGGCGCTGTTTGTTGCGTAACCTGGCGTGAGTGCCTAAGAAACTAAAATAAAATGACATTCACAACGATGGTAATTTGCTAATTTCAATTATAAATGTTAATTTTAGCACCGAGAACCTTCGAGGAAGGTTCTTCAAATCGGCACAAAAAGTAACTGTCCAACTGACATTAAAGAATATTTAGTCCTGAGTAAAATCTGTGGTCCTGAGTATAGTAAAATAAGCAAACCTGGCGAACTCCGTTTCGCCACCAGAATAATTTTTAATTTCTTTTTTTTTTAATTTTTCCTGAATTTTCTTTGCAATAAACCTCACGGAGCCTGAGACTCCGACCCTTTCCAACGAATGCAAAACCGTGGAATTCGGTTCGTGCGTTCTGGAATTATAGCGTCAGGAAGGAAAACCCGACTTATTTTTATATAGTAGATAGAGGTCAGTGACATCGTTCTTCGTTCGGCTGAAACGAATGGTACCTAATATGGTCTTAGTGCTACGAAAGAGAAGGCTTATGCCGAGCACTAAAATGCTTCCTAGTTGCCATATTACAATTCTGGCGAGTCTACGAGATGCTTTCGCTACAAACACTAACGTTTCCTACGTATCAGATTTATCGAAAACGACTTTTTAGGCCTGAAGAACTGACCGAATAAATATTTTATTCTGTTTTATATCGTTGCTTGTCATACTTGTACCTACACATTTCCAGATGTAGATAGGTACGTCAATTGCGTCATTCCCAAACAGGGTAGCAATCTTTGCAATCTACGTCACGTGTGTGGCGAGCATTGATGCTCCGATAGAGCACGTCGATGGAGCCAAGAGGAACAATGGCCGTACACCGCGATACCATCACCAGCGGCAGCGACCAGCTTTGTACTCGCCGAAACGATGACAACTGTCAACGTGTCCAGACTCGGGTCGCTCGACGCAGCGCAGCTGGTGTCTTTCCACATCTACTTGGATATATTACCTCATCTAGCTCTATTTTCACATTCCAACAAGTTTTTTCCACGGTTTTGTTTTTCATAAGAAAACATGATATTGTTTGTATTACTACAGTTGGATATTGTTTTCTTATTCAACGACGAGGAGTTTCCCGCAGCGTTTTGTATTAAGTAAAAAATTAGTTACAAGTTAACAACTTTCACTTTAAAATGATGTATTCTTACTGCATCCGCGGTATTCATAAACAATACCTAGGTACTATTAGGTATCACTTACTCAGAGTGCCTTCAAACAACCAAGTGAGCAATCCATCAAAGTTAAAACGTGACTGAAACATTTTTGCTCATTGAGGGGTGGATGCGTTTTGTCGAATAAGACCTCAATACCTCATAGCATTGTTTGTTAAAATGGTGTATTAGGTATTTACCTTTACACAGGTCTGATGTTCATCCTCAGTAGGTATGTATGTAAGCTGTAGGAGTTACACCTCGTAGTTACACAGTGTGGTATTACATTCGCCTGTTTTGAAAACACTCTGAAATACGAGTACTACGTCTAATTTACGCGTTTCAACTTTCAAGTGACGCTGACGCAGCGTCGCCGTCTCGATATAGCTCGCAGTCAATCAAAGAGCTGTATTAAACACATCGTTAGCGGAGTGGTGCTGCACGTGGTGGCAATCTGGACAGCACGTGGCAGGGTGGCAGTCTCCGCTGAATGGGAGCCCTGTGCTGGCGAACATTTGATACGCACATGCTCGGCTTATCGTAGCACATGGCCATCTAGCATACACGCCAGTGCAATTCTGCAACTTATTTCGGCTTACGGTTTTCGTTTTCTTTTTACGAAGAGAACAGAGTCCATTTAATTGACTACTTCAGCTAAGCTATATGTAAACACAAGCGGACGCCCTAAGGACTGAATTTTAAAAAATTATAACCATAACTACGAGTATCTGCGTGCCAAACTTTAACTCGATCTACTTATAATACCTATTATTTTAAGATGCTTATTATTTATTGCTAGTTTACAATAATTAATCAGTCAGTAAATTAGTTAGCAGGTAATCTTTTCCTCTTATATAAGATTGTATTGTCGTACCTACTCGTAAGAACCGTACGAGTATTTCATGTACGAGTATTTCTCATATTTATGAGAAAATGAAACTAATAAGTCTTCATAAACATTTAAGCGAGTACAAACCTTGTAAAATCCGTTGAACACATACCTACACAAAACCGTGGCCCATATAGTGATAGGTATAGACTGCAAGTCGCAAGCATCTCAAATTGGAACCCAGCAAATGCTCATGCATTTTCAAAAGCATTACGGCAAGTAGATAAGTATAAGTCAGAGATTCGACATAACATGAATAAAAGATTCAACATTTTGTCAAGTACAATTGATTTTATTATTGTAATAATAGATGTGTGATATTATGCGCACTTATGCCGGTGTTTGATATCGCGAAGGCTTATATGCACGAAGGCTTATATGCAAACACCACACGTTTGGCATCGTCCGCCGGATGGGACATCGTAATATACGATCACTTTTAGCGGAAGGCTCTACTAAACAAGTGTTATTAATATTCGTAACGTATGAAACCAATTCATGCGCTTTACTTAGGTATTTAGGTATCAACATTATTTTCAAGTTATACGTAGCTACTCGTACAGAAACTACTCTATTTTTTATGTTTCGAAAAAAACCTAAATATTATGAATTACGTTCATAGGAGAAGCCAGAAGGAATAATAACCCTTCCAGTATTTGTGTAAGAATTAATGAAGTATGGTCTCGACAAATAGGCACGATTTTTAGCAAAATCCTAAACTGAATTTTGCGAAACCACTTCTCTGAGTTGCTCTTGCTACCTATTGCCTACCTACTGAAAATTTCAGAAAAGAAAAGCGATTTTGTTCCAACCCGGAGATTGATCAGGACCTGGTCCTCGAGAATAGAGATCCGCAGTAAAACACGCACAAGACTAATGAGGCTGTCTAATAATATAGCTAGTTAGTGTGTGAAGACTTGCATGGAATAGCTGTAAAGCATCATAGCATGACGGGTACGTAAATAGTCCCTCTGCTCACTGTTACTGGTGTATGTTAGGGGTGTCGGCTGTCGGCGCTGCGCGGCGGCCACGTGCGCCCCTGAGCCGGCGCAGGCGCAACATTAGTAAACATTCCAGCTTCTGGTTTTGCAGACACTCTGACAGTTAACACGACGCGCTATTCAACGAGAAAATTTTATTTCAAGGAGCTTTATTTTTAAAGCTGAATCAAGAAAAGTTTACCTTCACTTTATAAGGATCTAACTACACGGTTATCAGAAAAAACCTTTTAGGGTTCTGGTGTGGTTCCGGTTTTCAAAAAACAAAATATATTGTCCGTCACCTACGGACTCTTTTTTTTGGAACGGGTAGAGACTAGAGATGTCAAGTTGATAATATGCCATATTGAAGTTCAAATCGCCTAATCCAATGAGAAGGTACGGCCAACGTATGTAGTAACATTGCGGCTCAAAACTCAAAACCGACTTCTGGTTGTCCTAAAATCATGAGGCAAGTAGTAATTTATTTTTTAGCATATAAAAAATATTTAAATACATAGTTACAATTTTCACGGTAGGATAAGGTACATTCTCGTAGCTATGTGGCTGAATGAACAAAATTAAGTATTTATGACTATACATGGTCGGATCAGAACTATTAGTGCGCGAGTCTGACCTCACAAAAATCATTTTATTGTTAAATCGAAAAGTTTATTTTATTATATTAAGTAGGTACTACTGATGTTTTTGGATCGTGACGGCGGAGTCGTGACTCGTGAGGTCCCTCAGACAGTCAGACATGTTCGTGACGACGCAGAGCGCACGTGGCTGGCCGGCTGCCGGGCTCTGGGCACTGAACAGGGCACTGGGCACTGGGCACGGCACTGGGCACTAGGCACTGTCAGCCTGCGCCAGCTGCGTCGGTTGTGCTGTCCGCCCTCGCCGCCTTGTATCCTTATTGAAATGTCAGTTCGCAATATTAAAGCACTATAAGACTTGCAATGAAATTATAATATAATATTCTGTAATAGATTTTAATAGATTCTTGTGGGTTTCGGGGATTTCATTCATGGAGATATAATATGTAAATCTAAAGTATTATATCTCCATGAAAATCACAGCTCTCTACATTACCAGCCAAATCGATTTATCAGATTTGTATATGGTCAATTTTTACGAGTATGTTAGATCAAGCTGTAACTTTGAAAGTTGAAACTAAATATCCCTAAGTCTGTGATCCCTTGTATAAAGTTGCACTAAAATATCGCAAAGGAGTATATCTTAGGTTAGGTTCTCCAAAATGTTTTAAAAGATAATATACCTAACAGGAAGTATATTATTATAGTGAAACCTGCCAACTTTTACCTAGCAGTGTGGTAGGATGCCTAAATCTTAGTAAGGAGACTAGTGCCCTGTTAACCGGGTTCGCCTTACAAAGAAGGCTTGAGGCGTACGTTAGTACATAACAACTCAATGCTTGAGGCGGATTTTGTTTGTATAAAAGTAATGACGTAAGAGTCATTGACTGGGTTAATCATCTATTTGAACCTTATAAATATAACAATTTTGCTTTGAGCCATAAGTAACCTAGTCGATTCGAATTAAAGAGAATAATTTTCATATAATCTACAACTACATACATGCTTACATTACATACTTAAGTACTTTAACACCTTTAAGTAGTAATTTCTAACCTCTCTAGTAAGTGCTAACCAGGTTCAACGGTTATTCTAAATACCTCAGAGCTCTGTAGTGTAGAGGAGAGATGACGTCAATCTTCGGCGCGGCGTTTCGTAATTAGGCATTTGAATGAGGCTGCAGCTGATCATTGAGTCATCGCCCGTCACTCACGATCGGATTGCTTACCTATTATATTGTCGGCATTTTTTAAGTTCGTAATCCGAGTTTGACTGCGCTAAGGGTAAAAGGGGCATTAACATAATATCTTATTAACGCCCTCGTTAGTCTGGTCCGCGAGTGGTCCAGAGTTTGATCCCAGGGTCAGTTAATTAAATATGTAGGGAATAAATAAATCCCAATATGTCTGTCTACCTTGTTTATTTACCGGAGATTGGAAATTGTCAGAGTTTCAGTTCCTTGCCTTGGAGAGCACGTTAAGCCGACGATCCTAGGCCTGATCGCTCTTCGGCCGTGTAGGTATACCTGTCGTCCCATTGGAATGTGAGAGAAAGGGAGTAGAAAGTGCATCTGTGTTTACGCACACACTTGTGCACTGTAATAATATTATGGTATTTTCTGTCTATAAGGAGTAAGAACACACACACAGTTAGTATAGATAAACGAGATTTTTTTAGATAATTTTCATGACAGATTTAAGTATTACGCAAAGTGAAGAAAACCACGTAGTAGCGCTTCTGTCTAAGTAAAAATATCCGATATATTTTTATAGAGCAAAGAAATGCACGTCAACCTTATATGTATACTAGAGATGGACCGAATATTCGTTTTATATTCGGTATTCGGCATATTCGGCAGCTTTACCGAATATTCATATTCGGCCGAATATTCGGCTGAATCACCTAATATATTCGGCAAAGTGACACTCAAAGTTTTTACTGTTATTGACCCGTATTTTATCATGATTTGAGTGCACAGTGTAATGAGGTAAGTATTTTAGAGTATAGCTTTCTGCTTTTGTCGTCACTGAACCTTTATTTTCAATTAAATTAGGTTGGTAAAAAATAAAAGATAATAACTTAATGCAAAATATAGGTAGGTAGCTGTTTTGGGATTAGGCTGCTGTGTAAACTCTTTAGAATAATATGTTATAATCAGGTCTTAATTGAAGGAAAATATTCAATTTCAAGTGGGTCTGGCGGCAATCCGCGCGCTTAGCGTAAACAAGTTTAGACCTGCATTTGTGCGACGGAACGGAATCAAATGTACCGAATATTCAGCCGAATGTTCGTATTCGGTGAAACCCATGTTCGGCCCATCACTAATGTATACTGCTATAGCTAGTAGGTATATAGATACCAACTCATACTTTCGTAGTTTGTTGTAGGTTAACGATAATATGATAAAATATAATATGATACACACAACAACCATTATACTAGAGTAACAAGGTATGATTACAGTGATTATTGAGTATGAACGTGGAAATCGTTGAGATCAATGTCGAGGCTGTCTATAAATAGGGTAATTGACTCCAATTTTTTTATTATATATTACTTTATTATAAAGTAGAACCAAAACAATGACGTGCACTGAAAGAACTAATTAAATCGATCAAATAACAAAAAAGTTATAAGCATTTAAAGATTTGTGATTAGACAGAGATAGCAACATGAAATTGTGACGTCACACCTTACCAATGCCATAGTAGCTTCGTGCGGCTTCATACAAATTTTCGTTTTGCGAGAAAGGGATAGAAGATCCCCCCACTCCAAAGTTTAAACGCCTGTAACTTTGTAAATCTTCGTTGGATTTTAATATTTCTTTCACTGCACGTTACCATTTCCATCCTAGTTTATAATAAAGTAATATTTTTTATCAAATTCAAAAGTAGTGTAAGACCCCATTGTGAAATACCTATACTTATGCTGTCAAGGCTAAATGCCGTATTGTGAGAGGACCTTTATCGAACCAATGTTCGTTTTGGGCGCAAATAAAGCTTTATTTTGAGTTGTCGTGTCTGGGTATTTCCAGATGAACAAATCCATGTTTTCATTGAAATATATAATTATATACCTTGTTTCATAGATATTACTAATTCATACAAATATCACAGTTTAAAGATATTCTGTTCTATGTTATACCTCTATTGCTAAGATTTAAATATATCCGCTTCTTCTTTCTTTCATTACACAAAATTACGTTCGCAGTCACTAATTATGTTTTTCGTCAATAAAACCCTTTGCTTAACCCTACGTAAAAATTGTATATTTTACTACGTTACATAAATTAGTGATGGATATCACATTTACAAAAAACCGTTTTATGATTATAACTTGTAAAAGTTTGAAACAAAATCACCTGGCGACCTCAAAAATGAGTAAGTTAATGATATCGCCGATGTTTTGAATCGTAAAAATTCTCGGTACAACGCTCTGTCTTACGGAGAGTAATTTATGTGGTGAGCGGATTTTACGCATAAACCACCAACAACTCTTGAAATTGTACATCGTTCATTGAAAATACGTCTTTATTTTCAAACATCTAAAGAACCAATACAATTATCTATGCACAGTTTAAAGTTGTTCGTTGTTTTACAGCGACACACTTCATGTGGAGTTGTTTGATGGGTATTTTACTGCCTAGTCCTGATTACGCAGTTTCCTCTCACTTGGGAATATGTATTTGGGTGCTGGGAGAAGCGATTGTTTGTTGGAACATTAAAATTTATAAAAACTTTACGTGTGTTCCCTGAATAACCCTTTGTAGTGGGCGAGCTCTTGAGTCGCGGTTATTACTTCTTGTTAATTGAAGTGCATAAGGCGGAAATACACTAACTAGAATAATTATAAAAATAAAAAGCAAACACAAAAATGTTCAACTTATAAAGTTATAGGCAATGAAACACATTAGGTAAGACTTACATATATTTTTGTAATCTTCTTTTAATTTGCCTCATTTTGATATACCTCAACTAACTAATTTAAAAAAATAACGACTTACGATTTATCGCCAAAAATCCTCCCATTTCTTTTATAAAAACTCATAAATCTAAGTGGGTTTTTGAGACGAATCTAATAAAAAAAATACAAACAAAATTTAATAATTTTGTTAGTATTTTTTATTAGTTGTGTTAGTACCTAAGTAAGTTTTATTAGATTCGTAAGTTTTTTGGCAGTCGAGTACTTAATAATTTCCGGTACGGTAACTGGTTTTGTATTAAATTGAAATAGTACATAATATTATTTAAGCCTAAATTATGATAATAATAATAATAGCCAATCTTCTTGGACAAAGTCTGCGGACGACCACTGAGTACCTACCAATCTAAAGTTTATTTAAAAAAACCATTTTCATAATATTTTTGAAGCTTAAAGTGCATCGTGCTGTTTTCCACATTACCGAGAATACGTCATAATTCTCTCAGAACGTCAACAGCCAATAATAATTAATACTTGTGTATCCTTATTTTTATCAGTGTCTCAAAATATTCGAGATAAAACCCTTATCAGTCGGGTTCCTATTTTGTGTATTTGGCCATCTGTGAACACAGGCCGTTTAAAATTCAATATATTTCGCACCATAAATATCCAGCTTTACGAGCTATAACCTCGACACATGTCAAACAATTTGTTGACACTTCTAAAACCGACGAAATCGCTTATTTTTAATACTTCGCCGTGTTTGTTTTGACTGTAAATTCAGGCACAAAGATCAATAGTTCATCTTTAATATATTATTCCATAGTTTAAAGGGATTTTTTAATAAGTGCAAATAAAATGAAAAATAACCTAACACATTGCGTAAGAAAAACTTATTCATCGTTTTCGTAATCGTTGACAAATTCTGCCCCCCGATTGGCCGTCGTAAATCAGGGAACCAATCAGAACTTGTATGACGATTAAGATAACGATGAATACGCTTTCCTTACACAATCTATGGGAGACTGCTCACTGATCAGGATAAGCGCAGTAGGCAAAGCACTATCGATGTCGAAGTGATAATTAGTGTCGAAAAATGGAACAAAAATCCATCACACAATAAAATATAGCTAATGTTTCTTCCTAAAGGTAATAAGGCAGAATCTAGTTTTTTTTTTCTTGTAATCATAGTTCCGGGTTGAAATCACGTTTGACAATCGGCGCCGGCTGCCGTACACAAGGTCGAATACTTGTGTTGTTTTTGTTATAAAACTAACCTTTGTCCGCGGCGCCGTCTACCATAGTAGGTATTCATATTTTCTAAGCCAAACGGAATCGATATAATAATAGATTTTGCATGTGGAAAAATGTAGCCTATAGTACTTCATGTAGGCCTAACTTTATCCAGGGTACTTTTGACTTTATTTCAAGTAACATTCAAGTGGACTTAATAATTGCGGCATGAGGTAGTAACACATGCATACATGCAACAACACACAAACTCGCCTTTATAATATTAGTGTGACATATTAAAAACGGGCTCACCCGACGAATCTAACCTCAGGATCAATAAATATACCATGCCTATTTTTTTTAATAACTACCTATCGAGGCTGAGAGTTGAGACGAACAAAAAACCCATTTATCAGTCAATCCGGTCTCAAGATAATAGGTTACAGATAAATTCCAACAGAGAGTTTGTTGTATAGATTTTTATTTCAATCCACGATGGCGCGCCCCACTCTGTCAAACTCCATACGAATCGAATGAAACATAAGCGATTTTGATATAGTGACGCGCGTCTTCGTGGACTGAAATATCTATTTCTATGTCTATTCTCAATCTATAAGAAATTTGGATTACCATTTATGATAATTTTATTACAAGAATCAGCTGTGTAACCTAGCCCGCGCCAAAATCTAATATAAATTGGCAATCATTTACATTTGAATGGCGGGGTATTCCGACTTTATCATAAAACAGTTACGCGGCAAGGTCGGTCTTAATGTCGTAAAGGATTTCGACATTAATTCAATTGGCTCAAGTTACAATTTTATTTTATTGGAATCAGTCAAGGGTAAATTTCCTTTATAGTTTAGGTGGGTCGTCTTATTTCTGCTAAAAATAATTGAAATAAATTCCATAGCTGCCGACTTATTTCACTGTTCGCACCTCCTGTAATATCATAGGTTCGCACGGATAAATTGGTGGCACTTTAAATATTAATTTCGACCAACTAACGACCATGCGTTATTACTCCAAGATTAACCTTCCTTTACGTCTCGTTTACTTCTCGTCTACTTTTGTAAAACCGATTTCCTATATCCACGTTGATATTCCGAACGTTCCGTGATCCGTCCGACAGACCGAAACTTCGGAATCCGATAAGCTGCCATAACTATATGACCTAGAACGGTAAGTACATAATATGCAGAGTGTGACAGACGGACGGACGGACGGACGGAGAAAGCCTCACCATAAGGGTTCCATTTTTACCATTTCGGTATGGAACCCTAAAAATACGTGAGTGTTGTGGGACACTCGGTAGAAACAAAGTTTGGAATAACACCTAAAACAAAACTCCATTTTATAGTTTCATGTCACATGTATGATTTCACCCCTCACTCAATAGATGGGCGCTGTCTTCATATATGTATAACTTCTAGGTACGTGATTGTATGCGTCCACATTATCTTCTCATCATGTTACTACAAGAACTATAGTACAACAGAAGAGTACTGAAAAGTCAATAAATTATTCAATTTACATTCATGTGACGGTAGCGAAACGGTCAAGACATAATATGCACAGTGGAACGAAAAGGTTCGTCAATTTTTAAACAGATTCGTTTGCACTAGTCCAGTGGTTCCCAAACTTATTTTGTCTACTGCCCACTTTGAGAATAAATATTTTTTTAGCGCCCCCATTTTTTCACCTATTTAAAAACCACTATAACTTCAAATTGAATTAATTAATTATTGTGACCTATATATGTATATTAACGGAGAATTCTAAACGAAACTTTTACTATAACCCGCAACTTGAAACCTGAGCGCAGTAGGTAACATACAACGGCGCTTAAGGTCTCAAGTTAACTCTTACGGGCTCCACCTGCCAATAAGAATGATTATTGAAACGCAACTTTATAGTATTAAAACAGAGTATCTTTTATTAAAAATATAACTAAAATAATCAATCCTTATATAAAAACTAATGTGAAGGATGAATCTGATGCTGTTTAATAAGTTTGTTGATATCAGGTTCCAATTTACTCAAGAACAGTCGCAAGTCGCCACGTTCGGTAACAAGCAAACGATTTCGCTTTTTAGTAAGCAATGTTGTCACAGCACTAAATCCACGTTCACACAAATATGACGATGGGAATGCTATCAAGAATCGTTGAACGATTGACCACAATCCAGGGTACAATTGCGGGATCGGTTTTTGTAGCCAAAATTCTTGGTAACCATTTTTGAACTTGATTTTTATTTCCTCGTTTGTTGTCAATTCTATAAGTTCTTCTTCCAGCTGAGGTGACATTGCTGTGTTGACATTTGAAAACGGATCCAACACCCAGTCTGGTATTTCCAAGTTCAAAATGTCCTGGTATCGTTCGGTGAAGTCAATGTGGAGGTTTTCCAAATGTTGGCAGTAGGCAAACAATTCGTCGTTACTGCATGATACTGATAAATTTGGAAAATTGTGAAACTCACGTCTGCCCAGATTCTTTTTGTGTAGAAGCAGTTTGGCTGCGAAAGCAGCAACGACGTTTTTTGTTTTAATTAAATTTAGTTTATCGCCTTGCATTTGGAGATTCATGTCGTTGAATAATTTATACAGGTCTGTCATGTAAGCTATATCATTTTTTGATGTTATGAGCTTGTCGTGCAATTCTGTATCTTTAGTTTCCAAGAACTCTATAACAGAGTCAAACAGGTTGTAAAATCGAGTCAGACAATTGCCTCTTGATAGCCAACGAACTTCAGTATGATACAACAAACGGTTGAAATCCTCGTCATTAGTAACACAAAGCTGATGAAATAATCTATCATTCAAAGAGCTGTTGCGGATTTTATTGACTGCTTTGATGACATATTGCAGTGATTGAAATAGTTTTTCACTTAAGTTTCTAGCAACTAAATGTTGTCTATGAATAACGCAATGTACACCAAGGACATCTGGAATTTTATTTTTTAAGTACGCTATGAAGCCTTTATGGCACCCTGTCATAGCCGGAGCGCCATCCGTAGCAACTGAAATAATATTTTTCAAAGGAATCTCTTTCTCATCGCAAAACTTTTCCAATGTATTGAATATGGTTTCACCTTTTGTATCGGTCTCTAAATTTCTAGCAAATAATAGTTCTTCACATATTTTCTCATCTTTAATAAACCTCACGTAAGACAACAACAATGCTTCATTAGTTGGTAAAGTGGACTCATCGAGCTGAATTGAGAATTGACTTGTCCTCAGGTGATCGCACAATGATTCTTCAATGTTTTCAGCCATTTCATCAATTCGTCTTTGCACAGAATTATTACTCAAAGGAATTTTTCGGATAATATCTGCGGCCGGTTTATGAAGCACAGTAGTTATTACTTCATTTATTGCTGGCAATATTAACTCTTCTCCGATGTTATGTGGTTTGCCTTTTTGAGCAATTAACAAAGAGATATTGTACGAAGCTCGAAGTCCGTCGTCATCTTGCTTAGCAGCCGCCGAAAATAGTTTTGCTACACTTGGCTGTGTATTATGCTTCTTCTCTAGGTCTTGAAAATATGCTACATTCTTGTCTTTCTTATCTGGATGCATTTTATTCATATGATCTTGCAGCCTTGAAGGCTTCATTGCTTCATTCGAAAATGTTTTTAGACATAGAAGACACAAAGGCGACGATGGGTTTGTGAGATTTTCAATAAATCCGAATTTAATATATTCCGCACAGTATTGCCGTCTCTTCTTTTTTACTTCCGACATTGTTTTGCAATGAGAAATACGTTCAACTTCGCGAGTAGTGTAGAGGAGGTGTAAGTAGTGCTCATCTATTACGCGCGAGACCACAAATGAAAATAAAATAAATATTACATTGTTTATATAGAAATGCTTAAGCAGCACGCACCGACAGGAATAAAACAAACATGCATAAACTCGTTAATCTCATTCGACACTCAATCGTACTCAACAAGTCCGAACAAGTATTCAATGAATCATCCGACTGCTACAGGAATGCACAATTCGGGTTATTTAACAAAAACTTGTTAAAACATGATAGATATCTACGAGTACTAATAACTATTAAAATGCGAAAGTGTGTCTGTTGCCTTTTTATTTGTGTCTACTTTCATTACGAAACGGAGCGACCGATTGACATGATGATTCATTTTTTCTATATTCAATAAAATATGACAGATATATGAACTACGCGGAGAGAAATATAGAATCGAGTTTGAGCAATCTTTTAATTCATATTAGTTGATGTTCACAAGTTGTTGTTGAGAGTCGAGAGCTCTTGCAGTTAAGAGGTTGTTTAAGAGGCCTACTAGCTAAATAAAATTACAAATCACCCCCCCGCCTCGACACAACGCCCCCATTTTCTTTCTGGGTCTCTTACCGCCCCCCTTGAGACCTGCAGCGCCCACAAGGGGGCGTTATCGCCCACTTTGGGAAAGACTGCACTAGTCGATTGTTTTGGTATTTTGACATTATAGAATCTTGCAGTACTAGTGCAAGCGAATATCGACACTAAGGTGACGAACCTTTTAATTCCCCGACTATACTTATATTTTGACTAGGTAAAGTGTAGAGTTTGTAAAGTAAGAGCTTGTGGAGTTAGGGTGTGTAGAGTTAAATGTCTTCCTCTACATGAGAACTGATAACTTTTTGACAGTAAGCCGTCTTGGCAACATTTTACATGAAAATGTTTTTAGTCGAATACTTTTCTCCGTTTGTTCTCGTTAACGTCGTTACATTTGCGTTGCTTGTGTTCACGAATGATTCTAGCAACGTCGAATACTAAACAGTCAGTGATAAAAATTCCTCGAGATTCCAGGCGTGGGTATTTTGTTACAAATTCATCAATTTTCATCCGCACGGCGCGATGCGCTGAATTAATTAATTGCCCGTATCGAAATACATGACGCGCATTTATTGCCTCGTTAATTATTGAGTTCCACAATGCCAATCCGATAAAGATCTAAAAATAAGTAAAATAATACACAAGTGGGCTGCTTTAAAATAACTGATATTCCACTTTGGGATTAGTTTTTATGAAGAATTTAAGGGATATTTACATCATAATTGCCTTATACTAAACAGACGACATTGTACCCAAAACATTTTTCTAAACACTGAGAAAATTATTTTACCACTATTGACATAGAGCGTATTTCAAAACGCAAAATGGTCCAGAATCGTAAAATTTAATTTATGAAGTGCATTCAATTTTACACTCTACATTAGGAAACGTAAAGTAAATTTTTTCAGTGTTACTACTAATGTATTTACTGTATGTGGCAGTACATATACGTCATATCGATGCCATGAGCTTGTGAATTTATGATAGGTATAATCTAGAATTACTGGATGATTTGCTAACACGTGCACGTTCAAGTAAACAAGTTATTTCGTCACCACTGTTCGCGACTTGTACTTGAAACTACTTAGTGGGTGACAGAGTTGGCTGCTAAGTATTAAGTTATAGATAAGCATACTAAAGTTAGTAAGTAACTAAAATACATAATTAACTTTAATCTAATTAATTACAAAAAAAACCTACTAAGTAACTGCACGAAAACTGTAGCTGCTCTTATGTAGAAACCGAATGTTACAATAGGAATACAGAGTTATAATAAACGTATATACTACAAGTTTTTAAGTACGATGTTAGTAATTGATATGTAAAAAAGTTATTATGATGTAAAACAACAGCTAACTGATAAAATATAATAAGACTCAAGATTGCACAACATTTCTAAAGCAATATTTTTTTAACGATGTCGGCTTTGCAGCATGCTTACTACTTATTAACCATTCTTAAGGGGCTATGAATTAATAATAACACATTGTCAACACATACGGCATACAAAAGGCTATAACAATAAACAAATTATGTGTTATTGTTGTTTGTAGTCGCGGCAAAGGTACAAAGATATGTGTACATCGTATAGGGAATGTAAATGTTGTCATCATTCCATCATCACCATTCACCACTTTATAACAGTCTGCAGACGTCTAAAGCTGGATATACATCTATCAGAAGTGGACAACACTATGCCTTATATAGAGCTTTCCTCTTCCAATGGAAATGTACGTTGGAGATCTTAATAATATAATTTTCGTTTCTTCACAATGTATTAGGTGCGTGTAAGTTATTTTTTCGTTCGTTTCAGCCGACGGACGTCCACTGCTGGACAAAGGCCTCCTGCAATGATTTCCAGCCCGCACGGTCCTGCGCTAACTGTATCCAGCGCTTTCCTGCGACTCTTTTAATGTCGTCAGTCCATCTGGTCGGAGGCCTGCCAACACTGCGCTTACCCGTGCGGGGTCGCCATTCCAGTACTTTGGGTCCCCAACGTCCGTCGGTCCTACGAGCTATGTGTCCCGCCCATTGCCACTTCAGCTTCGCGATACGTTGAGCTATGTCGGTGACTCTGGTTCGTCTACGGATCTCCTCATTTCTGATTTGATCCCGCAGAGAAACTCCGAGCATAGTATCTGGGGACACGGTAGTGTCCCCGCCAAGACGAGCCAAGCGAAGCGCGAGGGCACTACCTATCTTTTCTCGAAGTGTTTCGCCGTATTTTTAAACCCTTATAACTTAGGCCTGAATTATTTCAGATAATCAAAATTCTCGGAAAATGATGTCGCCAGTGAACTTATTAAACCTATAAAGTTTCAATTTTATAGGTCTTATACTTTAGATTTTATTGACGTTTAAAAAACCCAAATTTCGTCACTGACTGACTGACTGACTGACTGACTCGCTGATGATCATCAAAATTCCTAGGTACTTCCTGAAGACCTAGAAAGCTGAAATTTGGTATATAAGCTAGTATTAGCACACAACCAACAAAAAAATTCCAAAAGTAGGAAATTTAACCCCCCAACCCCTTAAAATAGGGGATGGAAGTTTGTATGAAATTACCGCAAATATTGATGCTAGAGGTCTCAAAATTGATATAGGGACTCTTTGTAATAAACAATTAAATACGTGTTTTAGGATTTTTAGTTAATCACCCCACATCCATAAAATTAGGGGGTTGGAAGTTCGTATGGGGTTTCCCATAAGTATATAGGTATAATAAAAACTTAATTTCATGTTAGATATCTGCTAGTAATGCTAGTAAATATATGGAAAACACGTAAATTTTTCCACTGATTCCAGTGCCCAAGCGGCCAAGCGTCCAAGTGCCCAGTGCCACGTGCCCAGTAATATTACACGTTTCAAGCCCAAGTTCCAAGCATTTCATGTTTAACGAGCCGAGTTTCACTGCACGTCGAGTGACCATGATCCAGTTCTCAGTGACAAAAACCCACATTGAGCCGAGTGCCCAGTGCCCAGCGTAAGCTGTCGAACGTGCCAAGTGTCAAATCTGATTTTGAATAGCGTTATATAGCGCTCAAATACCTGCTTAGTGCCCAAAGATGCTTAAAAGTGGGTTAAAATCACGTTCAAAAATTTCGTTACATACCTACCTACGTAGAACTACAAGAACCAAGTAGGCAGGTACTAAGTTCTCTCATTTAAATGGCAGACGGCACTCGGACAAAACTTAAAAGTATCATCTAGTGACGACCCTGTGGAAACGCACGTGTGGATTATTAAAAAAAATCGTCCAGTGACTTAGCGCAAGCGAGTAGGTAATTAACCAAATAAAAAATATAGTCGTAAACAACTTACAAAAAGAAGTGAAATCCCAGCAAAAACATTTTCATGTAAAATGTTGCCAAGACGAGAACATGTGGCTCACACTATCAAAAAGTTATCAGATCTCATGTAGAGCAAGACTTCTAACTCTACACGCCCTAACTCTATAAATCCTAACTTTATAAACTCTACACTTTAGTCAAAATATATTATGTCTTGGCTGTTTCGTTACTGTCACATGGGTGTAAAGTAAAATATTTTTCACTGACTTTGTACTTTTCTGATATACAATACCTAGTTTCTGTAGTAACGATTATTTATTAGATAGGTATTAAGTCTCCTCAGAAACTGCACTTAGGTTTTACTAACTGCATTGGTTTCAAATACTTCATCATACTTTGTAAAAGTGTGTTCCTTTGTTTTAGAGGATATTTTTAATAAATGGAAGTTTTTTCCCATAACAATGGTGATACCATTTAATTTTAATGTGAAATTTCTTGAATTTTGCATGGTCCATTATGCCACTTGCAAAACTCTATTAGAAAAGTACTGAACAGTGAATAAATTCTTCACTTTACGCCCATGTGACGGTACCAAAACAGCCAAGACATAATATATTTTGACTAAAGTGTAGAGTTTATAAAGTTAGGATTTATAGAGTTAGGGCGTGTAGAGTTAGAAGTCTTGCTCTACATGAGATCTGATAACTTTTTGATAGTGTGAGCCACATGTTCTCGTCTTGGCAACATTTTACATGAAAATGTTTTTGCTGGGTAAGTTATTTTTTACTTTATTGTAATGCAAAAGGGAGATGGCGCCAATGTCTAAGCTATAAAACTAACAGAGTCATAAGAATCTCAATACTCCCCAGGTTTCTTGTCTAATTGAAGGAGGTTTGACCAACTCTGTGTTTAGTATGACATCACGCATCTTATTATCAAAATACTTCCCCAACAATTCCCAACAATACGAGTTGATGAGCGGAAGACTGGCACAGAAACCACGCTATAATTATTGTACTTTAGGAATTAATTATCTGTGATAGCCCATTAGCCCCTCCACAGACCAAAGAACACTCTCGTCTGAGGTCGGGAGTACATCTCTGACTTTTTGAAATGTTCGTGAGCATTTGTGGACACTGCTATATCACTTGCGTAGCGGTCAAGGGAAATATCGTGAGGAGACGTGCACGCTTGAGACTTCACCATCACTATACGTTTAAGGCTACAGGCAAATCTTGACAGATCCTGTGTCCAGAAGTGGGACATAAAAAGGGGTTACTGAAGATGATAATGAAGAAACAAAACTCAGGATGGCCTTTGAAACAATTAATTAGAGCATAACCAAAATGTAGTCCGCTCGGGTGACACGCCACGACTCGGTCAAAGATAATAAGGAGGTAAATGGGTCAAGCAACGGAACCATTGCACTGCAGGAGTGCAGTCGATGCATAGCGATCCAATACGCTCACCGCTAATAGTTGTGCAGCTGCGCCCGCGTTGGCGCCGTTGCCGCCACGATCCGCACCACACAACAACACACAAACTACAACATAATATAATACGCGTTTTCAAAACAAAGCACTCGCAACTGGGGCACTAAGTAAATATAAATAATTTCATTGTTGCTTACTAAAGATGAGGCAACGATGGCCCAATGGTTATTTATATTATGGGTTACAGTTTACACAGGCTTGCAACAATCAAAAGTGTGTAAGTATGTTTTTGTGTGTGTATGTTTGTTACTGCGACACGCCCCAAACATCGAACCGATTTGGCTGAAAATTGGAATGGAGATAGTTACCCTGGATTATAAGATAGGCTACTTTTTTACCCGAAGAAAAAATTATGATTTTCGCGGAATTTGTGAAAACCCAAAATTCACGCGGGCAGTGCCCCAGGCGCCCGCTAGTAATTAACATTATAGATATTATACCAACGCCAATAAATAAATACTTGCATAACTTTGAAAGAAAACCATCGGGAAGCCTGTATGCAGAGACTCTATTGTTTTAAAATGTGTGGTGGAAGCATTGATATAAATGTGTATTTAACTCAATGGGTGGAAGATCTGAAAGTTGAGACAAGATGACATTGAAAAAAATATAGCTATGAATATATATATATATATATATATATAAGACATTGAGGATTTCCAAAAGCAAACCACAAATTGTTTCTCTGAAATAACAAAGATTTGTTTTATTTAACAAGTATTTACAATTATCAAGTTATTATCAAGTTACGACAATTACACTTCTATCTCACCTGAAATAACAAAGAAACGACATTTAAAGTTCACTATATCTCGAGTCCTCAATCACATTCTTTCTATAAGTTTTATAACAATAAAATGCACAAAACAATCTGCGCGTCACACGCCATTTTAAATCATAAACACAGATCACTAATCACTATATCATAGATACGCGCCAGACAGCTGATACGCGAAGCGCGGCAAATTCAAATGAATGAAATGTCACTCATTTCATTACATCTCCCCCCCTAAGAGCGAAAATTCTAAGCAATATATCTGTAAAATGTACTTATAAGTCATCTTCATATTCATTATCATCTCCTTCATCTTCTTCAGCCTCTGTTATGACAGGTTGCAATTTTGTTATATGAAATAATGTTGATTCTGTTTTTCTGTTGCCTGTATCAATCCTATAAATGGAATTCGATATTTTCTCTATTATCTTGAAAGGGCCTATTTTTATTTCGTCTAATTTCTTTCTATTCAGTCTATTTCCATTTTCTACATATACACTGTCTCCTACATTAAATTCTTGCATTTTTCTATTTCTATCAAATATTTTCTTGTTATACTCATGAGATTTTATTGTATTCTCTAATGCCAATCTTCTATCAGCAATCCACTTGTCTTCCTTTTCCATCGTTTTGAATTCATTTGGTAGAATACTGACATTTGTACCATCCAGTAAATATTTTGGTGCAAAACCTGTAACGGAGTGTTCTGTTTCATTATATTTTTGTATACATTCTCTTGCCAGTGTTGTCCATGTTCTCTTATTATTTTTCTCATTCATTTTACACCTTATTTTATTTACTATTGTTTGGTTTAATCTTTCATTCAAGCCGTTCGAGAATGGTGTATTCACGGCTGTAAAAATTAGTTTAATATTATTTTCCTGCAAAAATTGTTTAAATTCTCTTGAATTTATGCCCGGATATTGATCTGTCAGGATAATTCCAATCTCATCTGTCTCTAGTACTTTCTTTGTTAAATTTATAAAGTCACATGCATTCTGGGTTTTCGAAGTCGCAATAAATGCATATCTTGTGTAGTGATCTACTAAAAGGTGTAGATATTTCTTTGTAGACCTAGATCCTCCAAATCCACCAATAGTATCCATTGACATTATTTCAAATGGTTTGGTAGCTGGTCCCAGTTGTGACATTAATCCAATTTTTTTTTGACATCTTGATTTATTTTTTATGCATATTTCACATGTTTTACAAATATTTATGATATTTTTTGTTAGGTTTATAGCCGTATATATTGAACTTATTTTTTTCTGCAGTTGTCTGATCCCAATATGGCATAAATCTTCATGCACCTTTTTCATAAGTTTTTTACTAAATTCTTCTGAGAGGATAATCTTTTCCTGTTTCTTTATTTTTTTATAATAGATATTATTTTTTAGTATTAAATTTTGTTTCTTTTCTCTTATTGTTTCATTTTTCTCTTGGTCTCCAACTATATCTTTTATTTGTATTAAATTAACTATTCTCAATGTTTCCTCTCTGTTATCTTCTGGTTCTAATACAGGGTTTCGGCTCAAACAGTCAGCTTCTACATTTTCTTTACCAGGTATATATTTTACGGTAAAGTCATACTGAGATAGGTAGTATGTGAGATCACCCAATTCTTCATCTGTCCTGCATTTAATGTTCATGTTCTCTAGAGGTTTGTGATCTGAGTAAATGGTGAATTGTTTTCCGATGAGCCAGTGCTGCCAATATTTAACAGCTTCTTTCATAGCAAGACATTCTAAATATATAGCCTTTTTCCGTTTTTGATGTTCATTCAATTTTTTTGAGAAATATGCCACCGGTTTGTCTTTACCATCTAGTTGTGTCTGTTTTAATATTGCTCCAATGCCCTCCAAAGATGCATCGGTAAAGATTTTGATTGGTAAGTCTTTGTCGAATATTTCCAAGACCGGTTGCGAACATAAATATCTTTTTATCAGATTGAATGCTTCTTCACATTTCTCTGACCATACAAATTTCTCGTTTTTTCGTAATAAATTGTGTAATGGATCTAAGATAATTGCACTTCTTGGTATATAGTCATGGTAGAAGTTTATTTTTCCCAAAAATTGTCTGATGTTCTTTTGCGTCTTAGGAGTTGGAAAGTTCCTTATTGAAATCAAATTGTCTTTTAGTGGTCTTACTGAATTGTTCTGGATTATATGGCCGAGGTATTTTACCGAGTCTGAAGCAAAGGTACATTTCTTAAACTTCAGTCTAAAGCCTTCTTTAATTATTGCCTCTAATACATTTCTAATGTGCCTTATATGTTCTTCAAAGGTAGACGAGTATATCAAAATATCATCAATATAGTTAACAGAGTATCCTGTGAGATTGTGTTTTCTTAGAATATTGCTTAAGATTCTCTGGAAAATTGCTGGTGATGTTTTCAAGCCAAAAGGGAGGCAGGTCCACTGGAAGTGGCCATCTTGTGTGACAAATCCTGTTTTACTTCTGTCTTCCACCCGTAATGGTATTGCCCAAAATGCTGAGTTTATATCTAGTGTAGTAAAATACTTGCAATTTCTAGTTTTAATAATTAGATCATCTATCAAAGGAAATGGTTGAGCTTGTGGTATAACTATTTTGTTTAACTCTCTGAAATCTACACATAAACGGGATTTTCTATTTTCACCTTTTTTAAACGCCAATGTCACTGGAGCAGCGAAAGGACTGTATGATTCTTCTATTAAATTGTTCTTTAGTAACATCGATATTTGCTCTTCAATTTCTAATCTATCTTGTATTGTACATCTGTATGGTCTTTTACTACAATATTTATTTACTTGTAAATCTATGCGAGCTTCATAATCTTTAACTGAACCTATATCATACTTGTCCTTAGCAAATATTGTTTTATATTCCTTTATAATTTGCTCTATCTCAATTTTCTTTTGATTATCTAAATGGTCTGTCATACTTATAAATTCCTCTGTTTCTATGTGTTCATTGAAATTTACTGTATATTTTTTTATATTATTATCTTCATTTCTGTTATCTTTAGACATCCTGTCTATTTTATTTGTTATTTTCTTTTGTTCTATCTGTAAGTTCTCATTTTGGGTTAATCTGAATTTCTTTATCATATCTAATCCGATTATGAAATCATCAAAATCTTCATTTTCTACTATGTATACATCCACCTCTTCTTCTAAATCAAATATTTTAATTTTTATTGTTATCAAGCCATCCATCTTCTTCACACCATTAACCGTTTTCATGTATGCTATGTTCACATCATCTTTTTTTTCTTTTACTTTTATTAATCTTGAATTTATTATAGAAATCTGTGAGCCTGAATCATAAATACCACTCACTTCTAGTTTATTTTCTAATAAAAGCTTGATTTTGATTAATGGTGTGCTTACTAGTTTTTTTTTTTCAGTATTTATGTCTACTTCAATTATGGAGTTATTGTTTACATTTTTAGTTTTAAGAACTTTTTCAGGTTCATTTTTATTTTTCTTGAACCAACATGACTCCTCCGGATGATATCTAATTCCTTTGTCCAAAGACTCACAAGTCTTACATGACTTCTTCTCATAAGTTTTATTTTTATTATAAAATGTACTGCTCTTTATGTTAGTTGAGTTTTTCTTATACATCGTGCCTTCATATTTTCTTATCTCGTTGAACAAGTCAGTAGTGTTGTTGAGTTCATCCCTGTTTAACTTACTTAAGATAAATCCAGGTAAACCAGTTGCAATAAGATCTATCATTGTTTTGGAATCTATAGATTTGTTTATATCTAATAAAAGCCGTTCTTTTTTTATGGCATAATCAATTAACTGTCCTTCTTTATACCTAAATGCGAGAGCATATGTGACTATGTCCCATCCTTGGTTTTTAAAAGTTTCTAAAAACTTGTTTTTCCATTCACTCCATTCAGAATTTATTGTTAGTTTTATGATCATCGAGCTATACCAATCCAAACAAGGTTTATCTAAAAATAACCTCAAAATATCTATTTTTGTCTCATCTTTTGTTATATTAAAGCGCGCACACTCTTTTTCAAAAATTTCTATCCATTGCATCGCATTAGGATTTTTGCTTGTGAATTTTTCAATAATAAATTTTTCTGAGATATGTTTTAAGTTATGTTGACTTTCGTTCTTAGTTGTAGTTTCTATTAATTGTTCCAAGATTTGCTGCAAAGTGTCATTTTTGTCCTTTGCTTGTGTTGTGCTCACTTCATCTAAATATTGATCTAAAAATTGCATATTACCTTCCTCATCTACATATGTTTTCTTTAGATTTTCATCCAACTTTATCCATACTTTTCTACTCTGGTGTCTTTTTTTAATGCTATTTTTTACTTTTGTGAAAGTGTTCGTTTTAACAATATATGTATGATGACTCACCGGCTTCAGTTCCTCGGGTAAAACATAACATTTTCCTTCTTCAGTAGATATTGAGGTTATAGCTAATACATTTGATTTGCCATCATTTGAGGCTATCATTGTAAACTCGAATTGAAGCCGGTCCATCTTCTTTTAGTTCACAAAAATGTCGTTTTATAAGACATTGAGGATTTCCAAAAGCAAACCACAAATTGTTTCTCTGAAATAACAAAGATTTGTTTTATTTAACAAGTATTTACAATTATCAAGTTATTATCAAGTTACGACAATTACACTTCTATCTCACCTGAAATAACAAAGAAACGACATTTAAAGTTCACTATATCTCGAGTCCTCAATCACATTCTTTCTATAAGTTTTATAACAATAAAATGCACAAAACAATCTGCGCGTCACACGCCATTTTAAATCATAAACACAGATCACTAATCACTATATCATAGATACGCGCCAGACAGCTGATACGCGAAGCGCGGCAAATTCAAATGAATGAAATGTCACTCATTTCATTACATATATATATATATATATACTAGTAGGGCGCGTGAGTGCGCGGGCCACATGTGGCCCGCGTGCAGTCTTCCCGCTTATAAAGGTATCGCCGTCATCTCCATCGCCCATTGGAATCCGATTGGCAGTGAGTTGAATAAATTACCAAGGAGCACTGTCATGGTTTTAAAGATAGTTACGGGCAGTTCGAAGAAAAAAATACGCTGAACCTCATCGGATGAGGTTCAGCGTATTTTTTGTTCGAACAGCCCTTAACTATCTTTAAAACCATGACAGTGCTCCTTAATCATCATCCAAATCCTAGATCATTGTCTCTTCTCATAGTATGTACATTTTCCATGGAAAGATAAATTCCGCCACAGTGAATTATTTTCCATGCATCCCGTAGAACTTTAGATCCTGATCACCTCTTGCTAAGAAACCACTCTCTTATCTTTTATACTTTCCGAGATAGAACAACACGAAATTTGTATGGCGGCCATTTTGGTTTTTTTTCAGCTCACTGCCAATTGCCTGAAGTTCCGAGTATTTTTTGTTTCAGCAGTCCCCACCTAACTATAATACCTTGTCCATGCTCCTTGACTGTCTTTAAAATCATCAATCATCACCTCATTCCATATTTTTCTCTGGTAGTCATCTAAAAATTCGCATCAATGCACTTCATGTTTTACAACTCGTAGTCTCTTCAATATTCCCCATACATTTTCTATGGAAAACTAAATTCCGCCATTTTGATTTTTTTTCTATCCATCGAATAGACCTTCGGGTCCTGATCATTTCTCGTCAAGAAACCACTCTTCCAACTTTTATACTTTTCGAGATGAACGCCGATGAAGTTTGTATGGCGGCCATCTTTTTTCCGCCATTTTGAATTTTTTTTCCGCTAACTGCCAATTGGATGACGTTTCGAGTGACATTTGGTCGAGCACCCCCCACCTATCTCCAATACCTTGGCCGTGCTCTTCACCCGTCTTCGAAATCCTCAATCATCAGCTCTCTCCGTATTTTTCCTCCGAATGAATTTTTCCCTTGTATACGAAATGGTTGTTGAAAAAAAAATTTTCCATACAAAATTGTTCAGGAGAGGTGATCAATGAGTCAGTGGCCAATCAGCACGAGCAGCTATATATGTATTAATATATATATATATATATATATATATATGTATAGAGATCTCTTCCCGCTAAATGTTGATCATTCGCGACGTCACGCGAGTACTTTGTTGATCCGAAAACACATGTTGATCCGACGCCTTTTGTTGATCCAATATGCATCTCTGGTAACTAATGTGGCTCCAACCGGATCAACATCTACACTCATGGAACTTTTTACTAGCGTTCGCAGAAGTTGATCCGATATACAAATCCACCTTGCGATGGTTACCGTAAAACGGGGATAATAGGAATGGCGGGGTAAATAGGAATAAATTTCTGACTTTCTAAACTGTCCTGTTATTTGTCATCCTAAGCATGAGAGATCAATTGTTTTTTATTTTTGAACGAGCTTATTATTTTTGCTACTGGCAAGACTAACCACTTTTAAACTAGCCAATCAGTTTATATAAAAAAATCGCGTTCAAAGTGAGGTCGTCGTGGACACGTGAAATTTGTTGTTTTTAACTTTAAGTTTTCGATGTGTTCTAATGAGGAAGTGGTGAAATTGATTTGATTATTATAATAATAGTAGATTGAAATTTGAAGGAACAATAAGAGGTAAGCAAATAATTGCGTAATTTCATCGTAAACCTTAATTTTAGATGAATGCTCGTTTTAGGGTTATTTTGGGGATAAAATGAACGCGAAGGGGGGAAATAGGCACAGGAACAGGTATAAATGGAACAGCAAGGGGGTTATTTGGTTCGCACAAGAGGTAAATAGGAATCATGAAATAGGGTTGTCAAAAACCAAAGTTTAATTACTATAATACTTAATTAAAGTTAATTTTACTTCTAAACTTATTAAAGTTAAAAACGATTACTATTAAACTTATTAAAGTTAAAAACTATTACTATTAAACTTTTTAAAGTTAAAAACTTTTGGCCGTAAACCATTATTGACATTATACACAATAATAAAAATGAATATTTAAGTAAATGTCGCCAGTTTATGGGTGCCAAAAATGCTTGATTTGCCACCAACAGTCAGGCCACCGTTCGCTCAGCAGCCACCTATAGAATTTTGACAGATGGCGCTACTGTATTTTTAATTATGAATAATGAATTGAATCTATTATGAATAATGATTGATATAATCTAAATCACTTATTTTACTCTTCATTGAGTGAAGCATTGTATTCAAATAGTACAACTATTTTCTTGAAAAACATTTTAATGTCTTAATGTTTTTTTTTTTCAGAATGGCTCGTAACTACACACCCAAGCCAGGCTGTTATGTTTTGTTGATTTGAATGAAAAAGTATTTTTGTTTATTATTTTTTTTGCTAACTTCTTCATTTTTTTATTTAAGTAACTTGTAAGCTAAACATTTAATAGTAATTTTGTATAAGCTATTCTAAAAGGCCATAAATAAATAAGGAATAGACTGATTATAATACTGTTTTTCTAGCTCAATGCCATAGTTTTGTTACTTGTATATGTACCCTAGCTACAATAAAAACTTGATTTCAAAAAGTTTTTATTTTTACTATACCTACCTACAGTCTACACACATAAAATAAGTTAAGCAGCATGATTAGATTAAATAAACTGAAACTTTTTTTAAATTAGGTAGGTAGGCACTTACTTTGGATAAATATTGGATTTGGATAGACAGCCCTGAGTAAAATTCCTATTAACCCCTCTCCTGAACCTATTATCCCCATCGGGGGTAAATTGGAATCCAGCATAGTTTTTGGTAAATATTTTAAAATCTGGCAATATTTTGAGAATCCAAAGCTACTCAACATCTAAAACAGCTTGCCATCCACCCTAGACAGTATCTTAACATACCCAATGTGTTGCGGAATAAGGTTTAAATTCGAGTTGAAGTTGGAAATCGTACCAATTTACCCCGTTTTACGGTACGGAAAATGTTGATCCAATTCAAATGAGCCAATCAGAGCACGGCAAACGATCGGATTGGCTAAAAGCATCCGCGACGTTGCCGCTTCGTAGGTTTATACAAATATCTTTATTTGAAAGTATCCAGTTTTAGAAATTAGTTTGAGTATAGAGCTTGGTCAGTAACTTTGCGACTAATTCGCTAAGTTGGACTTTTTCGACTATGATTTTTATATAAACCTGTGAAGATACTACTACCATTGTCGCAATTTGAATGTTGAAAGTAGGCGGCAGAGCGTTAGATGGAAATGCAGGTCACGCAGCCCTCTCGAAGGATACCCACTAGGTGACTAGGCGTTGCCGTGTGCCATCCATAAGTTGCCGGCCTGCTGATGACAGACGTTAGGAGCCGTCCGTCGTCAAAACCGGTGGGTTATGACCTGGCGGGAGCGTAGTGCATACAAAAGTGAATCCCGTACTCCCGCCAGCGGGTCCGTCGTGGACACAGACAGTTTTAGTGGGTGCAACTTAACCCATATGTTTCCCCTTGCCGGAGTGGTATGCTTTAGGCATTTTCTGTCTATAAATAAAAAAAAAAACCGGCCAAATGCGAGTCGGACTCGCGCACCGAGGGTTCCATACTACAAAAGAAGTAAAATTTTTTAAAGAATTACTTTTGTTCATGAATTTACGAGTATAATTTACATGTAGGTACTTTTTTTGGCGAACCGCAAACATAACTTTGTTTTTGGCGGTTTATTGTTTTTATTAAAAAAATAAATAATTAAAAAAATCAAAAAACCCGACTGCAAAAATGTCAACTAAAATGCAATAACTTAAAAGACTGAAACAAGGCGGACAACGAAAACAAAATTATAATAAACTTAAAAAGATGCAATTTTTACTTCATTTTAACAAACAACATTATGAGCTGAAAGCTTTAGTTAAATTTTCGCATTCAATTTAAAAATATAGGCGGGACCTATTTTCGCAAATTATAAATTAACATAGAGAAAATTAATAGGTCCCGCCTGCTTTATTTTTAAATTGAATGCGAAAATTTAACTAAAGCTTTCAGCTCATAATGTTGTTTGTTCGGGAAAAACTGAGATTACAAATAGAAATAGAAAAAATCTTTATTTCACATAGGCCTAACTTACAGACTTATGAAAGGTCATTTATATTATTTAATATAAAACGATATGGTGATAACTATTATTCGACTTAAAACTAAGTTTACCCTCGGTTCCAACGCGCCCTGCACTGAGAAGAAGCCCACAACAAACTCAGCCGGGTTTTCTTTTATTTGTTTTCACCATTTTACATAGGTAATCTCTTAAAAATTAATTGAGCTAATAAAATAGCAGTAAAAATGCACAATATAAAGTACGACACACATTTGGTCAATACAAGATTAACGCTATCAAAAACTACAAATATTACCATTTTGAACGCATTGATCGACTGTTTATAATTCCAAATTAATTCGAAACATATGACTTATGTATATTTTTGTAATCTCATTGTAATTCCCTTCATTTTGATACCCCACTCGATAGGTTTGGTTATAAATATTTTGTAAATGACTGACAATTTTAGGCCCAAAATCCGCCATTTTGCTTTTTATTTTCAAAAACCTATCTAAGAACACTTGGGTTAATGAGACAAATCTAACGATACCATTAACGTCAAAATCCATCCAGCCGTTTGGAAGATACGTGGTCATAAAGAAATTTACATGCATACATACAAGATACGCGCGAAAAACATAACCCTTCTTGCAGTCGGGTAAAAAAGTATAATAGTTAGAGAGTTAATTTTATTTTTCCTGTAAAATATACGTTAATTTCTATTAATCATAATTATTTCAGATTTTTCGATTGAAATTTTGAGGACCCGGTATTCCCCCCTTTTTAAATAAAAACAAAAATGATTTTCAATTTGATTTTCGATTCACAAAGGCAGTAGCTAACGCATCTTTCTTACCTTATTTCTCTAACGAAGTAGTCTAGTGGGTTCTTTGTCACACGTAGAACGCGACGTTGCCGCTCAGTGTAAGATGCCAATTCGTCAGTTTTGGCTCCGGATCCACTTATTATAAGTAAATGTCGCATATGAGTTTAATATATTCTGGATCTAAGAAAGCTTTTTCAGTATGATTTTTTCGGCCGTTTTTGGATCAACAAATATTGGTTAAATCGCTGACGAGTATGTCGAAAATCTGTTCGTGCAGATCCACTGACGTCACACGCGCATTATGGGCGGATCAAAGTATATCAGTTGGCCCGAGGTAGAGCTGAGTAAACACGTGAAATAGGTGGATCAACATTTGTTCTAGCTTCTCACTGGAGCAACATTTACCGTGAACGTGAACAGATATATATATATATATAGATCCGTTCACGGTAAATGTTGCTCCAGTGAGAAGCTAGAACAAATGTTGATCCACCTATTTCACGTGTTTACTCAGCTCTACCTCGGGCCAACTGATATACTTTGATCCGCCCATAATGCGCGTGTGACGTCAGTGGATCTGCACGAACAGATTTTCGACATACTCGTCAGCGATTTGACCAATATTTGTTGATCCAATAACGGCCGAAAAAATCATACTGAAAAAGCTTTCTTAGATCCAGATATATTTAACTCATATGCGAATAAGTGGATCCGGAGCCAAAACTGACGAATAGACATCTTACACAGAGCGGCAACGTCGCATTCTACGTGTGACAAAGAACCCACTAGACTACTTCGCTAGTAAGAAATAAGGTAAGAATGATGCGTTAGCTACTGTGTTTGTGAATCGAACTTTGTTTACAAAAGCAACAACACAGTTTGACAGATTTTATTGCGGGAAGACGTTTGCGCAGGTTTTTTGTTTGTTATCGTGTGGGTGAATTTGTTCATTGTCTATTTTGGACTATTTCAAAAAATCTTCAGCCGCAAGTACAAACCAATTTGGCTGAAATTTGGAATGAACATAGATTACATCCTGGATGAATACATAGACTACTTTTATCCCGGAAGAGTCCATGGTCTCTGCAGGAAAAGTGAAAAATAGATATTCACGCGGAAAAAATACTACTTCACGCTGTAATTACTGAACTGATATGTCCGAAATTCGGAAAGGAGATAGATTTTATCCTGGATTAATATATAGGCTACTTTTTATCCCGGTAAATTACATGGTTTCTATTATAATAGGGAAAAACAAAAAATAGATATCCACGCGGGAAAAATATTTCATCACGCCGTAATTACTGAACTGTTTGGCTGAACTTCGATATGGAGATAGACTTTATCCTGGATTAATACATCGACTACTTTTTATCCCGCGGAAATCCATGGTTTCTATGGTAATACAATACGTAATAATACATTGGCTACTTTTTAACCGACTTCAAAAAATAGAGGTTCTGTATTCGACCCGTATGTTTGTATGTATGTATGTTTGTCTGAACCGATTTTGATGCGGTTTTCGGAAAAGTGTTTGTTATATTTTAGGGACGGTTTTAGTATATTAACCGACTTAAAATAACGACGATTCTTTTTTTGTTAGGTAGGGTATACATCTGAGATACTCTCATTTCAAATTGGTCAAGATCTAATCAATGTCTTCGGCGATGGAGAGCGGAACTCCTTAACGGAAAAGAGTAAATCGCTTGCAATCAGTATAATAGTTTACAGTGTAGATTTTAACGGACTTCAAAAAAGAAGAAGATTCTCAAACTGATTATAATATGGTTTTATTTAACCCACTTAAAAAAAAGGTTCTCAGTTAAATTTCTGCGTGGGTATTTTGGGTTTGTCCGCCATTAGCTCGCTTTTGGCTGAACCGATCTATTTGATCTATCGCGAAAGAACATTCCTCATCCTCGTCATTAGGCATACAGAATAATAGTAGGTATGGTATAGTTATTTGTTATGCAAGGGCGCAAAGTGGATTTTTGGGCCGAGTGTCAAAATTGAATGGTGAGCGGTGAAGGATTCTAGGGTAATAATAGGGTTAATTGAATCCTGAGCCTAGCGAGGCATTCAAAGACACGAGACCCAAAAAAATTGCGCCCGTACATAACAAATTTTTTCATCTCACCACAGCGAGGAAAGTTACTAGAAGAACACTTTAGATCGGCATTGCGAGTCATGGTTTTCCAGGTTTTCCTATGGTCATCAGGTCAGGATCTGATCATGAGATCTTGGTGAAATCGAGGGAAATCTTCAAATTTTGCTATTTTACTTGAAGCGATTTGGGTATTAGGGTTCCATACCAAAGTGGTAAAAATGGAACCCTTATGGTGAGACTTTCTCCGTCCGTCCGTCCGTCTGTCACACTCGATTATTTCAGTAACTATTAAAGCTGTCGACCTGGAATTTGGAATAATTGTAGGTAATTGCGGCGCGACGTTATTGCAATCATAAAAAAAAATATAAAAACTTTTTTATTTTTATTTAAAAAGGGGGGAAAATCGGGTCGTCTAAATTTTAAAATGAAATAATAATATTGAGTAGGGTATCATATAAAAGGGCGTTACTTGTGTATTCTAAAACCGATTTTAATTTATTTTTATGCCTGATAGTTTTCGATTTATTGGGCAAACTTTCGAAAAAAATACCGCCCCCCCCCCCTTATCTCCGAAGTTTACCAATCGAAAAATCTGAAATAATTATGATTGTAGGGGGTTGCCGGAATGAAAAGCACTTTTCGTAATTTGTAATTCGTTTTCTTCAAGCGGTTTTTAATTACATTAGTACAATGCGGTTAATTTTCTTTTCAATTTTAAATTTGAATGAACCATAGATTCGTTGGTATAGAATGAAGTGTCAAAGTCCAAAGTCACCACAGATAACCACTGACGAACACAGAGTTGCCACTTCACGCGACGACATGCCGCCGGCCTTGGAATCGTTAGGTTCCAATGAATATATTTTGCATACTCTTCATCGTCTTATGTTTCTTGAAAAAGCGGACATATCTTTGAGAAGGATCGTCGTACAACACCCGTTGCTGTGCGGATGTCTGCTACCCGTGATATGCCATCTTTGCCAGGAACGGTGGTGATTATGCGTCCAAGATGCCATTTGAGTGGAGGCAGATTGTCGTCCTTGATGACTACCATCATGCCTTCCTGAAGAGAATCCACGCTGCTCATCCATTTGCATCTCGACTGGAGCTCCGAGATGTATTCCTTTGACCATCTCTCCCAGAAATGGTGTCGAATCTGTTCCAACCGTTGGTATCGACTGAGTGCGGTGCCGGAATGGTTTCGCAGGTCCTCGTAGACTGGCGCAGTCAAAGGTCGGCCAACCAAGAAATGGCCAGGACTTAATGGCAGGAGATCATGGGGATCAGAGGACAAAGGAGAAATTGGTCGGGAATTGAGAATTGATTCAATTTGTGTAAGAACTGTGGTAAGTTCTTCGAAAGTTAGGTGTGCGTTTCCAATAACGCGGGTGAGGTGGTGCTTAGTGGATTTTACTCCAGCCTCCCACAGACCACCGAAATGAGGACTATATGCCGCGATAAATTTGAAGTGGATATTTTGGCTTACCGCATAATCCGAGATGTCGTCTGAGCATCTCATCAAAAATTTTCCAAGTTCGTTCATAGCTCCAACGAAATTTTTCCCATTATCTGACCAAATTTCTAATGGTTTTGCACGACGTGATATAAAGCGCTTAAGAGCTAAAAGGTATGATTCAGAAGTAAGGTCCCCAACAAGCTCCAAATGTACTGCGCGAGTTACAAAGCACACGAACAGGCAGATATATGATTTCACAGTTCTAGCGCCTCTACCCTTTCGTGTCAGCGTGAGCACAGGTCCCGCATAATCGACTCCACAGTGCAAAAACGGGTAAGTTGGAGTTACTCGTTCTTTAGGTAAGTTGCCCATGATTGGCTGTAAAGTGTTACCTTTCAATCGTTTGCATAAAATGCAATCATGGACAACTCGACGAGCAAGGTTCCGGCCTCCGATAGGCCACCACTGCTGTCGCACCTCATATAAAAGCGCTTGAGGAGCTACGTGGAGCAAACGCTTATGTTCATGACGTAATAGCAAAACCGTGAACCAATGCTTCGAACTAAGCAATATTGGATGCATTTTATCGTACTCGAACTGAGGCGAATTCATGAGACGACCTCCTACGCGAATTAAATTGTGATCTTTATCAATAAATAAATTTAATTTTAGCAACGATGAGTTCAAATTCTTTGGATTATTATTGTTTAGTAATTTATATTCCTCACTATATGACTCCAACTGTGATAATTTAGCTAAGCACAATTCAGCTTGTCTCAGTTCATCCACAGAGAGAGCACCAGTTCGACGATTTACTTTATAGTTTCGCGCGTTGTGAATGAATCGTCGAACGTATGCGAAGGAGCGTCTCATGCGATTGAACTGTGAAAATCGTCTGAATGGAAACAGTTCGATGTTCTCTGTGCAAACTAGTATGGAACTATTAGGTTTCATTTCGGGCAGTTCAGCAGAGTCATCCGATTCTGGTATAACATTTACATAATCGAAATTAGGATCACAGAGAAACTGGGGTCCCTCCCACCACAATGTGGAATTAGCGAGATCGTTTAAAAGAACCCCACGTGAAGCCATATCAGCTGGATTCTCCTTGCCACTCACGTGTCGCCATGGGAGTTCGCCTGTTGTATCATGAATCTCCACTACTCGATTTTGAACAAACGTTTTCAATAAATTAGGAGCGGTTCGCAACCACCCTAAAACGATAGTGGAATCTGTCCAAAATACTATTTTATCGAATTGACAGTGTAGTGAATAGCGTATTTTCTTATAAAGTCGCGCACCTAAAACCGCTCCACTCAATTCTAGCCTCGGTATTGTGAGTGGCTTTACGGGTGCGACCTTGGCCTTTGCGCATAATAACCTAGTACAGATTGAGCTATCTTGATTTATAGTGCGAACATATGCGCACGCGCCGTAGGCTACCTGCGAAGCATCGGTGAATATATGGAGTTCGAGAGAAGCAGGTTTTAAACCGATTACGTGCCGCGGTATGGTTATGTTATCAAGTGCTGTTAAACTTGACGCGAACCTCTTCCATGCTTCGATGATATCCTGCGGCAGTGCATCATCCCAATCCGTTTTTGTTAGCCATAGTTTTTGCAAGAGCGTCTTTGCTATTATTATTGCAGGGCTTAATAAACCGAGCGGATCGAATATTTGTGACACGTGCGACAATATTGCGCGTTTGGATATTTTGTCGTCAGATTTAAATTGCGTATTATAATTGAATTCATCGGTAGAATTGTTCCACCCTATACCTAATGTTTTACATTTATTGTTTTCGTTGAAGTTTAATTGCTTGATTCCGTTGAAAATAGACCGATCGTATTCAAAATTAAAAATCCATTTTCGCAGAGGGAAACATCCCGATTTCAAGACAGTATAGATCTTTTCGCATAATTCGCTAAGTTTGTCCTTGTCGTCTAGGCCCGTTATCATGTCGTCTACAAAAAAATCCTCCATTATAACCCGTTTGACATCAGGATCTGGACATGTAAGACCTAACTCCTTCAAGCATCTAACCGCGAGAAAGGGTGCGGACGCGGTTCCGTATACCACCGTATTAAGCCTATAGACACCTAGTGGATCTGTCGGATTATCACGCCATACTATCAGTTGGAGATCGCGCTGGTCTTCGGATACCAGAATTTGACGATACATTTTCTCCACGTCTGCGCAAGCTACGTATTTATGTTGCCGTAACCGCAATAGGATGGCTAAAAGATCGCCTTGTATAGGCGGGCCTACACGCTGGAGGTTGTTATATGAAATGGAGGTAGACGAAGAAAAACTGGCATCAAAAACTACACGAAGCTTCGTCGTGGTGCTATGTTCCCGAAACACTCCGTGATGCGGCATAAAATAATGCGGTGTTCCATAGTTATGGTCTATACGAGTCATGTGACCTAAATTTTCATACTCGTGTATGAAATCGCTGTACATTTTTTTGTACTCCGGTACGCGTTGTAACCGTTTTTCAAGCGCTTTAAATCTGTTCACGGCTTGAGGATGCGTCTCGCCTAATTCATGTGGTGATAATTTTAGAGGAATTTTGACACAAAATCTTCCGTCATTATTGCGCGTAGTAGTTTTGACGAAATGATTCTCGCATTCCCTTTCCTCATTTGTGCGCGTATCACATGCCTTAGGTAGTTCCTCAATTTCCCAAAACAGACGTAGTTGATCATTAATCGATTGAGAAAAATTGCAATGAACAGGACCCACACTCCGCTTATTTATGTGTATGGGACCTGATATGATCCAACCCAACCGAGTGTTTTGCATGAATGGGCCAGAAGGCAAACGCATTCCACCTTTTAACATTAACTCCCAAAACTTGTCCGCTCCTATTAGTATGTCTATGGTCCGACTCTCAGTAAAGTGCGGATCAGCCAATTGTAAATTATTAGGAATGTTAAATTGCGCATTTTGTTTGGATAAACCAGGGAGATATGATGTGATATTAGGTAAAACTATACATTGTAAGTGTGTAGTATAAGAGCTGGTGCGCGATTTGATTTCAATATCACAGGTAAGAGTGGCCTGCGTTACTGAATTTCCAACTCCATGAATTTCTTGAGTGGACTGTATCATTGGAATGTTGAGTAGATCACATAGTGATTGTTTAACCAGGCATCGTTGGCTAGCGCTATCTAGGAGACCCCGGGCTAAGTGAAATTTATTATTTTTATCACGAACTTCAACCAACGCAGTTGATAACAAAACTTGCTGCACACAGGGATATTGAGCGCATAGTGTATCTGTGTGAGCACATAGTGTATCTGTGTATGCACTTGGTTGTATGCTAGGTGAGTCAGATACCTCGGATAGGGTGCGTGTGGAGAGCATAACCAGAGACTTACTTTCACTATTAGGTGCTGACGGAGAAACAACTGCCTTGCATGGGTCTACAGCCTTGTCACAGATCAACGAATTATGCTTAAGGTCACAACGTCTGCAGGTTCCAAATCTACAATCTGTGGCGGAATGCCCCCCTTGCCGTAGACAATTCTCACATAATTTGTTATCCCGGACAAATTTTAACCTAGCATTCAAGTCTAAGCCAAGGAATTTACTACAAGAATATAATGGGTGATTTGATTTACAAAGTAAACAAGACCTCTGAGTTACATGTGGCTTGCTCTTGGTACTAGAAACATTGCAATGTACCTTTGAGTTATGACTACTTGTGTGTTGTTTCTTAAAGTCATTTGGTTTTGTGCTATTAGCCTGCAATGTGTCTAACATATCAGCCCTATCCTTTAAAAAGGTAAGCAAAACATCAACCTTCAAATAAGGTTTAGAATCTTCTGATTTATTTAAACTTGTATTCCTGTATTGTTCCCAAGCGCGTTCAGTTACTTTATCAAGTTTAGAAACAATAATATAAATTAATATTGAATCCCAACTGTCTACGGGTTCACCTAACACCTTTAAAGCGCGTAGATTTTTCAAATAAGTGTCAATTAAATTTCTTAACAACTCCGGAGACTCCTTACTCAATGCCTGAGTTGTGAATAGTGCTTTAATATGATTGTGTATTAGCAATTTGTTGTTATTGTATCTATTTAGTAGTAACTCCCATGCTACCGTGTAATTGTCAGCGGAGAATTCAACTGATTCAATAACTAAGGCTGCGCTGCCCTTTAACGAGGATCTGAGGTAATGAAACTTCTGTATGTTGCTAAGTTGACTAGACTCATGCACTAAAGACTGAAACGAGTCTCTAAAACTTAACCATGACTCTATGGAGCCATCATAAGTGGGAACTGTGAGAACTGGAAGCTTGACTGAATCATTATGACAACGCTTAGAACAAGCTGAGACCCCATCCTTCTGAATCATACCTTCAATCCTCGCCACTGTACTGTAATAATTATTCTCAAATATGTCGCGTTGTTGAAATTGTTCTTCTAAATCTTGGTCTAAAATTAGCTCCTCTATTTGAGATTGAAGTTTGTTGAACTCGGTATATAGGCTTTTAGCTCCTTCTATCCGCAATTTTAAATCAATTTGAGTCTGACTGGGCAAAATTTCGTCGGATGTAAAACCGCTAATGTATGTGGTAAGCCTAGTTAATCTGCCTTTGATTATTGCGCGTTTTTTTACCAGATCTTTTAGCAACTGATTTATGTTTTCGTCATCCGTTAAAGTTATTCTATACGGCGATTTAGACCTCGTAGATTTAGATTCAGTCAAACTCATTTCGATAGTCTGAAGGCGGAGTGAAAAAGGATAAATACCTCAGGAAAAGTAGATGGGAGACGGGTTTTCTGCGTTTTCTTTCTTGCGTATTGCGACACCGGCAGCCCTTGGTCGCTCGAAATTGATCCGGCTTCGTAGGAACAGCTTATGTAGGGGGTTGCCGGAATGAAAAGCACTTTTCGTAATTTGTAATTCGTTTTCTTCAAGCGGTTTTTAATTACATTAGTACAATGCGGTTAATTTTCTTTTCAATTTTAAATTTGAATGAACCATAGATTCGTTGGTATAGAATGAAGTGTCAAAGTCCAAAGTCACCACAGATAACCACTGACGAACACAGAGTTGCCACTTCACGCGACGACAATGATCAATAGAAGTAAACGTATATTTTACAGGAAAAATAAAACCAAATCTCTAACTATTATAATTTTTTTGATAATAACAATAAACCGGCAAAAACAAAGTTATGTTTGCGGTTTGCCAACAAAAGTACCTACATGTAAATTATACTCGTACATTCATGAACCAAAGTGATTCTTTTAATGTTTAACTTCTTGTATGGTATGGGACCCTCGGTGCGCAAGTCCGACTCGCACTTGGCCGGTTTTCTTTATAGTTACTAGTGCATTTGCTTGCAGATGCTGACTTAATGACTATAGTCATCAAGTCAGGTTCTGATGATAGGATCTCGGAAAATTGAGGGAACTCATCAGATTTTATAAGCACACTTCAAACGATTTGGGCATTTTTTTCAATTCCCTGTGCATTTGTTGTTTTCTACTAAAAAGTTAAAAATAAAATGGAAAGTTCTTTAAAAAAAAACCGACTTCAAAGGCCACTACAAAGTCGGGCAATTCGTACAATCATAGTCCTTCGTACGACTTTGAATTGGTGTACCTACATTAAAAATTATTTCACTCTTTGTAGTGGCATTTGAAGTTGGTTTTTTGGAAAGCATTTTCTATTTTTTTATAGTCAGAAAATGCCTACAGCATACCACTCCGGCAGGGGGAAACACATGGGTTAAGTTGCACCCACTAAAACTGTCTGGGTCCACGACGGACCCGCTGGCGGGAGTACGGGATTCACTTTTGACCGCGCTCCCGCCAGGTCATAAACCACCGGTTTTGACGACGGACCGCTCCTAACGTCTGTCATCCGCAGGCCGGCAACTTATGGATGGATGGCACACGGCAACGCCCAGTGGGTATTCTTCGAGAGGGCTGCGTGACCTGCATTTCCATCTAACGCTCTGCCGCCTCCTTTCAACATTCAAATTGCGACAGTGGCAGTAGCATCTTCACAGGTTTAAATAAAAATCATAGTCGAAAAAGTCCAACTTAGGGAATTAGTCTCAAAGTGAGTTACTCACACCAAGCTCTATACTCCAAACTAATTTTAATCTTAAACTGGATACTTTCAAATAAAGATCTTTGTTGATCTACGAAACGGCAACGTCGCGGATGCTTTCAGCCAATCCGATCGATTGCCGTGCTCTGATTGGCTCATTTGAATTGGATCAACACTTTCCGTAACCATCGCAAGGTGGATTTGTATATCGGATCAACTTCTGCGAACGCTAGTATAAAGTTTCATGAGTGTAGATGTTGATCCGGTTGGAGCCACATTAGTTACCAGAGATGCATATTGGATCAACAAAAGGCGTCGGATCAACATGTGTTTTCGGATCAACAAAGTACTCGCGTGACGTCGCGAATGATCAACATTTAGCGGGAAGAGATCTCTATCTGTCTATTCTACATATTTGTTATTATTATAGTGTGTATGTATTAGTTTGTAAGTTTATGTATTTAATTGTTATTTTTATTGCGATTCCCCGTCGTTTTTCAGATCAAAGGTCCGTAATTGTGGGTTACCTGGTAGAGATCACTTTAGTGATAAGGTCGCCCTTTGTGTTTCTCTGTTTTCCTTTCGTTGTAATTTTATGTACTCATTTTAAGCAATAAAGATATTTAAATAAATAAATAAAATAAATAAATGAAAGCATTTCCACCTATTAACAACAATGTTAGTTTAGATTCGTGGTTCGATTTCTACTAACTCTAGGCTGAACCTAACATTCCTACCTAGAATAAAATATGTTCCAAAACGGACGGCGGAGCTTGAGGTAGTAAAAGTCCAAATCGTTTGTTAGAGAATGCAAATTGAACTATACTTACTCACATTTAAATAACGCATAATAAATAATTAAACAAAGCATTCTTGAATTATGCTAATAAGCAAATGGAACTTGATTCGTCGTTGTACCGTACGAAGGCAAAGCCACGCGTAGGTATTCTGTGAATCGAGGTGCGCCGGCGCCGACGATATGACCCGATGCACATTGAAATGTGAAATTCATACGACACCGAAACTTGACCCTGTTGCTTTCCTTACATAGGTAGACTGCTGTTACTGGTAAGCAAGTTATTGATATTAATAATACCCACACGAAGAATATTTATACACCTCAATAAGAAAATTCTTCTTTATAAGGATACACATTCTATGTTTGCAAAAACTGCACAATTTAATACAGGCATGCCTTGTTGAATGTAATCGTATTTTTAATTGAACCTCTTATCCAATGGTAAAAGGCAAGCAAAAGCTACATAAAGAGTTTAGTAATTAATGCTTTTTGCGATATAGCAGATTATATTCGTACATTTTACTCACGATGGAATGGAGTTCACGAAAACTCCGACTGATTTCACTAGATCATCGCTGTAGCTGTAGAGCATGTATAATATCGCTGATGAGCATAATATGAAGTACTTATATTATCAATTATCTGGTCATGCTACAACTCCAAACTACTAAACTTTCTACAATAAATTATTATTCGGATCACTAATTGCTAAGCTAACCAAACTCCATAACCGCATAAAATATTGCAGCTACCGTTGTCGTTCAGTTACTACCAGGTATATCACTATTCGTTATTTATTAAATGAACTGATGGAACAGATATAAATCCACTCATGTTATTCGGGCAATTATCTATTAAGATAAATTATCAGTCAATGAAAATTATTACCCAAACCATACCTGCGACCCACTTGAGCGAGTTTTATGAATGGAATATTAAAATTCTGGCTCCGTAGACACCTGCCGTAATCGTTAAGTACCAAAGTTAAGCATAAATCGATTTTTCCCGTTACTTATCAATGGGATGTTAGAGTTGTGTAACTTCAAACTTGTCTAGTGAACTTTTCACTAATGACGTCCACAGATTCCGTATTACAAAATATATTACTTTACCATGGAGTTACTATTCACTAAGTTACGCAATGTACCTACTTTGCATAGGTACCCAACAACGTAATTTAGGTGGTTGATCTAGAGAAATTCGTACTGCGGCAAAATCAATAAATGTTATACTTAGTGATTTTCGTACTTTACCAAAACGCGAAGAAAATTTTCGAGAACGAAAAAATAATCGATATCAACACTCTGCAGTATCGATATCATATCAAGAAACCAATTAAATCACATAAAAAGTTTTCTTCTATTTCTAAATGTACCTATTACAATCATCGAATATAAGTTTCTATGTTTATTCAAGAAAATTGAAAATTGAAGTGTTAGAAAATTGTGTGTGGTGTTTCATGTGGGTAGTGTTCCTGCATATTCTACCATACAGAATCTTTTCAAGTATAGCGGATTATATAGCAAAACAAATTAATCTGTCCTGCTAATTATGGATTTCCGCAAAGTAACGCCTGCTTCTATTCAAATTGAAAATTATTCTTTATTCATCTAGTGTAGACGTCTGCTATTCTTTCTGAGACTGAAGTTCCACTTAATGAATTTACCATAATTAAAATGGAAATAAATTCAATTATCCAAAGAAAGATTGTTTCTACAATAGGTACACGAGAATAGAAGATTATTAAAGAAATTATTCTTTGTGCATCTATAATGTCGACGTCTCCTAACCTTTTTGACACTGAAGATTCATTATTGTGAGTTAACTTACAGTTGACAAAAAAAAACAAAGTATGTAGATACCTACATTATGACGTGAGTTCGATTAGCGTTGTGTATAGCGTCGACAGTATGAAGCTAGAGACGCAACGGATAGTTGTTTGGCCGGGTACCGGATACCGGATATTCGGCCTGATCACCGGCCGAATATCTGGTATCCGGCCGCCGAATATTCGGCTGGCCAAACGATACCTACATTTTAGTTTAGTGGGGGGGCGCGTCGTGCAGGTTTCAACCTGTTATGTATTGAAGTTCGCGCGGACCGTTTTCTGTGCAAGAAACGAGTTTTATTAGGTATAGGTCAGTAACCAGTGTATGGGAACTAATGATTGATAATTTGGTGTTGTTTTCTTGTATACTAAACATTTTTCAAAGTTAATATACCAAACAGAATCACTATTCGGTATGCCGGATAGTGCGCAACTATCCGGTATTCGGCAGGATAGTAAAATAATGGCCGGATAGGCCGGATACCGGATAGCAACCGGATATCCGTAGCATCTCTCTGACACTCACTATGAACCGTTAGAGTAAAGAGATTGCCACGCAATGATCGGCGGGCGTCTCTATGCGACGGCGCTGCGCTGCAGCTGCCTCCATTGATAGCGCGACCCGCGATAACCCGCGACTCGAGGCGCCAGCGCAGCCGAGAGACCCATTCATACGCAACAGCTGTTTGTTGCGACGCGATTGCTTTTAATTGACCGCCAACCGCTTTGTGTACTCGGTTATCTACGCCTAAAACTAATGAGCTATGTGAATTTCCTATCTGTTATTATGTAAATGTAATGTTATAAGGTCACGTTGATATCAATGGGCATATTATTATTGTAACTGAATCTGTTATCGCTAAACGAGCAATTTTTAATGTCGATTTAGAAAATTTTACATAGCTGTAGTTTTTGTATTGTAACTTTTAATGTACGGACTTCGGACATAGGTCACAGATTCAGATGCGTATAAAGCAAAAATAAATAATTACTTCTTACTATACATATACGAATACTATCCATAAGTCATCATTAGGCATGTATTTATATGTATGTATTTTCTAAACTTCATCATAATTTTCGTTATCGTTTGAAATAACTGCATCATGCGTGTACCTACTGTAATTGCACACTTCAGGTACGTAAGCGATACCTTAGCGAAGAACAATCATATATTTATTAGTTCAGCAGTACCTATACGAAATTTTTACCAGCTTATGACGACGTCACTTCAGCTGATCTTATAATAATAAGGAGCTTTATTACAAAATATAGATACACGTGTAGTCGCGGGAATTTGATAGTACGAGTGTAGAGTAGGTTATAATTAAAAATAAAGAGTCGTGACACACAGACAGACAAAAAGACAGACAGACAGTCGGACAACAAAGTGATCTTATAAGGGTTCCAGTTTTTTCTTTTGAGGTACCTACGGAACCCTAAAAAACCGGTCCACAAAACAGCGGTACAAATCAAGGGGCCGTCAAAATACAAATAATAAGGAGCTAATCAGATTTCGCGAAACAATAAGCATTTCGATTAGTTATAGAATTCCGTAACCCAACACTGCCTGCGCGAGCTCGTCCTCTATAAACGGCAACGACACGTCATCGACACGATTTATTATAGACGTTATGAGATAAAACGTTAGAGTGAATGTTATAATCTCTCGAGTAAACAAGTCTTTCGAACAAATTTGTCAATTTGTCTTTCGAACAAATTAAGTAAGTAAAATAACTGAAGTTAGCAAGATTATTACTTTTAATGCATAATCGTTATCATCTGCAGAGTGAGCTTGTATAGTCAAGTAAAGGCCGTTAGGTACTATTATGTATCCCGTGGTAAAGGTCGTACTTAATCAAAATGTTTATTTCATCGTTCCCTATTGATTTCCGGGATATACTCGTATTATAGCAATTTTAAGCTTAAACATAAGTTTCACTAGAGAATTACCCCGATAAACTTTTTTTTATTATGACTTATAGCTAACCGCCGATTGCCTCTCAAGTCCGAATAAAACATGGTGTGGTCTTTTCAGCGAAACATCCCAATATGTCGTAAGTACACTACTATACTATATTCATGTCAAAGTTTATGAAAACAGCAGCGTAATATATTATCTTCAATTAAACATCGTAGAAGATATTAAAAGAAAGCAAGCGTTATTTTGCGGAAATCCTATTAAAATTCTAATTATTATTAGCAGTACAGATCAATTTGTTTTGCTATAAGGGGGTAAGAAACCCACATTTTGAAAAACCTCACGTGAGATTGTGGGATGGGGGAGGGGTTGAATAAAATCTCACCAGGGGGGAGGGACTTCCAGAAAATTTAAAAAACACCTCACGTAATTTATGGACGCCCCCTAATCCGCTACTCGAAAAATCTGTATGGTCCAATATGCTGGAGCACTGCCTACGTGTGCTGCCACACACAATTCTTCCAACACTTTCTTTCCCAACACCGAGACATCCTCAGGAGATGTTGACTTCACAATGCTAAAGCCTAAATCGTAAGCACATATCTGTGCTGTGCAGCTTATTCGTCGTTTAGTTGAAAAACGAGCATACGTGGAATTGAACAAAGCCTTTTGTTTCCCGTGGGCCCAGGAGTCGCGTTTTCGCTTATTTTTCACTTATTGCATTCCCAAAGTGCTGAGCCGCCTTGCCGTGGAATTAAAACTGGTTCTGTGGTCCCTAACGGACATTCATGTGAATAATTTGATTCTTAGTCCGAGGCTGGCAGATTATGATTAATAGCTCCACGCTCCATTGAAATGTATTAGAAAAAAATTAAGTAGAATTACCTCGTGGTCTTGGCATCATACTTGATTTATATAAAGGCGAAAGTGTGTTTGTTTGTTACTCCGTCACGCTAAAATAACTAAACCGATTTGGCTTAGGAATGGAGATAGAGTTTTCAGTACGATTAACACAAGCATGATTGAAATTAACAACTGCTAAGCCACGTTATTGAAAAGTGATAATAATTACGTACATACCTAATTGTCTGTCGTCGGTAGCAATAGCCACGACTTGTCAACGATCATTGGGCGATAATGAAAGATTACTGTCGCCAATTCGAGTCAAACCCCACTACACCATCGTGACGCATGCAATCATCTATACTCGCCCATAGAGATACTGTGTACTCGCCGACTGTGTAGAGGCCAAAGGCAGAGGCGCTATTACCTATAAATGAGAGAGGAAAATTCTCGGCTCAGCCGTAGGAAATTAATATTTTAAGAATGTAAGATAGATGGTATGGTACAGTGCAAGTTATATATGAAACACTTTAAAACCAAACTATGTAGTTATCCTCTTTGTTTAAAACACGACAGGCGATCTAATGAATTTATTTTTGATATATCGCAATATGAAAAGTAGCCTTTCCGATTCCTTCTTGCTGACAACTGTGAAAATGGATATATCAAGTAATCACTATACTACATATTATATATTCGTTGATACTACTGCAATATAGCATTTCAAAATGTGTAGGTATGTTTCACAATTAAAGTCCATTGAACCACGTCAATTGTAACATGAACGCTCCAAGCAGCGGCCACGCGCACGACGAAGTGATGGAAGCTCTGTCAGTGTCAGATATCTTGATCACCGGATTAATCGTCTTGGCGGCATTGGCCATACTCTATCGCGTCGGCAAACTACTATGGAGACTGACCATTATTCACATTCAGAACAAGCTCAGAAGCGAATTTGTGAAGTGTTCCGCGCGACCTACGGACCCCACGGCTCCTTCGCCCGAAATTGCGACTGTAGTGGTAACGAAGTAACGTGTAATTAGAATTTAAGGGAATAAAATGCTTCAGGTTATATGAATGGTGAAAGTGTTTTATTGTAAATCTTCTTCTATAGAGGTTTGCCGTTTAGTTCCTGGCTATGCACATTTCGATATTCTGTTTATTCGGGGCCAGCATTTCGTAGCCATGTTATCATCTGTTTCGTATAGCCATGTTATATGTCATCTGTTCATTTCTACGATCGCTTTTGGATAAAAAATTTATAAATGTATGGGAATGATGTTTCTTTTTGAAAAAATAATCACAGGTCTTACAATTGATAATAATCAGTTTAGCGATGTGGTCCGCATTGTCATATATACAATTTTGAATTTCATTCCATAATATTAATCGAATAAAATCGAAAAATCTCATATAGCTCAACGACTGTTAAAATGGAGGCGATAAAAAAATCAAAGATTTTATTCATTTCAGAATACCCTTTAATTAGTAATGATTTTTGTCAAGGTACCAAAAGTGTCTATCTTACCTTTTACCTAATTATTCAAATGTGTTTACAGTGCAATAATAATAATAATATAATTTCACAGTGTACCTATTTCCTTCCATCTGCTGCAATAATATTGGCTATTACCGATACCTGCTGTATACGGGTACAATCCCTTCAACAAAATGCGATTTTAATGGCCGGTATCATGCACCAGAACTAATACAAAATTGTTGAAGTAAACAATTTCCTTTCAGGCGTTCTTCTTAGCTCTTGGGGCTTCAATCGACTTTTTATTGATGACAGGTTGCCCGGCCACTATAATGATCAAAGCAGCCTAGCTATTTTGTTATAGTAGCGCAGTTTAAAGATATAGTACTTTATGTAACGGATGCATAATGGGGGGTATTAAAAAATGAGTGTGAGTTTAAAAATCGAGCCGCTGGCGAGTTTTGAAACTTCTCTTCTTCTTGCTGACGCGGCTATGCAGGGTTTCCTTCGTTCCCGGTAGCACGTTGACCGTCACCGATCTTTTGTGTCCGCTGCCTATAATTTCCCTACAAGTCCAGTCGCCGCCAGGAAACCAGGAGTTTTTAATAGAATAATTGTTATGACACGAGTGTTGTAATAACTAATCATGTAGAGTTGCATACAGTAAGTACTTTATCCACGCTCATATCATATTGTCATAAATCCAAATCATAGAATCTTCCTAACGTTTGTCGTAAATCCTTCACTTTGTTGGTAAAGGTTTATGTGAGTCATTTTTGTTGAAATTACTAAACTGTCAGGTGGAGTTAAATTCAAACCACGGTACAGTGTGAGCTTCATGAGAATCAGTTCAGTAGTTTTCAGGATATTACGTAAGGGTATGGATGTGTTTACTGTGTATATTAAATTGAAAACTTTTTTAAAACATATTTTTAATATTTTAATAAGGAATAATATATTGTCTGTATAGGAATACGAGAACAAACCATTAGCACATACCATTCTCATTAAAAAAATCACATATCTTCGCCCAAAGCTGTTTCCTGCGAGGGTGTCCACGCACCACAGTTCCTTCGTCTTGGACCGTTCCTTACCGATCATTATGCTATTACTCCTCCAGGCTGTAGGGTGTCTACGCACCGTGATTCCTCGCCGCACCTTTTTATTCATACATTTATTCTCGCTCTGGTGCGTTTTGGTGAATGACCGGTGAGAGTAAAAAGTGAATCACAGGATTCATGGTATCTGAACACGCTATCATCGGCCAACTGATTTTCTTAACCGACACATTTTTAACGAGCGCCGAGCACAGGTATTGTATTACCTCGTTAAATGTTCTTGAATGGTTGACTTTGCCACGGTCTGTAATTTTCTTTACTCAAAAAACCTTAAGGCTTATACAGACCCACAATGATATAACGGACAGAATATCTTTAAACATTGATTTAACGTTACACAAACTTAATGCGATATATGCCTACAAAATACTAGTGACTCAAATCTTCAGTATATGGTATACACGTTGGCTGTAGTCAAGAAGATGACTTACGACAGGTTTTAATGGATTGAAGCGATTAGAAGAAATAAAAATTGTTACTATATCTTTCTTTGCTGTTAGAAATCTCGTAGCAAAGCGTAGCACCGTAGCAGTAGCGGGTAGATGAATAATAAATAATTAATCATACTAATATTGTAAAGATCAAAGTTTTTATATACATATGTGTGTTACTCCGTGACACAAAAACTACTAACTATTTAACCGATTGAGCTGAGAGGAATTTTCATGGGTAACTTTTTTCAAAATATGATTTTAACGCAGGCAGAGCCGCTGGCAACAGCCAGTGAAATTACAAAAATAAAGTAATCCCACTTCGATACAAGATCTAAACGACGTGACAAGATAATACTAACGAGGTTGTTAAGAGGCTGTTAATGTCTCCAAAACAATTTCCCCGTGACAACTGTAGCGGGTCTGACATTTATATCGGCCAATCGGCGCGCAATTTCTGAAAAGCGTCCGCGGCTGCGCGGGCGCCGGGAATGTGTCAATTAGAGTGTGCGCACACCTGGCTCACGAGCGCACAGTCACGCTCGAGTCGTGATCACATATTCCTTCGCCGGCATGAAGTTATTATCGTAAATGAGACTTGAGAGATTGGTGTATTGGGACGTTTTTTTTTTGGTGCAATTTTTTTAATCCTGTACCCTGTAAGCTGAGTAGATACTACACTACTTACCTGGTAAGGTTAAAGGTACGATACGATAGTCGGGTCAGTTTTGCCCAAAGTTTGGCGGCGACGGCGGCCGAAAATTGGCGGTGTTTCACGCCCGTGCCTCGAATAAAACGATAAACAGTCGGTTTTATACGCCTCCTAATTTTATGAGAAAATTATGGGTAGTGCTTAAAGCATGCAAGTTTCTTCACGATATTTTGAATTCACCACTAAACGTATTTAGTATGGCCTTACGATTTCGTAAGCGTCTCCAAAACGATTTCTTTGCGACAAGCAGTTGCGGGTTTGACGTTTATATCGGCCAATGGGTGCGCAATGTCCGTAAACGACGTCCAATTACGCGCGGGCGTTATGGAATGCGTCAATTAGGTGTTGCGCCCGCGCACCTGGAGCGGACCACGATTCGTAGTCACGAGCGGCGCGGGATCGTAAATTGTTTATTGGTACATAGTTAATGTATTATCATGATTTAAGGATCCTGAAGGCTTTGTGGCCAACATAATGAAAGCTTTTATCCTCGTCGCCTGATTTCGGCTTTACATATATTATTATAATCGCAGAAATCGAAGTAAAAATTGTAGGTCGTCAAGGCTTTCTTATCTATTTCCAATTTTCAGTTCAGTATGCAGTTGTGGCGTGAAGTATCTCAAGTAGGTACCTCAGACATCATCGTCGTTTCCATTCCAGTCCATTTGTGATAATATTCTACTTCGAAGGATGTACCTGTATTCTGAAATGCTGCTGCACCTTTCATCGAAAAACAGCTGAACTGTAAAATCCATCAAAGTAGTGTGAAAAAACGTGTGTGAAAGTGCTTTCTATACTTATCTAGAAGTTTTTGTGTGATATAGTATAACGACTATATGTATAAATAATACGTGGATATCTAAAACTAAATACCTTAAACACTTTCTACTTTTCAGTCTTTAGTAACATTTATTTTTCGTGATTGTTCATAAACAATTAATTTAAACGAAGATTTATAAAATTTTATAAATGTGAAAAGTGTATCAAAATTAACGCTACCAACGGGATTCGAACGCGGTCAGCCTATGACTGAAAAAACAATGTGTATCGAAATTATCGTGCCAACGGTATTCGCTACCATAGCTCAGCGGAATGAGCGATCACCCGCGACAGGTGGTGGTCACGGGTTAGAATCCCGTTGGTAGCGTTAATTTTGATACACTTTTCACATTTATAAAATTATACCTAGTGTGTGAAGCACTATAACAATAAAGTAAATTTATTAAATTGTATAACACATAATTGCTACACAACAACTTTGCGTTTAAAGTTTCGCTGACAGATTGATTACAAATATAAATTTCATTTTATACCATTCGTACCTATCAAATAGGTATTTACTTTGAATTGCTAATTACGTATCTAAAACCCAAAATTATTCATGGGCCGACCATTATATTAATGGACGTAACTAAGAACGCTTGATGAGTCCATTAATTAACTTGTGAGTTTAGAGACGACGCATAAAAATATTTTAACAAAGTCTTTCAAAGACATTGCGCCGGCGACGATTCGTAACAGAGATAAACGAGCGCCGTTGATAAAGCCGCGCCACTTTCTCATTAATTGTCAACAAGTCAACCACAGCCATGTTATTCACTTAACACGTCGGTTATTTGGTGATGTGAAATGTTTAAAAAGGTGTTGGCATTTACGTATGTAAGCAGACCATATTTTACGGCTATTGATATAGAGCGCAAAATTCTGACATAATTTACTTAGGCGCGTCAAAGTCGAACGTTGTATTTCCTATGATCAAATACATGCAATTTTATACGTGTAAAGCTAATTTTTTAGGTGTTAATCTTTTTCTTTCTCTTCTTTCACATCACGAGTGTGTGAAAACGTGACGTGAATAGCCCTCCTGCTCACAAGTCACAAGTCACTGTACAGTCATTCCAACTATCTGAAAGTCCTAAATACCTACTTCTGTTTTTATTTTGACAATAGGATGGCAAGACGCTTTGCGATGACCACCAGCTTATCTAGCAAAAACCTCTTCCGAAAACTTTCACCTCTTCAGAAGAAGAGCTAGAATACAAGTTCTTATAGTCATTAGCTATAAGTTCGGGACCTTGATTTATCTTCCTACAACATTTCCCGACCACATTTCTGTAACAGCACGGTGGTCAATCTCTATTCTCCTAGTTATAATAGTTATAATAAAAAGTTATAATAAAATAAAGGAAGACCAATCAAAGAGCTGACTGTTGATCTAAGGTACAGGACTGAAATTAAATAAAATTAACAACTGTATATCAATTTAATTTCAATCGTTATATTCTGAAATTTGTTTGCACAACACGGAATCTACGTATTCCTTCCCACTTAACAGCGATAAGGAGGCAGTTAAGTGGTACTACCTAATAAGTACATATTATATGGAGTTACAAGAATTTCGTTTCCTAGCTATTACAGATTACCAAGTGAACGTCCGTCTGTCCATGGGCGTTGCGCTGGTAATGAGCGGAAGCGTCGATTAGTGTGCCCTAATGAGGAAGCTGTTACCAGCGACGGCCGTGCGCCAGAACTGCTGGTCTTTTTCTCATTTTCTAATTGCTGCTCCACTGCGTAGGTAGTAGTCATGTAGGTACTAGGTAGGTACTTCCTAGTCATAAGTAGTCACAGACTGATTATTAGTACCTAGTCACAGATTGGTTTGCTGCTCGGTGTAGGTAGAAGTCATGATCTACAATTATAGCGCCCTACCGGTTGAACTTAATTGGATAAGGTATAATTATTATTTTTAGTCTCAACCCTTTTTTACGGCTCACTTCTGGGCCACTACGGTTCTCTCAGAATTAAAAGAGCCTGGCCATAGTCGACCACAATGTTCTGAGTTGTTCCCGAATAACTATGGAAAATCCATGTTAAATTAATGTGCTAACAGAATTGTCAGTCTTAAAGTTTTCCTAGGTGTTCTTAAGTTTTAACAAGTAATGCTGTATTTTATTTTTTTCAAAGTCATTAATTTTACACAGACACTGTGCACAGACAATTAACGTGTTCATCAAACTAACTCGTATTTTCATTGAAATGTCAAGTAAAGTACACGAGAGCGTGATCCATAAAATCATAGAAAAACATGCAGATCATTCTTGCGTGGCAATTTCATGGCAACGTCACCCGCTATAGAGAAGTTGTTTAGGGTTCAGTACTCAAAGTGCAAAAACGGGACTCTATTACTGAGACTTCACCGTCCGTCCTTCTGTTCATCTGTCACTAGGCTGTATCTCTTGAACCGTGAAAGTTAGACAGCTAAAAAAACAGAATAAAATAAAGGTAAATAACTATATAAAGGCCTCCCAACAATAAATGTGATTTTTTTGCTTGTTTTTGCTCGATGTTGATAACGGCAACAGGTAGATGCTTAAAATATTCACATAATATTTATCATAATACACTTGAAAATAAATAGTTAAATTAAAATAGAAAAATATTCCCACACAAAAAAAAAGTGATTTTTTACTCGTTTTGAATATTTTGGGCAGAGTTGTTTTGATTGGAATTGATCTTGATAGTACGGAACCCTCAGTACGCGAGCCTGATCGCACTTGACCAATTTTATGAGCTTATTTCCAATGAACAGAAGCCATACAGAGCATCTTAACGGTCGTTCGTGCCGGCTGCGAAACCAAGGAAGCACGGCAGCCAGTGACCCATTGCACTGGGAACTCCTCGACCTTAATCAGCGACACCTGTTTGGGGGCCGCGGAATTAATAATTCCTTGGGGAATCTTAATCATGGGAATAAAGAAGGGTCAAGCTGGACAAGTCGAAAAGAAAAAAGTAGCCGTTACACAATTGAATTAAATACAATGTGAGTATTTTTGCGGCAAGTTTCACTTTCAATTGTTATGTTGTAGGTATAACTCTTGGTCCTGTCCTAGTATGAAATATCATAGAATACTATAAAACAGGAATGCCGCCAAACAATTTACCACTCGGGTGTGATACTGTGTAGCACTGTTTTCCCCCTTCTTAAATAAAAATTATATTTCAAACAATTTTCAAATTTTTACGATTGCTATGACGTCGCGTCACTATTATCTATAACTATTCTAAATGTCAGGTCGATAGCTTGAATAGTTACTGAAATAATCGAGTGTGTCAGACGGACGGATGGACGGACGGAGAAAGTCTCACCATAAGGGTTCCATTTTTACCATTTTGGTATGGAACCCTAAAACATACTTACCTTTTTAGTTTTTTGATTTAACACATTACCTTTAGGTAGAATCGGATGGTCTTAGTGTCAAATTGTGTACATTCTCATGCAGAGTTCTCACCAGAGTGACAATTTTAAACCCTCAACTGAGTTTAATATTTTATTATCAAATATTAAATTTTAAAAGGCGATTCAAATACTATCAGTGCTGATTTAGACGAATTTCAAATAAATTGTCACTCTTTTTCAACTCCTGAGCTTTGTGAAAGTGGTTTGAGCCCAGATCTTTTAAAATTCTAGCTTTTAACTTAAGAAGTCTGGACAAAAACTTTGATAGCTTTCTTGCTAGCCTCACACGTTTTAAAACTAAAATTGATGTTATAGTTTTAAGTGAGTGCTGGCTAAATGAGTACTCAATCATACCACAGATTACTGGCTATACCTCTTACAATACCAGCTCGACGAGAAATCAAAATAGCGGAATTGTTATATACATAGATAATTCATATAGTGCGTCTGTGCAGGAACCGCGCACGGCTAACTATGACTGCTTGCAGGTCAAAATAGACAATATTATTACAATTCTTGGGATATATCGTTCCCCTTGTGTAAGACAATCTGATGAATTTCTAGAATCTTTGGATGACCTTTTACATAAGGTAAAAGACCAATCAAACTTAGTTTATGCTTGAACGCTGAACATGGTCTCTTACCCGCTATCACACTTCCGACGAGGGGTAGCGCTTGTTTAGATCACATTATGGTTAAAACTAGTGGGCGAGTTACCGGCATAGTTTGTGAATCTGACATCACTGATCACGACATCGTTCTCTGTGGGCTTTCTCTAAAAACTACCCAATCTAAAAATCGCTTACCACGTAGAAGATATAAAAGAAATATAAATGCAATCAAAAGCGAACTTCTAAATGCGGACTGGTCGGATATTTCAAACTGCAGTGACGTTAATGTAGCAGTTACACTATTTCTAAAATTGCTGATGGGCGTGATAAATAAACACACTACCTTAGTTAATTTAAGCCGATCTAAATATAATTTAAAGCCGTGGATAACACCTGGACTTATTCGATGTATGAGGCATCGTGATAAACTGCATAAACAGCACAAAGTAGATCCAAATAACACTATACTTAAACTTACATACACTCGATACCGCAACTTCTGTAACACACTTTTACGTAACCTAAAAGCCAATTATGAAGAACACGAGCTGGAACAAAACAGCAGGTCTACTAAAAAACTCTGGAAGTCCCTTAAAAACATCTGTCACATCACAAAAACCAGATCTGAGCCGGTAGAGTTATTAAACATAGAAAACTCCGAAAATTGCTCACACTCACTGACTAGGTGCGGTGAATATTATGCTACATTAGGTCATAAGCTAGCAGAGGATATTTTAAAAAATGGTAATGAAAATGAAAACTCCTTAGCTGCTAATCTACACTTTACTAGGACACCAAGAGATTCGTTCTACATGCAGCCAACAGATGAAGCCGAAATTGAAGCATTAATCTTGCAACTTGATAACAAAAAAGCTGCGGGAATAGATAATATTAGTAATGAATTAGTTAAACAAATTAGAACTGAAATCTTAAAACCTCTAACTTACATATTTAACTTAAGCATCTCTACTGGGACTTTTCCCGAAGTTTGGAAAACCGCTCTCATATGTCCAATACACAAATCAGGAGCGAGAGACAAACCTGAAAACTATCGTCCTATTTCACTACTTGGCGTTCTTCCAAAACTTCTGGAAAAGGTTGTTAATAAGAGATTAGTTAATTACCTTGAATCAAAGGAAATAATCTCTAAACATCAATTTGGATTCAGAAGAAATAAATCAGCCGAAGACTCAACGCTACTACTTACTTCCTCTATAGCTAATCTTCTGGATAATAATAAGCATTGCATAGGAGTGTTTCTAGACCTTGCCAGAGCGTTTGATACCGTATCTATTAAGATCCTTATAAAAAAACTAGAACAATCTGGAATCAGGGGCATACCTCTTCAATGGTTTACGTCATATCTTAAGGATAGGAAACAATGCTTAAAAATTAACAATTACTCTAGTCAGCCACAAACTACGAATTTTGGAGTTCCTCAAGGAAGCATTCTAGGTCCCACACTTTTCATACTATATATTAATGACATCCATCAACTGTTACTGGAAAATGCCACCATAATCTGTTACGCAGACGACACTTCGCTAGTATTCCATAGTTCAACCTGGGAAGAAACTTTCAATATTACGCAAATAGGCATCTCGAAAGTTAAGGAATGGCTGCAAAACAATCTCTTGACCCTGAATATATTAAAAACTAAATACCTATGTTTTCATAAAACAGCGTCCTCTGCCCCAATCACCTTTCCTGGCATAAAAATTCACTCTTGTAAAAACTTAAGCCAAGTGTGCAGCTGTGAAGAGATTGAAAAAGTAAGTGTAATTAAATACCTAGGAATTAATATTGACAGTAATCTCTCTTTTAAATCTCACATCCAGGCTCTAGCAAGCAGGACACGTAAAATTATTGGCATACTGAAAAAATTACGAAACATAGCGAACCAAAAAACTTTAGTATTAGTTTATAAGTCACTATGTCAATCTTTACTTACCTACTGCGTAACTTCGTGGGGAGGAGCGGCAAAAACATTTATGATTGAACTTGAGAGAGCTCAGAGATCAGTGCTAAAGGTCATGATGAAGAAACCATATAGATACCCCACAGCAACTCTCTATAAGGAAGTCAAAGTTTTAAATGTTCGCCAACTTTTTATTTTAAAAGCTACCTTACTAAAACACAAAGAAATGTTAAATGCCTCTAACTATAGAGAAGTTGCCAAAAGAAGAGTGTATAAAGCTAATTTACCCAGAATAAATACTTCTTTCGCCAAGCGTTTCTTCCCATTTATTGATGCGCATGTTTACAATAATACGCTAAGACAAGTGGATATTAAAAATCTAACTTTAAAGAAAGCAAAAGAACAGTTAACATCTTGGCTCAAAACGCTTAGTTACGATGACACTGAGAACCTGCTAAAATTTGTCCAATAAAACATAACACATTTATTTGAGTACTTATTTATTACTATATTATTACAGTACATATTATATTATATTAATTTCTACACATCACACATTTATATATTTATTGATAATACGTAAATGAATTAATCTAATTCACCATTTTTCACTGGCCGAGCAATCAACTATGTGTAATCGCTTAAACTGGACCCCACGATACAGGTTTCCTAGTGTGGGGTCCACAGAATATATCATTAAAGAGGCAAATATCGATATTTCTATACTAAGATCGCTGTAAGAAACACATTTGTTAATCAAATATTATAGGTAAAATTGTGCTTTATCTTCAGTGTGTTGTTATCCTTATCTTTATTTCTGTATCGATGTTTTGTGTAACTTTTTGAATAAATAAATTTATTATTATTATATATATTATATTAATTTTCAAAGATCAAAGGATTAATCCGCTTAATTTTTAGCGTATGTTTAGGTTACGTCATATTATAGCTACTCTACGAGTATATCTATGCATCACGACTCTTGCGGTGAAATGTGATAGATCAGTCAGTCAGGCAGTCAGTCACCTTTGCCATTTATATGAGAAGAATAAAATACTAACAGGTATCTACAACAACTGTGTTGAAGAAAGCCCGTCAAAATTGCGCGCCTAAATTTACACAATAATTGTCAATGAAGCCGATAACAAAGACTTCATTCACATCCGCGGCACCTGTGCGGGGTTCCCCACAGCACAGCGCACTACACGTGGCAACATATGTGTGTACACTCACCTGGGACTCGCCCCTCACCCATGAGGGTAGGTTTTGTTTTACAGCGCACATGGCACCGGCGGCTGCCACTGGCAGATGCTAAAATACGTTGCTGCTCGCTGCTCAGCGCTGGGCGCTGGCATTGATTTTATTGTTGCGTCAATGGTGTCGCTCCCGGTGACGATTGATGATTTCACTTCGAAGCACGTTCGTTGTGGAGACGACTACAGCTGTGTGATTCTGCAAAAATAGTTATAGCACTGCACCTCTTCATATGGCATTTTCCAATACGCTTAAAAGACAGAAAGGAACGAAAGCCTAAAAAGAAAATGGATATAAGTGATCGCTAAATTGGTCACGTAACTCCCATTCGAATTTTTTGAATTTCGTTCGAATGCGTTGCAATAATATGTGAGGTAAGTAATCTCAAAACTCAAGCCGCGTTGGCACTGATTAGTTGTTGTTTGCATGGGTTGTGCAACCAAGGCACCTACTGACGATGATGATGACGGCGGTGTTGTAATGGTTACCGGCAATGTTTAGGCGATGTACAATTTTATTTATGAAAAAAAATCATCCAGTCGAACTACTAAGCTTCAAATTTGGAATTATCTCCTCGATTTTAGTTAATACGAACTAAGTGCGTTTCTTACTTGATTCTAACAACGAAGGAAACCAGTATGCTGCAGACAGTTTGTCCACTATTATATGAACCACAAGTCACAACTGATAATAATTATAGTACATAATTAATCAATGCTTCGGTAATCGGTCGAGAAATTTCATACTAACACGAGGAGGCCTGTGCGTACTGCGTAGTTATCTTCATCTTCACTTCCTCCCGTTCCCATCCAAAAGCTGCAGAAGTTGAATGAGCATGTGATTAATGTCGTTTACTATAATATGTATTCCCACTGTGTGGGAATACATATTATATATTACATATATTCCCACTATATTGGTGTGTTTAGATATATATGTATTCAATTTAGTAAAGCTGTTGACCCACACGCCATCGGCAGCTGTGACGTGCTGCGCTTGCGCATCTGTTTGTACGCAACCCATACGCACCTATTGTTACCTTCTGTTTGATATTTTCTATTATTAGTTCGACATTACGAACTTACGACTGCGTTCCAAGCATCGGGGAGTGGGTACATACGGATAGCACGTGTGCAATAATCTAATTTAGAAATAATGCAATACACTAATAATAATAATAAATCAATATCTGACAAGATTTACTATCAGCGCGGGACATGCACAAGTGTGCAGTGCGCAACAGAAGTGCACTCTCTTTCCTCTGTCTCATAATCCGATGGACGAAGAGCTCCGACACGACCGGAGAGAGAACAGACGCAGAGCCGACGGATTAACATGTTCTTTGAGGCACGAGGTTTCGAAAGTCCGGGCTGTAGATTACACTGTAGATTACATTACATTGTAGATAGAATAACCAACCCAATACTATTATTACATTTGCCAGACTCCGGAAATGAACCAAGGACTTTGTGAAAGCATAAGAGACTCAGTGATGGCTCATTAGTTAATTTCTGCCACCCATTGGTTACAAAGTAATGCGCTTGCTGATGGTTTGGCAATTTTCGAACACTATGGCAATCTCTTAGGCATGCAGATTTCTTCATGATGTTTCTATCACCGCTAAGCAAGGGATGTTAAGTTTTTACAAAGAAACCAAACGAAAGCCCGGATTCAAACCCCCGATCCTTACAACAGGCTTTCCCACACAATCGTGCACTTGTATTTCTAACTTTAATGTAGTACTAGATAATTTCATAGCTTTTACCGGCCATGTTTTTTTTAAAACAGGTCTGTCATAACCATTGATAATAGTCAAATAGGCCCATCCGAAAATTTTACGTAAACGTTCTTCATACAAGAAAATGTAGAGCCATGTGTCGAAACTCCTGCGAAATACTGCGTAGACTTACAGCTTACTACTGACGCCGGACGGGGTTTTGGTCCGCCCCGTCTAGAGTATAAGTCAATGGTCACAACAGATGCATTCAACTATGAAGGCCAGCAGGAATTACGTTGATTCACAAGAATGTACAAAAACAGTATCGTTTATCCGTTTCCCACGATTGTTTTGGGCGATCGGCCTTCTAGAGGATATCCGTGGTTTTGAGCTCGTTGCGTTCTGTCGATTCCCCGACACGCATCATTGGTGGAATGGGTCTAGCGTTAAATTGACTTGTTCTGTTTCATTATATCAATGGGTTGAGGCTATTGTTAACCTAGTACTAGTACATACTACACGTGGCCGTAGATATGGAGGTACAACAGGCGTTAAATAAAACCATTTATAATAAAACCATGTTACTCGTACAGGGACATTACTTTTAATGGGTAGTAGTAACTGTATTAATGTTCAGAAATATGTTAGTAATTATGATTCTATTAAATAGAAGAAATTGCAATTAGTCTTAACTGTCATGGCAGCAATCACATTCGCTATAGAGTTACGCGAAGATTCATTACGATGTATCAAGTTAAAAGGAAATGTCGAAATAGTATGTTTCATTACAAGTGCGGAAAGGCTGTTATTGCAAAGAGTTCCGACAAATGTCTACCTGAGCCGAGGCGCAGCCGAAAGCGAGGGTTGACAGTCGGAACAAGTTGCAATGACGGTTCCGCACGTGTACTGAACGATTATTTTTAATACAGTTGCGAAAAATGAAGCAATTTAATAAAATAATAAAAACACAATAAACTCAACTAACTTAACATTTTCTGAAAAACTATTTGCTTTTTTCTCTTCTCTCCACGCAATAAATTCGTCGTATGTAGATATGTAGCGACTTTTTGACTTTTCCGGTAAAATGTTCTCCGAAGCATTTTGTGCAACAAACAACTAAACTCGCAAAGAAAATTTCTGAAAAATGGCGCCAACCGTAGAATATAAGCAGTTTTTTTTTCTTCACCCATGATTTAAAAAAAAAAAAATTTGGTCATAGACTAAATAATATTCTGGTACGCAAAGGGAACTATGCCCATACAGCCAAGTCTTCAGTAGAATTTTTTTTATTGATATGAAATGAAAATGAAATTTAATGAGATGAAATGAAACCTAACCAAACTCATTCAATCAAATCTGATATTGAAACAAATTAGTAGCTTCTTTTTAGAAATATACGTATTTGCATGAATCATAAAAACTTCTATGAATTTTTTTAGTAAAAACTTCATGGTTGGTTTTTCTTTTTAATAGACATTATTTTGACAGTTGGGAAAGATAACGCACGAGTTCGGGAAAGGTAAAAAAAAAGCACGAGTATGTAATAGCCCACATCCCGAACGCTATACGTCCCTGCAATACGCCACTTTTTGAGCAACTGTATTAAAAAATATTTTGCCAATTGTTGTTGAATGGATTTTCAATAAATATTCGAGATTGATCCTTCAAATAGATCGTTAACAAATTCATGCATTTTGCTGCAACAATCGAGATATAGGTACTTAGGGACGGGAACACTTTACCCTATGGCAATAATGAAGCAGTTCATCGCAGAAAGAGTTGAGACTCTGTCGTCTGATTCTGTAGGAAATAAGACTAATAAGTACTTAAGTGAACACCTAACGGACCGGTGCAATTATCGATATGTATAAGGATGTCACCAACGGTACTGCGTCTCCCAGAAGTCGCGTTGGCTTGATTATTATCATTACCTCGAGCGGCGTAATGAGGCAGTTTACGGAGTTGTACATCATTACGTACAATGTACATTATAGCCACCGGCTACTTCAATCGAAATTTTTATTTATTGATATTTTTTCCGCAACTTCGGAAAACACAAATTCTGTGCTTAATTTAGCCGTATTTATTACCTGATTTTAATAAAAGAACCTTATACATTGTCTCTCAGACGGAAAAATATATTGCTCAGCAATATGAATAAATCATTTTCTGAATCCAACATTGCGGCAGATTCGCTTAGCAAATCGGACTCACCTGCGTGTTTTGCCTCAGTGCGAAACAAAAGAAAGAGGGAAAATGAAGACTTCAGTGTTGAATTCTCGTCATTTAAGGAAGAAATGAAAAACTTAATACACTCTATGATGGCTACAAATAGTGAAGAAATCAGAAAAATTACACCGACGCTAGCTGACATTCAGCAGTCCAATCGAAATATAGAAAATTCTATTGCATTCCTTACATCTCAAAATGAAGAATATAAAAAGAAAATTGAAAAATTGGAATTGCAAGCACAAGAAGACCGAAAATATATTACTATTTTGGAAGATAAGATTGAAGACATGCAGAAAGGGATGAGGAAAACTAGCTTTGAACTTAAAAATGTGCCGAGAAATGATAATGAAACCCAGGAGGACTTGCTCGACATGGTCACTAGCCTGTCTAAAAATATTGGATGTGAAATAAATAGGGCAGAAATAAGAGATATATATAGATTACGCCCAAGAAAGGAAGGACAAAAAAATACACCTATTATTATAGAAACTATGTCGACCATAACTAAAAATAACTTCCTTAAAAAGAGTAAGTCTTTTAATATAAAACATAAGTCAAAAATCTGTGCAAAACATTTAGGACTGCGCAATGAAACTGAGACACCTGTTTTCATTTCTGAAAACCTAACCGCGAAGTCCTCCCGACTATACTTTCTAGGAAGAGCACTGATCAAGTCGGGACTATATAAATATTGTTGGACATCTTACGGCAAAGTGTATGTGAGAAAAGATGACAATTCTCGAGTGATCCTGATTACTAATGAGGCTCAAATACATAAACTACAACAAGAAGACTGACTATGTCCAGTGACTACCGTGTTAGACACTCAAATATGTTTAAACTGTTACTTTATCTACCTAATTGTAAATAATCTTATTGTTTACAAACCTAATTTAATTACACTCATATTACTTACTAACGCACACATCTTCCAAAACTCACGCTCTATAATCTACAGTTATAATACACTACCTAAACTCACACTCTTTAGCTCGCTATACATGCCATACTTACTCAAGCAAGTTTTACCCAAAAAATTCATGTCAACTTTCTGGACTATCACAGTTGTAGGCCATAAAGTGCTGTTAAGAATTATATATTTTACTCTGAATCAAAAATACTGTATGATAATCTGTAATCGTGCCTTGATCACGAATTCATGCTTCACTTACATACTTTTAAAGACGTTTCAGAATGGATAGTGCACTATCAACAATAAAAGAAATAGACAAAATTGAAATAGCTACTTCAATCAATTGTGATATCCAAAATTTAAATAAACATATACACATAAATAAAAATGATTTAACTATTATCACACAAAACATACGAAGTATATATAAAAATATTGATGACTTACTGGTAACATTATCAAACCTAGAACACCAAATTGACATATTAATACTTACAGAATGCAGACTTGACGACAGTAAAAACATACCTCAGTTAAATAATTACACATATTTTGCTACAGCTAACCGTCTCAATCAAAACGATGGGGTAGTAATATATGTCAAAAGCAATCTGAGTCCTAAGATACGTGAAATTAACTTAGATCAAGCATCATGTTTACAGATTGATATTTTTAACCATATTATACTAGGTATATATAGATCACCGTCAAATGCTAATACTGACAAATTCACTGAATCACTTAGAATGCATCTAGATACAATCAAAGCTTGTAAAAATATTGTAATATCTGGTGATATAAACATCAATCTTATCCAGAAACTTAATGAAAGCTCCATGGATCATAAAAATAGACATAATTATCTAAATATGCTATCCACGTTTGGACTACTACCAGGGCATTTGTTGCCCACCAGAGATAATAGCTGCTTGGACCACTTTATGCTAAAACTAGATAGGAAAAAGATTAATGCTAATATAGCCGTCTTCAACACAACCATTACCGACCATCTTATGGTATTTTGTAGTTTCACTAAGATAAAATCTACGAGAGAAATTACTAAGAAAAAAATCTATATAGATTTTGACCAAGCCCTTACAACTCTTGCAAATAAAAATCTATCAACTTTACTGCACTGTGATGATCCAAACAACTTACTTGAGATGCTAACTACTAAAATCACTGAATCATTACAAGAAAATACACATACTATGAGTTTACCTAAAAAACAAAGAACAATAAAACCATGGATAACTCAAGGTATTTTACGATGTATACATAACAGAAATAAAATGCAAAAGCAATTAAAATGTAATCCTGACGATAATATACTTAAAATAACATATAAAAGATATCGCAACTACTGTAACAATTTAATTAAGAAACTGAAACGTGTACATGACAGGAAACTATTACTAGATAAGAACCCAAAAGTGCTATGGAATAATATAAAAAATCTAACTAGCTCAAAACCTGCAAAAACAATCAATTCACAATTACTTGATACTGACCCATGTCCTATGAAGGCAGTTAACTCAGTAAACAACTTCTTTGCTAATGTTGGATCAAATCTTGCTAAAGAAATTAAAATAAACGACCAATTATTATTACAGCATAATAATCCAATACAGATACCTCACGATAAAAATCAATTATCATCCTTTGTTATCTTAAATACTGATCACGAAGAGGTTACTTCAATCCTTATGAATTTAAAATCAGACAGTGCTTCTGGACTTGACAATATCCCTACAAAATTTCTAAAACTATCAAAAGACCTAATAGTACCCATACTCACTTACTTAGCAAATCTTTGTTTCACTAAAGGTATTTTTCCTTCGCTCATGAAACAATCAATAATTACTCCTGTGTATAAGAATGGGGATAAAACTCAAATGAATAACTACAGGCCAATCTCAGTCTTAACGGGAATCTCTAAAATAATGGAAAAATTAATTAATAATAGACTAATGCAATACCTTTATAAATTTAATATTCTATCAACATCACAATACGGGTTTAGACAAGGGAAATGCACGCAAGATGCTGTTTTGGCTTTAACTTCGAATATTGTAAACCATCTTGATAGTAAAAATAAATGTTTGACCGTCTTTTTGGACCTCAAAAAGGCGTTTGATACAGTTTCGATCCCTATCCTTCTAAAAAAGCTTGAAAACATTGGCATTAGAGGAAACCAGCTTAATCTGTTGAAGGACTATCTAAGTAATCGAACTCAGCGTGTAAAAATAGACGACTATATCAGTACTGACCTTGAAATGACCTTTGTTGTTCCACAAGGTAGTGTCCTAGGACCTACCTTGTTTTTAATATATATAAACGACCTATGTAATTTTAAAATAGATTCTGGAAATATTTATTCTTATGCAGATGACACTGCTATAGTCTTTCACGGGAAAACTTGGAAAGAAGTGCATAGTACTGCCGAAACAGGTTTAAGGAAAATATCTAGTTGGCTTAAATCAAATTTTTTGACACTTAACACTAATAAGACAAACTACATATGTTTCGCAATAAATAATAAAGGTCAACCTTTAACATCAAATCTACAAATTCACCATTGTAACGTCCAGAGCGTTTGCACGTGTCCTACCATTGATAAAATTTATTCAACTAAATATCTAGGTATAATTATTGACCAAAGATTATCCTGGCATTCCCATCTGGAACTACTATCTAGCAGAATTAGAAAACTTATTTGGATTTTTAAAACATTAAGACATGTTGCAACAAACAAAGTTCTAATTCAAGTGTATACAGCCCTTGCTGAATCTATACTATCATACTGCATTCCAGTATGGGGAGGAGCATCAAAAATTAAATTTCTTGAATTAGAGCGTAGTCAACGTGCCCTATTAAAAGTTATGTACTGTAAACCTTATCGGTTCCCTACAAATGAGCTATACTCCATAAATAATTTAATGAGTGTGAGAAAGCTATATATTCTAAAACTAATACTAAATCGGCATAAAACAGTTACTATAGATACTGACACAATGACAAAAAGAAGAGTAAATATTAGAATAGAAACAAATACTGTAAAAACTAAATTTGCTAGTAAACAGTATACTAAACAATCGGCTTATGTTTATAAGAAGGTAAATAATTTGTTAAAAATATATTCATTAAATACTCACGATCTTAAAAAGTCTCTAACTGAATGGCTCACTAGCCTAAATTATGAAGACACTGAGGCATTACTCGAAGTTATCACCTGAAAGATCTATCTGCGCGCGCATGTATGCACACACACACACACACATACACACACACACACACACACACTCACACACACACACACATACACACACGCACACACACACACTTACACACACACACACACACACACACATACACACACATACACTTTTAGGATATTTAACTTATATTGTATTTAACTTATATATTTTAAATGTGTACTTCATTTCTATTTATAAGATTTTCATAAAGATTGTCTACGGAAGAGCGGGACATCCTGGCACAGGTATAAATTTACCTAAAAGGATGTCCCAACAACTGATGAATGTTTTGAAATATTTTTATTAATAAATCATTTTTCATTTTCATTTTTTCATTTTTCATACGATTATACCGTTGTCCGTCTAAGTCGTTGCCGTCAAACACTTTTTACGGTCCATCTACGGGACAGGAATCTTCTCAGAATTAAGGCTCCCACTGGTCATTATAGCCCTCCTGGTCAAGTACAGGTTAGCAAGCCTTACACACCATTGAAAAAAATATGGAGAACTCTAGGGATGCAGGTTTCCTCATAATAATATTTTCCTTCACTGTTAAGGAGGTTATTTTATTACATTTAAGGAAGATGTCTCAACCACCGCTGTCATTGCTTCATGCGTTGTTATTTATTTTACATTTTCGCCATTATTATTATCTCAAACCATTTCAGGGTCAACTAGTATGGGGTCTCCAAACATGGTGGTGCTAGATTCATTAAGAAAGCAATGCTCATCCTACCGTTCAAAATAACAATCCGCATCATTGGTCTCCTTTCCTAAAATTAAAACACTTTTAATATAGAGGAATGAGAGTGTCATAATAACTTATAACTTTGCTTGATATCACATATAAATTCTTTTAATTGAAGAAAACCTAAAAAATCTTGATGTAATCCATGCAATATTTGTAGCATTTTTGAAGGTGTTGAAGCTTTTTACCCATCTTTGCAACATAACAGAGTGTTTGTTTTTATTACTATAATGAAAACAAGCTACGATAAAAGCTAACCCATAAAAGTTAGCCAATAAATATGCGTTGCTGTTGGTAAAGTAACGACAAGGAAATAAATAGCTTTACAACATTTTACTTATTTAAGAAAATACTAAAAACCACACACAAATGGAGTTGCAAACCACATTAAAAAGAACCCAAACGAAACGTTAAATACTCGATCTAATCCGCTGTTGTTTTTCCAAATACATTAAACGGCTCGATCAAACAACTGAAAGTGTAAATATATTTTCAGTACAAACAACGAGCTGGATCTGCGTTACACTAGAAATTAAGCGTGGATGTTACGGTAATTTAATGGGAACGAAAACAGTGTTAGTTAATAAATATTATATTTATCTCGGAATCAAAGATTAAATAGAATCTTATACCACTTTTTGGAGGAAACTACGCATACAAAGGTACTCTTTAAAAGTGACACATTACGAGTTAGTAATTGTGGATGTGGAAACAAATACGAAAAATCTTTCGCTATGAATTTTTCATGATACGATTCCATCATGAACAATTGGATCATAAAAAAAGTATGAAAGTATTGGAGCAGTAAAAAATTAATACTTTTTCATTAATATAGTAAGTGATTCCACGTTAAAATTGCTGAATGCTGCTCCCAATGGTCTTTACTATAACTATAGTAGTACGCTCGAATCTTAGTTTACGAGATATTTTTTTACGAGTAGCTATTTGGATTTGGGACATTTCCGTTTCACTATGCTTCGAAGGGCTAGCCTTACGATGAATTAACTATTTCCTACTTGAACGCCGCCGCGCCGCCGAAATATACAGAAGTGTATCTTGGTCTGGATCTTTTACCGCTCCTTGTCCTTTAATCCACTCCGCTCTGTTTCAAGGTACTCATCCTACGGTGAATTAGCTGTTCACTCACGCTTCGCCAATGCACCGACGGCGGTGAAAATTGCTTGTTCCAGTGGTAGGTATTATTAGAGCTGACCGTCGCAATGTGGGTGGCCTTTGATCTAACTTCATCATATTATTGCCAGTATGTTGTGCAAACAGAAAGTCTGGTTTTTCACTACGCTCTGTTTCACAAACTAGTTCTTTGATGGGACTTTTCTGATGTGGATCCATATAGCGGTGAGACCTGCGTGTCTTTGGTACGTCAACTACGAGTATGTATAGGGGTGAAAGCTCTTTCGATGTCATGCCGTTCTATGTTAAAAAGGTGACGGGGGAACCTAATTAAATAGTTCCTGATCACACTCTACACAACTCTGGATTTCATCTTCCGCTCCGCTCAATCTCATAGATTTTACCATTTTACCGGACTCACACGACGGCCTATAGCCCTTTACCGATGGCGAGCGGAGATTGCTCTGCGTGAAAATTGCGTGCTCCAATGGTATTATTAGTGCTAAGCGTCGCAATGCGTGTGGCCTTTGCTCTCACGTAATGATATATTTATTTGAGCACACGCAAGGTCTGGACGTTTTTTGATTTGTTCAAGTGTTTTGAGATTATTTTTTATTTATAGTTTATTCAACTTATTATTTCTGCTGAGAGAAAATTTTAGGTTTAAGATTTAAATGTAGAACCTTAGATTCTGCAATATATTTGCGAGAAAAATTAAGAAGAAAATTCATTTATTTATCTTTCAACTTGATCCCTTAGTTTTAGCACTGCAATAACTATACTCAGATAGCTGGTGAGAGAAAACTTTGAGCTTGAAGATTTATTATCTGGAACCTTAGATACTACAATTTTTATATGATTAAATGCGCGAAAAATCAAGAAGATATATTTCAATATTATTTACCGTTCTATCACGCTCATAGTTTTAGGCACTGCAATAACTAGACAGATATCGGAGTATTTCTGAACTAAGCTGCAACTACTGCAGGAAGGTAATTAATATCAACATTTGGGGCTGAGTTTATGGATGTTCAGTTTACACAAACCCACTATTATGTTATCACTGCAGCCAGGAACATGCGGGCACTGCCAATAAACACGTTTGACGTCACAGTTCACACTATTGTTCCCATTACAGAAATAGATGAAACGACATAAACATCTAATTCAAATAACTTAATAAAAAAGGATTCCATTAAATTGATCAATAAAATAAATAATATGTTTTTTATTCGGACAAACTAATACAAAACCTAAAGCATAAACTTAATACTCAACTAAAAGGAACACTACCTATATAGAGTCTATAGACTTCAGGGAACCAAAGAGCATATAAAATTTCAGCCCCTTGTTTCCCAAAGATCCAGTCTCGGGTGGTCACCCACCATTTATCTTTTTGGTAGCAGAAAATTACACGACAAGCAGACTCTGCCGATATTTTGGTTACATAATATCACCGAATACCATACATCTCAACCACAGTATGTTAAAAGAGAACATTGATGCAATAAGTATAAAATACTTAATGAAAGGCAACTCACAATTAAGAACATTATTAGATTGTTAACTAAAGTGTCATTCCGCGAACTTTATAACATAATCGCGAATGCAAACGTTGAACGGTCGCTGAAACTGTTGTTTCCATCGTTTATACCCGTTTCGCACAGATCAAGTGGCATTCTCAATGCATAAGGAAGTTACTATTACATATTTAAGTATAAGTAGTTGTAAAGGGTTCGCCACACTAGATGCGTTCGCCAGCAGTGCAGATCTTTTACTTTTCAAATACTATGCAAATACTCGCTGCTACCGATCAACAAACTATTTTCTTATTAGGTGGTCGCACTTTTTTATAGAGTCCATCCAGATGGGTATATCACTGCAATGTCAATTATAGGGCATACTAATACTGAAAACTGATGACTCCGGCTGACGTGCGACGAAAGCAGTGCAGTGCGTTGTAATCATATTGCAATACAAAGTCCTGGGTTGCACTGCATCTGACATGAGCAGGCGTATCACCTAACATAATACAGTCTTGCTTATCTGATGTCACGTTAGGTTTTATTTGCAAGAAAAAGATGTGAAGTAGCGCAGGCCCCTCGATGTTCACGACGTTTCTGCCCGCTGAGTGTGGCGATGCCTTACGTTGTATGAGTTGCGCCGGCGCCGGCCGCGACGCAGGCAGCCCGTCACCTGCGCAGCTTCCCACGGTGACTCAGTTGTAGAACGTTCTTATTACCTATTTTACTGGTTTCTAGATCGAATAGTTTTGGATTTCTCTTTTGTAGTGCAACCTTTACCGATAACGGGGTGTTGGATTCTGTTATATGCGTATACATAGGTAAATGCTATACGACTGCGTAAGTGCGAGTCCTCTCGGGGTATCCTTTGAAAAAATCTTTTTGTGCAAAATTTCAGCTCACTATGATCAGCTTAGGTTAGGGCGATAAAGAGTATGTGAATGAAAAAGTGAGGTTATTAAATTTTTTCCCTTATTCAAAATTATATTTAGATTTTGGTACTTGTTTTGCAAGATGGGTTTTACAAATTCCAATTAGGTATATCAGAAACTTGATTACAAAAACAGTTTACCTATACTAAGAATATCCTATATTTATTTATTTTTTCTTTCTATGTGAAAGTTTGTTTGTGTGTATGGGTGTGTGTGAGTATGGTTGGTACAATGTTACTCCGTCATTTCGTCTATGCCATTAAATGCATATTTGCGCGGGATTTGTGAAAAATTCAAATTGATGCGGGTGAAGCAGCAGGCAACAGTAGTATCATAATAAACTAGAAACTACCCATAACACGTTGTTTACAAAAGGCTTATTTCTTCTATATTACTTTATAAATTGTTCTATGGCTGATAGCCGAAACTTCTAAATCGCTATAGGTAATAAAAGTCGCTCTATATAGGTATAGTAAAACAATATCTACGATAGGTGTATACGTAGCTCAGTCAAGTAATAACGTAGATTGACCGGCTTTACGTATAAACAAAAAGAATTATAAAAACAGAATTATAATTATTATTGTCTGCGCACACCTGTTGAAGATTCTCACGATTTCCTCTGTTCTCTAAGATAATTATGGGAATATTACATTACCAACAACGCGCAATCACTTATGTTGAGAATATTATTCAAATTACTAAGACTTTCCTTTATTTTCATATCTTACTTCTTAGAGTACTTAAATAATTGTAGAGTATGACTGAGTATATGCAGTATTAAAAACACGGATGAATGTAAGATTTGGAAAGTTTATATGTCAAAGGAGTGCAAAAATGTAGTTGGAGTACCTACCCTCCTACCCCGTTGACCTAGAAACCTGAAATCAGCCAAAAGCATTGTAAAAACTAAAATCTGCGTGGTAAAAACAATAAGGTAAAGAAAAATAAAAACAATGTAGTTGTGTCATAAGTAATGCAAATACGTACCTGTACCATAGAGTAATAAATTTGCCTGTACTATATTGCTGATATTTCATATTTTCATTGCACAGAGGCCGTATCAGCGTGCTGCAGCATTTACGGCCCCAGCCGCCAGATTGTGTAAGAAAAAAGTATTCATCGCTATTGCTATCGTTTACTAATTTTGCCCGCTGATTGGGTTCCGGATTTGCGACAGCCAATCGCGGGGCAGAATTCGAGAGCGATTGCCATAGCGATAAATTTTGCAAACAAACTCGTGGCATTGACGTCTTGACCACTGATTTATTAAGGTCGTTCGCAAAGTAGCTCGCAAAATTCAAATTTTATTTCAATTTTTTTTCGTAAATAGTTGACTAATTATCATAGATCCGTAGGCTTGTGGAAATAAGTTTTGCGAGCATACAATTTATTCATCTAAGTACATAATAAACCAATTTAATAAAAACTTTTGACTCATAAATTCGATCCTGCCGGCGAGATTCACCCCGTAGTAATTATCAGCAAAACAACCATTGTAAAGTGATAATGTGAGACCGTAATTAGCGAGACAAACTCGTTCTTCACCGGGTTTTTAATATATCTAGATAGATTTTTAAATATATCTATAGATAGGTAGATACTGATAACTCAATTAGGTATTTAAGGGGCCCACCAGCCAGCTAGTAGGTAGTACTTGATAGCCATATAAAGTGACATTAAACCCGTTAACAACCTTCTGCAGCGCGTTTTAATTAAATAAATAGGATGATAATTGGATCATAACATCTATACACGATTAGTGCAAAGAAGCCATACGCGGCTTCTTCCTCCGGCGCACGCGCACCTGCCCGCGGTTCTCACGTCTGTTACACAATCACTGCTTTTTTTAGGGTTCCATACCAAAATGATAAAAATGGTACCCTTTTATATATATATATAGTGGACAACATCACATACATTGCTCCAATTCCTTAGTAAGTAGCTTATGCACTTGTGTTAAGGAAATCAGAAACAACGAAGGTACCACAACACCCAGACCCGAGACAATGTAGAAAACTTATTTTTCTACATTGCCCCGACCGGGGATCGAACCCGGAACCTCAGAGATGGCGGCGCCTTGAAATCCGGCACGCTAACTACTCAACCACGGAGGTCGTCTTTTGGTGATACTTTCTCCGTCTATCACTCTATCCTGACACACTCGATTATTTCAGTAACTATTAAAGCTATCGACCTGAAATTTGGGCCAGTTATAGATAAATTAATAGTGACCCAACATCATTGCAATCATAAAAAAGCTATCGACCTGAAGGTTGAAATAGTTAGGTAGGTATAGGTAATGGTGACCCAACGGCATTGCAATCATTAAAATTTGAAAATCGTTTTAATTTTTATTCAAAAAGGGAGGAAAACTGAGGTGTTGAAATTTCAAAAAGAGACAAAAATATTGAGTGGCGTATCACCCCCCTAAAAACTAAGTTAGATTTGCGGTTCGCCAGCAAAATTATACTTGTAAATTATACTCGTAAATTCAATGAAAAAAAGTGATTCTTTTAACGTTTTACTTCTTTTACAGTATGGAATCCTCGGTGCGCAAGTCCGACTCGCACTTGACTGGTTTTTATTCATTCGCAATCATTTTAGAGCCTCCGTCAAGTTCAGGATGTGATTTTTTATCCGGACAACCTTGTTTGCAACAGGTTGTATTCTATTGGTTGATCGCTAAAAAATTGTTGTGGCATGAAAACACGTTCTTTCTGAGTGTTTTAAATACTGCGTACTAAGTAGGTACGTTCAATGCGTTTTCCCATAATTCTGTCTGTAAGTATTTACATAATTTTTGAAATAAAGTTTATTTTCGGAGGATGTAATGAACGCAGAAGGCACGCAAAAAAATTCTTTCACCTAGAAAGAATTTTTTTGCGTGTCCCGTCATGACTCATGACGATAATATTATAATTAATCTTCAAAAATTAATTTGATGGTCCTTTGAAGAAAAGTAAAATCTACTTACTTTAAAAATTTAAATTACGCGTTTGTACCTACTCAAGTTTTTAATGGGAAGGTAACAAGTTATACTCAAAACAAAACGTAATATTATTTAATCTTATTATCTTATTAACAAAGTAAAACGATAACGATTAAAAGGTAATTAACAGACCAAATTAATTAAGAAAAGACCGACTTAAAATGTTTGTAAGGGTTGATGCAGCTCCTGAATGCTCCGTGTGATGTTTCCACACTGTACACTGTACACTTACGTGGAAACACCTTAATTATTACCTCACACTATATGGTTATACTATGTATATAACTGCTCTGCTCTCGCCGTTGACTCGTATAGCAATGGCCGACTATCCATCGGAACTCCAAATATATAGACAATAACAATCACTGTTAAGTGTCGCATGACAACTGTCAAAGGACAACATAGACAATCTGCGACATCAAAGACCAATACACTACATCCCTCCCTTTTTGTAATTTTTTTTTTTTATATAACTCATTATCCACTTCATATTGCTTTTCCCATTTTTAAAGGGTTCACAGATTCCCAATTCCTACATTTAAACTGGTCACCCTATTCAAGCTCGACCTACAGTAATTCGGAGTTAAGTAGTTGAGTATACATACATAATACCTAATGGCGCACAACAAAGTTCACAAGGCCACAGCCACAGACAATAAACTCAACCGATCATTCCTTCCCCTTTTTTCTGTTAATGAAATTTAACCAATTACGCTCAAAAATAACAGACTAGTTACCAGGCATAATCAAAATAGTTCGCCATCATTGTCGCTTACATACGAAAATAAGCGACAGGACGATGTCGAAAACAACATTTAAAAACTGGCGAAAAATAAAATTACCACACAGTATAAACCTAGAAAAACGGACCAAGCCATTTTTGTGGAAAATAATCGTAAATATTTAATATAAACTACATACATTTTTGTATGTCCATAAAGCTTGAGTTAACTTGTTTATCTACATAGTGTATTATCAACATTTTCAAAAAGGCTAACTTTGGATCGGGACTTGTCTATTTAACCTACCTATTAAATAACCCAAATTCGCAAATAAAGTCCAATTGAACCGAAATCATTTTTCAGCTAGTTCAGAACACAGTTTTCTTTAATAAGAAGTAATGCTTAAGAAACTAAAACGACACCTCATCTACTACCTCCCAAGGACAATGATATCTCATAAGTTCTGCACTTGTACTTGGGAACTCTTATATTATAATATGCTGACAATTTAGTCTCCTCCTTTTTTGTAACATATAACATTATCACTCGCAACTTTTACTACCCACACACACACACACACACACACAAACAACTAAAATCAAAATTCATAATTACTCGTAATAAAGTTGTCCGGAAATGCTTACTTGAGTAACCGTTTGGATGACTAAGGAGTGCTTTCTGAATGTGGTAGTATTTTACGAACTATCAAAATTTCATAAATTAGCATTGTTACCACGGACCAAGGAATAACTGTGGCCGTTACTGCCACTGAACGAAGCATTTATGGATTCGCAGTTTAACTTTTAGACACATTTGTATCATAGGTCATTTTCTATCGCGCCGAGCCTCACTTCAGTTTGGTTTAAACATAAAAATATATTTAATTCAATTTTTCATCCCAATGAAATTGTTTGGGATGTGTCACTGTTTACCATTTACAAATTGATTGTATTTAGAACCTAATTTCTGTAATGAATAAAATCAAGTAATATAACTTGTTTCTTCAGACACATTAAATCCAAGTAGTAACGTTTCCTATGGTTGTACATTATGATGTCCAATACGTTTGAAACTAGCTAAATTGAAAATAATTGCAGTAAAAAGTACCTTAGTGGTTTACTCAGAAACTCATGAAAATATATTAACGATTTTATTATGCATTGCAAAGTCCACAAGCAAACTAATGAAGTAAGTATAATATCAAAGAAATTATAAATTAATTATTTTGTGACAATAATAAATATTTGACTAAAAACTAATTTAAAATTTAAAATAACAATACCAATAATCTTATCAAGTATTGTAAATAGTAATAAGGATTCCTAACTCCTTAGGCTTGCCAGTTAGAAATAATGCTTCAACAATGAAATCGCGTTCACGACCGGCAGACTGACTGTTTTTCCACCGCAACCACAGATCACCAAGATACGTTACGTTCATAGTAAATTGCGTTTTAAAACTGTGCCCAAATGCCACTCACTGATAAATAGAACAAAAAATATAAAACAGCACGCAAACCCCTTTTTATATATTTTATATGATTGACCCTTGACTCTTGGACAACATCTATAATTTAGTACTCGACTCTACATGATAAAACAACAGCAGGCACTTACTTCCTACAATGGTAATCCTGTGTCTGCTTATTTAAACTTTATTTACAGATAATATTATGTAATAATAAATTTTTATTTACTGAAGTCTAACGTTCGTAGTATGGTATACTTATTGACAAAAACCAATTTATTGAAGCCAAATACCGAGGCAAATATTCTAGGTAAATGAAGTTTGAGTATTTTTTTGAATAACGATGAGTATTAATATTGTTTAAACCTTTCACAAATATAAAAGGTTACATCGTAATCTTTGCCCATTACTTACACGTTTAGGACTTGATTTGGAAATATTTACTATAATCATGTCATTGGTTTAATTTGCAAACAATACCCAAACCGAATCTCATACTTACTTACGAGTACATATAAGTTTGGTAAACTTCATATCAATACCTACCCAATAAAAAGTACTATTGGATGTTTGACGAAGTAAATTCTATCACGCTCATAATATGGTAGGTATGGTAGCGTACCCTAGTCACAGTAACAGCGGTCCTAACCATCAAACAAATAGATTTGAACTAACCTGAACGTTGTCAGTATTGAAGACATAGACGTATCCTTGACTTAAGAAAGTTAACTATTTTGCATCTTACTGTTGCCGTCGCAGATCGCAGCTCCACATTGATTGTCAAGTCGTCATATTATGCAGCAGAGACAGAAATGTACGCCCATACCGCTGCCGCTGTAACTTAGGACCAAGTTGTAACCCCGTGTATAACCCATTTTTGATTTCTTTATGGTTTTGGGGAAGCTAGTACCTTCAGAAAGAACCCCTGTCATACTAAAGGTGATATTGTACGACTGCATTGACGTTCCCTATTTTGCATATTTGTTTGAAATATATTAAATAATTTACCCATTTTGATGCCGTGAGAATGTAAAAGCAACAAAACGAGATCTTATGTTTTACATTGAATAATTTGTAATAACTCACTGTAATGAAAATTTGTTATTAACAGTAACAATTAATTTTCTTAGTCATAACAATTTTAAAACAAAAACAGTACGCCTGTCTGCCTGCTAAACTTTACTTTTACTTTTAAACATCATTGCAAAATCATACTTTTGATGGAATAGCTAATCCCAAAAATGTTTGTGTCGACCTAATCTCAAAAATGTCTGTATCGACGATACAACCTACCTAAACGGTAGCGGAATTTTATTGCTGTAGTAACGTGTTACGTGAACATGACTGTTCGGGCGAATTTGTTTAAAGCAGATTGCTTATCGAAAAATATTCGTAGACTTACCTTCTGTCTACTGAACTGACGAACCGTCAACTCAGCGAGTCTTGTAGGTAGTTACACAGATCTAGGAAACAATATGGATGGGCCCCGTCTACAAAATAAGCGTAACTATTTCCAATCAGTAAAGCGGCGCACAAGGTGGCGTCACCTAGGAAAGCAAAATCAGTACACGAACATTTGTCAGCAAATCTCGGCGCCCAAAACGGCACCGCATGTCACGCAAGCCCGGCCAGTTCCTGTTTCTCTTAATTCTATGTGTAGGTATAATTAGTTAATAGGCATTTACCCAGCATTACTGTAGCAGTAGTAGTGGTGTTAGGATGGCCTTGGTACTTCCAGCAATTATAGTGGATGCACCTGTTTGTAGCAATGCAACCAATCTCCCATCGGGACTCGAACCCGGAACCCCCTCGTAATCTACGTTCTTTCCATGCTTTAATCGTCAAGCTATTGGGCCTATTTTATATTATTATTAAGACTTATTTACTAAAAAGCTAATAAATAAATAACTTTAATCAGAAACGATGAATATAAAACCTATAACGCCATGATACACGGTAACTAATAGTAGTTTTAACCTCTTTAACCGAAACCTATCGAAAATAGTATCCAGTATAAGTAAAATTAACACTTATCTCAACTCTTAGATCAGGTATTGAATAATCTCAGTACCCAATCCACCCAGGACTCTAACCTAGAACAGACTACTTTAATAATCAAAATAGTATATATTTTATCTTCTCTGTTATTCAAATAAACGGAAATAATGTGAAATGTGACGTTAAATAATTATATACAGATCTCTGTAGTAGCTATATATGTAATTACTAGCTGTTGCCCGCGGCTCCGCCCGCGTGAATTACGATTTTTTTTACATATACCGTAGAATTCCTTCATTTTCGCGGGATTCTGGTGTGATGTTGTACAGAAACCTGTTCTTACTTCACACGGGTTATCTTGTGGTGATTTTGAAAACTCCTTTTTTAATAAAAAATCTAAAGTTTCATTAATACGTAGTTGAAAGATCAAAAGGACGATTTTAACTGTCGATATTTCGATACATTGGTACAAGTCGTGGTCACGTAGTGACCACGACCTGTGCCATTGGGTCTTTTTCATTGTGATTTTTATTCTGAAACCACGAAATATGTCAAAAATTATTAAATCATGTAAAAAGTTGTACTGGTGGTAGAAATCTTCTTTCAGAGTTCGGCCGGGTAGGTACCACTGGGATAAAATACTCTACAAACAATATTCCCCAGCCTAACATAAGAGTCTGTTAAAAATCTTTGCTTCATCTCAATACAATCCCAAGTATCAGAATGGGCAATGGCTATATATTTCTTTACGTATAAAAATACCTATGACGGTCAATCGGTTAGGACCAGTTAAGACCTGAGAGTTAAAAATATTTGTAAACCATTATTTTACTCTTCCCATCTCAACAGTCTCAACACTGCCATCTTAATATAAAGTCAAGGAACAGTACATTACATGACAATTAATTATTATTAACAAAACTTCGGTAGTACCTATCTCCAAGTTTTACATTCAAGTTCCACATAATTTGTAGAGATGGCGCGATACGGTATAACGACGTGGTGATAAATTCATGATTTTTGTTCACTCTAAAAGTGAAAAATCTTAGACCATACAAAATCTTCTGCTAAGCATATTTATTTACGGCTGTAAGGGTACTCCAGTCTGACTTGAGCCCTTACGTCCTAGCCCTAGGTGCTTGTCCATTCCGAGTTTCAAGTCACCTACTTGAACTCATCGATAAAGGTTCTGATGTCTATTATTTCTGATTTACAAAAGTGATGATGATAAAATTTATACGGAATGATCTTTAAAGAACCTTCTTTCTAACAAAAAAAGAATGAATGAAATCGGACAACGGGTTAATGAATTATAACTAAATACACATTTTGACTTTGATGCCGTCTTCCAGGGAAACCATGATGAAAATCGGGACAAAAAGTATCCTATGTCCTACCTCGAAGTATGAACTATAATCATGTCAAGTTTCATTTAAATCCATCCAGCGGATTAGCCGTGATGCCCGGTCGTGAAACAGACAGACAGACAGACAGACAGACAGACAGACAGACAGACAGACAGACAAAAATGAAACAAATTACAGTTTTGGCTTCAGTACCGACTAAATAGTGTCCTCCAACAAAAATTTTCAAAATATCTTCAATGTACAGAATTCGACCCTTTACAGTTTTATTATAAGTATAGATAGATAATATAGCTTATAATTCATAATTTTATATATGGTAACGGTCGTTATATATATAAACAGTTTGGACACTACTGTCCAATTCCAACATCCGTGTATGGTTTAGCATAGGTGTGTAAACTTCATTCAAGTCTCAACTAGTTGATACTTTAAACCAGAACCCCCGTGCTCCAGCACTGCACATGCCCGTCACCACTCCAGCAGATAACATGTCGTTTACTGGCCCAACGGGGCGGAAACTCGTCCGTAGCAGCACATGACCGTCACCTTTAAGATGCCAAGGCCGCCACGGAAATTGAATCCTCGTGATCTATGGACGCACATGCTCCACTAGATACACGAGGGAGCCGATCGTCAGAAGGCTGCCACACATTGCACTTACAGCTGGCACACCTGGCACTTATGCTTGGCAATCTCTTGGCTGGACATCCATTTTAGCACTTACACCTGACCGACCGCTCACGCCCTACATAAAATTGGACTCTATACCAATTTTATTTGTACACTCAAACAATTTTATTTTTACACACTTATGCTCAACAAAACTAATACCTGTGGCCATTTAATTATTATCTACCATTTCATCTTATTATTATTTATCGTCACACATCAAGTCAAACATGTTTTATTAACCAATAAAAACTTTGAATTCCATTTAAAAGTGGATTTCATTAAAAATTCCACACAATTTTAATACTATTCGTGAAGCAAACTGGATTAGAAAGTATGAGGATCATTGTTGATCCCTGTTTCGATCACATTAACGTGAAATATCATTGTGCTAATCGTATTCTGTACACGATGGCTCGCGCGATAATTATCTCTAAAGACTAAAGCATGTGATACACTATTCCTTGATCTTTATCAAAACCAGAAGCAACTCACACTATACTGTATTTATTGATTTTATGTCGTTTGACGTATTCTGGTTCGAAATAAAGGTATGATTCGATAGTTAAACGGTATGCAAGCATTGTTGAATAGTTTTATAACCAAAATGAATTAACACGGTCAAGATGAAAACAGATTTGAAAACACATTCCTGATATCCCGGTTCCAAATAAAGGTTTGACTCGATAGTTAAGATGTATGCAGGCGTTTCCGAATGGTTTTATACCGAAAATTAATTAACATAGTCACGATGGAAACAGATTTGAAACCACGTGCCCTTTTTCCTGTTACGTTTGCAATTTTAGTATTATTCAACTACCCGCAGGTTTTTTTTTAATTGGAGAAAATTTTCAATTGCATGGTAAAAACGTGTAACTGCAGATAACCCTCACTGCTTTAAAAACTAAAATACCACTTTTGACAATGATTCGAAACATTATCATGCATGATGAACTAACACTGTTTCCTCCTTTTCTTTAAAAATTTAAATGACTTTCAGTTTATCCTCGTCGCCATTGTGATGTTCCCACACTGTACACTGTACACTTACGTGGAAACACCTTAATTATTACCTCACACTATATGGTTATACTATGTATATAACTGCTCTGCTCTCGCCGTTGACTCGTATAGCAATGGCCGACTATCCATCGGAACTCCAAATATATAGACAATAACAATCACTGTTAAGTGTCGCATGACAACTGTCAAAGGACAACATAGACAATCTGCGACATCAAAGACCAATACACTACACTCCGGATAGCACTAGATGGCGCATGCAGCTTCGGTAGTGTGACCTCACTTTTGGGTGCAATTGTCAAAAATCCTTTCTAAGCGAATGTTTACGTGACCTATAAAATTAGCTATCTGCATTCCAAACAGCCCTATCCGCCCAGTTGTATACGTTGATAGATCAATCAGTCCGTAAAAACAGTTAGCCACTTCGTCGACCAATCAGGTTATGAAAGAAAAGGTGATTGCAAATATGCCTTTTAAAGGGACAATTTTCGTATACCCATTACCTTCAACAGCACACCTGCAGAATTTCCCACGACTCAGCCCGCCGCGCTACCAGTGACCGCGTAATGATTCCAATCAATCAATCTCCTAATCTATGCTAATTAATGTTTAACGTATGTAGTTATGTACATTAGGCGTGCGTTTCGAGGGATTCTCATCACGTTCACGGTATTCATTGATTGTTTCAAATTGAATGAAGTTAAACCAGTAACGTCGTATGCTTAGTAAAAGTTGTGAAGTTAGTGCAGTACGCTTGAAACTTATTGGAAGCATACATTTGAAATTCAATTGGCTGATGTAACTACTTAGAATGCTGTCTGCTTAGTATGAACGCTTTGGCTAAGTGGTTAAAATGTTGGACTGCAGAACACAATGGCCTAGGTTTTAAATTAAGCCGAATATCTGAAGAGTTTAGTCTGCGATTGCCAGCTATGATAGAAAATTGGCAGCGATATAGGTACCTTGACCTACCTGCAAACCTTGGAAATTGGAATGCTCGCTAAGTCGTCAGTCCTGGTAAAAATCTATAAATAAATAATAAAATAAAAAAAAAATAAAAAAAAAAAAATAAAAAAGCCTTTTTATTTATACTTATTAAGTGTGGTAAAATCTAAACATTATTTATCGTTGGAGAAATCGAAGTCTTCTTCGTGTACGAGTTTCACTGTCAGTCTTCTATTCGTCTATATCATAAATAAATAGAATGAACATACATCTCATACTTACTTTTGGTTTAACTATGGTCCATAAACCTTATAGGTATCCGGTATAGGTCAGCGTTATATCTTATATGTACACCTAAATGCTTGTGCGGAATCAATCTTAAAATTCACAAGAAAGAAGTAGGCATGTAAAGATCTTTGTCTCTTGATGCAAATAAATAATTACAATTCTCATACAAGTTGCATATTTTTTGTACAGAAGTGTACCGTTAGTGAACGCCTGAACGGTAACCACTGGTACCGCTGGTAAACAGTGACAGGTTTTGAGAACACTTTGCTCTGAATATCGCAAACTTGTCCAGTTCGCGATACTGAGAGCAATTACGTGGAAAAAACTTGCACGAATTATTTTGCAAATTAACCGTTACCTACTGATCGGATGTAATTTTTAACGAACTTACAAAAAATATTTAAACATTTTAAATGTTGTTTCATTCCGGTCAATATCTGGGGACACGGTAGTGTCCCCGCCAAGACGAGCCAAGCGAAGCGCGAGGGCACTACCTATCTTTTCTCGAAGTGTTTCGCCGTATTTTTAAACCCTTATAACTTGGGCCTGAATTATTTCAGATAATCAAAATTCTCGGAAAATGATGTCGTCAGTGAACTTATTAAACCTATAAAGTTTCAATTTTATAGGTCTTATACTTTAGATTTTATTGACGTCTAAAAAACCCAAATTTCGTCACTGACTGACTGACTGACTCACTGATGATCATCAAAATTCCTAGGTACTTCCTGAAGACCTAGAAAGCTGAAATTTGGTATATAAGCTAGTATTAGCACACAACCAACAAAAAAATTCCAAAAGTTGGAAATTTAACCCCCCAACCCCTTAAAATAGGGGATGGAAGTTTGTATGAAATTACCGCAAATATTGATACTAGAGGTCTCAAAATTGATATAGGAACTCTTTGTAATAAACAATTAAATACGTCTTTGAGGATTTTTAGTTAATCACCCTACATCCATAAAATTAGGGGGTTGGAAGTTCGTATGGGGTTTCCCATAAGTATATAGGTATAATAAAAACTTAATTTCTGAAATTTGATATATAAGCTAGTATTAGCACACCACCAACAAAAAAATTCCAAAAGTTGGAAATTTAACCCCCCAACCCCTTGAAATAGGGGATGGCAGTTTGTATGAAATTACCGCAAATATTGATGCTAGAGGTCTCAAAATTGATATAGGGACTCTTTGTAATAAACAATTAAATACGTGTTTCAGGATTTTTAGTTAATCACCCCACATCCATAAAATTAGGGGGTTGGAAATTCGTATGGGGTTTCCCATAAGTATATAGGTATAATAAAAACTTAATTTCTGAAATTTGAAATATAAGCTAGTATTAGCACACAACCAACAAAAAAAATTCCAAAAGTTGGAAATTTAACCCCCCAACCCCTTAAAATAGGGGATGGAAGTTTGTATGAAATTACCGCAAACATTGATGCTAGAGGTCTCAAAATTGATATAGGGACTCTTTGTAATAAACAATTAAATACGTGTTTCAGGATTTTTAGTTAATCACCCCACATCCATAAAATTAGGGGGTTGGAAATTCGTATGGGGTTTCCCATAAGTATATAGGTATAATAAAAACTTAATTTCTGAAATTTGATATATAAGCTAGTATTAGCACACAACCAACAAAAAATTCCAAAAGTTGGTTTAACCCCCCAACCCCTTAAAATAGGGGATGGCAGTTTGTATGAAATTACCGCAAATATTGATGCTAGAGGTCTCCAAATTGATATAGGGACTCTTTGTAATAAACAATTAAATACGTGTTTCAGGATTTTTAGTTAATCACCCCACATCCATAAAATTAGGGGGTTGGAAGTTCGTATGGGGTTTCCCATAAGTATATAGGTATAATAAAAACTTAATTTCTGAAATTTGGTATATAAGCTAGTTTTAGCACACAACCAACAAAAAAATTCCAAAAGTTGGAAATTTAACCCCCCAACCCCTTAAAATAGGGGATGGAAGTTTGTATGAAATTACCGCAAATATTGATGCTAGAGTCTCAAAATTGATATAGGGACTCATTGTAATAAACTACAAATAAGGAAAAAAATAAACTAGGTGAACCAAGGAGGGTTCCCTCATTTAAATGATAAAGCGGGGGGATACTTGATTCGAACAAATATCCACCTTGCAATGATATTCAAGAAATACACCAAAGAAAAAGAAATTAACCAAATAAAAAATATAGTCGTAAACAACTTACAAAAAGAAGTGAAATCCCAGCAAAAACATTTTCATGTAAAATGTTGCCAAGACGAGAACATGTGGCTCACACTATCAAAAAGTTATCAGATCTCATGTAGAGCAAGACTTCTAACTCTACACGCCCTAACTCTATAAATCCTAACTTTATAAACTCTACACTTTAGTCAAAATATATTATGTCTTGGCTGTTTCGTTACTGTCACATGGGTGTAAAGTAAAAATATTATTCACTGACTTTGTACTTTTCTGATATACAATACCTAGTTTCTGTAGTAACGATTATTTATTAGATAGGTATTGAGTCTCCTCAGAAACTGCACTTAGGTTTTACTAACTGCATTGGTTTCAAATACTCCATCACACTTTGCAAAAGTGTGTTCCTTTGCTTTAGAGGATATTTTTAATAAATGGAAGTTTTTTCCCATAACAATGGTGATACCATTTAATTTTAATGTGAAATTTCTTGAATTTTGCATGTTCCATTATGCCACTTGCAAAACTCTATTAGAAAAGTACTGAACAGTGAATAAATTCTTCACTTTACGCCCATGTGACGGTACCGAAACAGCCAAGACATAATACATTTTGACTAAAGTGTAGAGTTTATAAAGTTAGGATTTATAGAGTTAGGGCGTGTAGAGTTAGAAGTCTTGCTCTACATGAGATCTGATAACTTTTTGATAGTGTGAGCCACATGTTCTCGTCTTGGCAACATTTTACATGAAAATGTTTTTGCTGGGATTATGCTGACATAAAGCCATATCCGTGCAATAATTTATAACTTTCATTTAACTGCGTAAACGGTGGTTTTAAATGACTATAAAGACAATTACTTTCAAAAAAATTGCTGAGAAGCGGAATCACGATTAGATAAGACTTTCTCGATATAAACTTTTCCCAAATGTTTTACCAAAATCTCAATATTTCTATTTTTATCGAAAACTACACCTACCTACATAATTGTAATTGTAATTTTTGTTTTAATGTGTCGATTAAAATAATATCTAAAAACGCTCAGAAACGTCTATTTGATACAACTATGTGTCTTTAGATTTATTTTTACTGAAGATACCTACCTATATATTATTCACACAGTGAAACCAAACAAGAATCTATACAACAATTAACGTCGACTGCAAGATAAAAGGAGCGATCAATAAACACAATAAATTAAACGTGCGCTATCGATTTCCAATTAAAATCAGGTGTCGGAGGAACCTTGAGCTGCAACTTGTCTGAACTTGAAAAGCAATTGGATAAGTTAACGACGTTGTCCTTTTGTCGCGGCCGCAGGTGCAGGGACGCCGGCCCTGAGAATATCCCTGCGCTGGACACTCTCACGCCTCCGCTGTTTGCAAACCAGTTCCTGCAATAAACCCGTGTAAGTGCCGTCACTGCTACCTAAGGCTGCTTGTGGACTGTGACATAGCAGCAGATCAATCAGTAAGACAGTTAGTCTATCTAGGCTGAGATGCAAAACGGGTACCTAGAGTTTGTGTCTACTCAACTTCTAAATAGGTCACACCACAATCAGAGGCTGTACCACCATCTCTTAAATCAGTAATACTGCAGTAAAACAATACTTTGTATTTATATAATACCTATAGATAGATACCTTGAATCTTTATTACACCAAACAATAAAATACAAAGAACAAAATAGAAAGAATTGCGCAAAGGCGGCCATATCGCTTGCGGCGATCTCCTCCAGGCAACCCGGCAGGAAAGGAACAGAGGTATATTAGATAGATACTTGTATTAGGTTTACAAGTAACATCCTCAAAATGCTCGACTACCACCATTTTGAGGATGTTACTCGTTCCTTCTAAATTATTTTTGCAGGAGAGATAAACTTTCAAAATACTACGAGATGTATAGTGTACTTACTCGTTGGATAAATAGGTATCTACTGATAATTTTCTGATTAATCGATTAAATCCCTGAAGTGGTATCGTTTTAAGATACATTAGTTACAAATTCTATTTTATCTATTTAATAAACTGCCTAAATAAAAGCAGCGACTGAAAAAACTTCTTGACTGAATAGATATCAATTGAAGCAGAAAGTTACGAGATCTGTTTAATTGCTGCTCTTGTTTGAAACTTGTTATACTTAGTTGTAGATATAGGTATTTAACTTTATCATCCTTGAGCGAGTACGGCAACTCAGGTGTAGGTAATTAAGTATACGTTAATCATTGTTTTGAACTAAGTAGTTTTGAAACAGTAACTTTGAAATACATATTTTTTAGAAAAGTGAAGTTAGTAGGTCTTGTTTACTGTTTTTATGAACCTTATAACTCAATATGTAGATTTGTTGGAACGAAGTTCTTTTTCGGACGGTATGGCGGATATGGCCAAGCGAGAGATGTTTTTTCCGTTACGAAAATCCCGACAAAAAGAAAATCCACAAAGCAAATAATCTTCTACTAGTGTAGGCCTCTTTCATTTTTTTCCACATTTTTGTATTTAAAGATTAGAATCCAATTTTTTTCCAGTGATTTCAGTACATAGGTAATTTTATCATACCAACCCTCTAGTGCCTCTCTTTCTTTTACCCTTAGGACCCGGCTATGTGGATACTTTACTACTAAAAAAGTACTTTGCCAATAATGTAGATAAATTCCGGACACAAACAGACTAATTGACAAACCTATTTAACTATAAGTAACATAGATACTCGTATAGGTAGTATAAATAAAATACCGATCAAGCCACATGGTCGATAGCAATCAATCAAATTAGTTTTCGTGTAAAATTCACACGAATGCAAATCAATAACCAAACAAATCAAAGTCACCCCGTTGTATTATTCCAAAATTACCATAAAATCAGTCGCACGACGGCGTCAATTGTTTGCGAGGGTGTCCGTGTGAATGGCGGCAGGAAGCGGCGCTGACGCGTGTAATCTATTCCAATTCCGACGCGCCGCGAATGGTGCGTATGCGCAGACAATTGGGGCAGTTTACGTTTGTAATTGGGGCAAATCCAAATGTCGCTTTCGGAACTCAATCTTCATCAAGTTTTGGTTTAAAGAGCTGTCCCACAAGAGCCAATGGCAGTCAAGCCAAAAAGGGAAAAACAAAATCTCGGAATGCCAAAGCCACAATTATGGAAACGGTATTTCGATGCCGAATCGAAGGATGCCGCAGGTCCTGAAGCGACTACATATAGCAAGGGGTAGGTCGACAGAGGAATGAAAACTCGGCCCTTTATATCACCAACAGCCTTAGTTAGCCATATGACTTAATTTTTCATTGTTACTCCAATCAATCAATCAATCAATCAATGTCTTTATTGCGAATTTGGGTTAATTACAAAAGGTATTATTCAATAGTGTTAGTATTTCCAAATTCAGCCTAATGGCATGCAAAATAATCTAGAGTCACATTTCAATCACAGTTCAGAATTAACAAAAATTAATCAATTAGGTACAATCAATCTGTTACAATTTTCCCATTTTAACTATTTTGAGTAAAATTACATTATCATAAATATTCCTCTATACTGTAGATGTAGAAGGTATTTCCATCCACTATATCCATAAGTATTCACTACCATTGCAGGTCATAGCGTGATGTTATGTACCATATAAGCCTTCCTCAATAAATGGACTATTCAAAACAAAAATATTTTTTCATATTTCACTCAATAGTTTCTGAGATTGGCGCTTTTAACAACAAACAAACGAACAAACAGCGGGCGCACGCAGCTTCACCATTCGGGTGACCTCTATATCCCCATATACGAGTTGAATTTTCCAAAGCATTCCTCGGAAAGATGGACATTATTTAGTAAAGGAATTGTCGATCTTATTCTAATCATTATCGATCATATTTATGTCGCGTCGATTAATCAGGCCGGTTTCTGATATCCACACACGTATCTCCTTTAAAGGCAGCAGCCGCTCGGGCTGTATTCCGAGAGAAGGCAGTAAGCTGATACGGCGTCAGGCGGTAACCGAATCTCAGCTACGTGCGACCAAGGTGACCATTTATTTCGTCCCGTAATAAATCTATGGTTACGTCGCGACGTATAGAAATGGAACAATATTCAAAAATGTGTGGGATTTGACGTTCAGCTGAGCATCATGTGTCACACCAAGTGTCAAAATAGCGATAGTTCGCATACACTTTTTCGAATTCAGTTCCATTTCTCTACGATTTCTATACGTCGCTCAAATCGGACGTCTCGTTTGTCTCATCATTCTTTCTTATTAAAAAACCCCAGTTACGAATTAAAAATAGTACGGATGTACTATTGTTAAGTTATCTTAAATATTACTCTATACTGTAGAACGTATTTCCATCCACTATATCCATAAGTATTCACTCCCATTGCAGGTCATAGCGTGATGTTATGTACCTACCCTATAAGCCTTCCTCAATAAATGGACTATTCAAAACAAAAATATTTTTCATATTTCACTCAATAGTTTCTGAAATTGGCGCTTTTAACAACAAACAAACAAACGGTCATTATTCTTTGTTATTAAAAAACCCCAATTACGAATTAAAAATAGTACGGATGTACTATTGTTAAAAGGCTCATTGGCAGCTATATATTTCATTCTTCTAATGTCAACTGTCGTTAATTTGAGTTAGCGTAATATTGAGTTAATCGACTCTTCGTTCGTAATCCGCCGCCGCCGCCACTACATGTTTGCGCCGGCAATAAAACTTTCAATCTAATCATAGTTTCACGAATTTAACAAGTTAAGATTTGGCCCGGAAGACATCTTATTTCGATCTCTGATGAAGGTACGCCGTATGTTGTAATTATATAGTATAGTAATAGTAAAGTTAGTACGTATTTTATTAACTTCACCATACTTTCACTAGGAACATTAAGACATCCAGAATCGAGGATCCCCATGATCGCGTGATCATGGCAACCCTGGCGCCGGCCGCAGAGCACACGTCGCCGCGCGCGCTTCGCTCTGCTGGACAGACAGACGGACCGCCGAGCCTTTGGCATATGGATGACAACTTGTATCACGCAAACAGCGCCGCCCGCGCCGCGCCGCTCAACAGCTGGAGCCCTATCACACGGAAGCGAGACTGGACAGCGGTCAACCAGCAAGCATGTACAGTGCAAAAGGGTATCTTTGCTCGTGGCCAAAATCGGAACTAACGCCGCTATCTTGTGATACTGTTTGATAGTTCGCTCTGTCGGTATATCGCTATTGTAGGTTGTGTTGTTTTTGCCTTATATTATTAACTAAAATAAATAGGTAACGAAATTGAACTAAAATTGGGGAGATTTTATTTTCTGACTGCCTTTGGTCTATAACAACGCCCTCCTGTCGATGTCGTTCAAGTGCGATGATAGCCTTGTCGGACTGTACCTACCTACTTCCACGTACCAACTACCCCGGGTCGGCTCCGTAGCCGCTGAACACAGTCTACAGCTGAAAATCAGCGCTGCTGGTGTACCACCATTGAGTTACTAGGTATATGTAGGTACTAACTCAATGTGTACCACAAAGCACACCAGAAGCATCATGCTGAGCCGGGGCCGCTTTAGCGTTCTTGACACACAGGCGCCTAATTATTCAATGAATGTTCTGTATAAATTTTATGTTGTTTTTTAATATATCTTGTATGTGTGTGTATGTCTCTTTTTCACCTAAATAAACGTTTCCTTTCTTTCTTTCTTTACTTAACCTCCATTATACTAGTACTCTGGACCTCAGACTTTCAACGTAAAAAGGATGACACTTGATTTTCGCCATTTTGGCGCTGACCCTCTATACCTGTCGTGAGCGTCTATGGAACTAAAATTAAAAGGACATTCATAACACATCTGTAGGCTGTAGGTACTGGGTCAGGGGTCTGGGTATACTATAAATCGGTATAAGAGCTATAATGTTTGGATAACCAAACTATCACCAAAAAATCGCAACGAACATATTAGTACAAGAACATAATACACGGTGAAAAATAAATGGTTTTTGATGTGAGGCGAGGTGAATCGCTATTCGCAGTACTTTTAATTTTTGCAATTTATTTTGACCCCAGTAGTAAAATAAAAAAAATATTTTTCGAGAAATTTTGTTTTCAAAAATTCGCAAACCAGTAGTAGGTAGTAGGTAGGTACCGCACAAGTACCGCACGCCGCGCTCGCGGCGTGAGGTACACGTACTAATACACGCCACGTACCTACCGCTTAGTCACTACTATTGGTTATCACATTTTCGAGTTTATCTCGATTATTTTTTTTGCAATAAAAATAAAAATGCTTACTTTTCCGAAACAGTGTAGGTAATTCGATAGTACTGCTGATACTGATTCACCCTGCTTAACATCGAAAACCATAAATTTTTCACCTTGTATTATGTACTCGTTTGTTAGTGTGATAGGTTCTTAAAAGTTATATACAACGAATTAATTTTTTCACGCTCTCATAATAACTGTAGAGTGGAAGCTATTAAGCGTGTACAAATTCGATTATACCACTGTCTTAGCGGATTAATTTGTAACTCACCAGTGTAACATGCAACGATGAAATTTTAGGTGTCTTGTACTATCAGTACCAGCAGGCACGCATTTATTCGTGTCATTTAATTCTAAATACCAATTCCGAACCATATAATATTTTCGGGGAAATTCGTAGGTCACTAGCCTCACTCTCTCAGTCAAATTATTACTATCCTAACAAAAACTTTGTATTTTATGGAATAGTCATTAGGGCAAGATTGGAATAACGAGATTAGAAAAAACGTTTGCAGTAAAGTGCTCAAAACTAAAATACGCTCAAGTGAAACGGACGTAGTGTACGTAACCAATTGTTTCCTTATTAAAGCAACCCCTCTTCCTGTTGTAAAGCAGACGTTATTAACAATTACTCAGCTTATACGACTCCTCACAAGTACAAGTAGGTACCTACGCAAAACTCTCTCTTTCATGAAGGATGATTAGATTATTGCACTGGTTCATGATTGGCTTTTATTTGTAGCTTTGTCGTGAATTTATGTGTAAAAAATAGACGTAGGTATACACAGGATCCAGCGGACCGCGCGAAAATATGTCGCCAGTGTACTGGTGTCAATTAATATATTTGTATTGACACCAACAGCGTCAGTTGTAAGTCGACCGCAGGGTTGTCTATGGATCACGGTCCACGCCACAGATCACTATACTTGTTATTAACTTATTAGTCCGCACGTGAGTTTCCGCAGGGACGATTTCCGCCATGATGCGGCGTATTTTTAACAAATGGCGCAACTTTTTTCTTGTATGAAAAATGTTGACGTAAAATGCTCCGATGGACTCATCCTCATGTTCATATCGGAGGTAAAAAAATAAATATTTTGTAAATTGAGTAGGTACACTTAATAAGTACAAGTACCTACCAATTACCGGACTCGAAAGGAGTGTATGATGTGGAAAACCAGTAACGAGAGCATTACCGGTAAAGTAAATTATCGGTTTGCGGTAACTTGACCATGGTGCCCCCGTGGGCATGCGGCGTGCCCATAATCGGCGACTGTAATGATGACCAACATCCAATTCGTAATCCGATTAAAAAAAGGTATAAAAACAAGACGTTTAAGCAAGACATACTTAGGCCCGGTTTCCACCAAAGCGGAGGGGAGCGGAGCTGTGTTTGAGTAACCAATCAGATTTCGTCATTTTGACATCTCCTTTCCCCTCAGTTTCGCAGATGTCAAATTGATGAAATCTGATTGGTTACTCAAACACAGCTCCGCTACGCTTTGGTGGACACCGGGCCTATATCATAAAAAAATCTGCTTTTCAGGAAGTTCGACCCAAACGAATGAGCGCAGTATCGTAGGATAGCTTGGCAGTTTTGGCTTTTACTTGTTTCAAATAGATCGTCCTATTCTAACACCAATACGTCGATTTATATCGTTGCAATACGTAACACAAATAAGTCATACAAATCGGTTCAGCCGTTTCGAGTATTAATATTACAAAACGGCTGGACCGATTTGTATGATTTTTTTTGTGTTTCATAGGTATTTTGTAGTTAAAATAGGATAATCCATTATAAATAATTCATACCCCTACGAGTATGTGTGAAATAATTTACATGGCAATACAACGTCTGCTGGGGTCAGATAGTTTTGTATAAAAATTGTCAATAAAGGTTGTTTTAGTATTTTTTCAAGTTCTATTATTATTATTTATTTATTTATTTATGCTATACAAGTTAGTACCTGACTGCGATCTCATCTGATGGTAAGTTTATTAATCGATGATTTTATAACCCAACTTGGGGTCCGTTATATCGGTAACTAGGTATATCAGAATTATTATAATTGACATACCCAATTATGTAGAGCGAATTATGAACTGTAAGCGGAGAATTTCGAATGTAAAAATTTCATTTTAAGCTATCGTTAATATCATGTTCCACAACTTAAATGCTATTTAATTTACTGAGCCTATTTATTTAAAAAAAATTTGGCAGTCTGCATAATTTACAAAATTCTCCTTACTTAAAACTTTCTTTCCACTTAAGTTATACTTAATTGCAGTAGGTACACTTAACTTGAGTACTTACCTATGACGTGTTCGTTAAAATCGTAAGCAAACCGTTAACATTCCTTAACCTTAGGTACTTTGTTGCGTTGAACGTAAATTATATGCAGTGGAAATCATTTTTATTTTACGTTTTTTATTGGCCATCTAGTCCAAGGTACCTACCTATTGTTATGATAGAACACGCAACTCAACGGTGAATTCATGATGCAAAAGGAGACTCTGCTTAGATTGTATGCTATGTTAGTTTTTCTCGATCAGTAAGTATCGGCTGAATTTTTTTTTACTCTATACAAGTTAGTACTTGACTGCGATCTATCAGATGGTAAGTGATAATCCAGCCGAAGATGTTAGTATACTAACTTGGAAGGGGTACGTAAAGTCACCCCAACGGTTCATACTATAACCACGGCCGAAGTCTCCTACCAGAAGATATCTGAGCCAATTTAGAAAATATCCCCTGGGAGGGACCGTCAGGGAAGTTGTCAAAATGGCTGCACGTCTTAATACTTGCACGGCTAGCATAAGCAGGAGATAAAAAATCCCCCCCGATTTATCCACGCCCATATGGGACCCAGAAATTGGAAAACTGCAGGGATAAACGATTGGCCGTCGGTCGCCCAAAAAATAGATAGGACATGAGGTGGACGGTATCGACAGCGGCCAGGCCGCCGACCATGAATGATAGGACCCGCTGCAGAGGTGGCTGGTCGAGACGTGGCGTAAGCGCGGTGGATACAATAGTGAATCCCGTACTCCCATTAGTGGGTCCGCCGCGGAAACAGTCAGTTTTAAGTGGATGCAACCCCTGTTGTTTCCCTTGACTTACATTTCCATTCTATAAAAAAAGGATTTAAAACTCTACATACCCGTAGAGGAGTTGTTTTCGACCTATTCTTGCCATGCAGACTATAATCCTAAGAGGATTATAGTCTGCATGCAACTGCAACTTTTTTCAATAAGTATGCTTTTTAATTTATGGAAGGTCAAACGGAAAACCAATACGAACTAAACCAATTAAGTATATCTTAATTTCAAGTCGTTAGTTGCATCCTGTGCTAGGTATCTCAGAATGACAGTTTTCTATACAAATCGATGATTGCACACCTGCAATCTCAACAATAATATTCTACATCCAACGCATCATAACAACCGATACTTTTCCGCAAGTTTAATACCCTCAGTTGACCTGAGTCATGCCTATAAATAGCGTGCCCTTTAAAAGGACAACAGATCAATCCTTCCACGGAACAAGTGTCCAAACGTGGATGTTCAGAATGATACGAGTACTCGTACCTATATGCGGATGGGAAACCTGTCCTTAAGGGTTCGGTTCCATTTGAGGTGAAGACGATCGGTGCAAAGATAAATTAACGTCTTATCAGTCATTTCCTCTTTGTTTTTAAATAAATAAATAAAAAAGATTCAAAAAAAAGGAGGAATTCGTCGGAGAATTGAGAACCTTCTCCTTTTTTTTTGAAGGCGGTTAAAAACTGGCTAGAATCATCAGAATTTTTATAAAACGGTAAAAATGATGTTTGATAACGAACCGCAAACAAACTTCCTTTGACATGTTCTTCTCTATTAACTATAACTGAATTATTGTTTGAACTTAGCTTTTTAATTATGTAAATGCACTGACCTGAGCTGTAATACAAGTAACAAGTACATAGGTACGCTGGACTAAATATTCTTTAAAATTTACAGTTCCTTTATTTTGTGCCGATTTGAAGTGCGCCCCTCGAAGTTACTATTACTAAAATTTATATTTAAATGTAATTTTATTTTGGTTCCATGACCACCTTACCCAATAATAATCAGCGCTGGCATAAATCTAGTTTCTTAATTTTTACGTTGTCAGCCTCAAGTTCAGTGTACTAATTAAATGTCAGTGAGATGTGACAAAAAATAGAGTTCCAATCCGAGTAAGCCCCATTTGGTTATGGACGGTGTCCATTGCAACATTAGCTGTGCTCTGAGCAACGCTACGAGCTGTCACCGCGCAGGTTGCCTTCCCTGCGATGACAAACTCGGCCTGCATCTTCACGATGCGGCGCTTTCCGCCCTGTCTCCGGGGACTTTCCACAGGGTGAGAGAACCATGGAGGCTCGTATGTGACCCCGATAGCTGAACTGGCAGGAACTCCTACTTTTATAGCAGCACCTTTGGTATATATACCTCAAACGAATAAAAACTTCAATAGCGCGATGCAGAACTTCCCAGTTTTTAGTATTTTTCTAATTCACTATTACATTGTTTTTCTTAAAATTTATGACATTACAATTGCCATGCTTCTTGTTATTTTAATAATCATTTTTTAAATGTTTACTTTCTTTATTTATATAAATAAATTAAGATTTGTAAAAGCAGACACTTAACGCTAACAGTGCCATCTGTTGGCAGAGCTAAGAAGTAAAGTGAACAGTTAACCATGAGATAACCAAATTAGTAATGTGCCATTAGATGCTGTATGCATTAAATGTTGTTATTGCGGTCTGATTTTTGACCTTAAAACAAGATATGAACACGTTATTTCTCTGACGATGATATTTTCTTCGAAGAATAACAACACATAAAAAGCAGTCATGACCATAACTCTTTGTCGGAATCTCAGTCTCAGGTGACAGTAAAACCCAACTTTTCTGTAAAAGGTACAGAGTTTTGAATATATTTGTTTGTTATGTCCGTGATTCGTAATGAGAGTTTAATCCGTACAAGTTATAATGAACTTTAGACAGAACACGTAAAGCCTACATTCGTATGTATGATGGGTCCGAGATGCGCCGGCGCAGGTGTGCGGCCGCCTGGTCGACGCCGCGGCTACTACTCTCGGTTATGGTATCTCATTTATTAATTTGCACTGACCAATATGGCCATACATACATAATATTATTATATCGATGGTAACTACTGATAGCAAAATGTATTTTGTATTTCTTGATTAATGTCTTCATTTTTTGGTGTCAATATTATGTGAATACTACTTATGTAAGTATATGAGAAATGTTATTTTTTTTTGTTTCTAGTGAGGGGCCATTTCGGGTCAACTAGGTCCTTGATCACTTAATTGAGAACTTGTGATTGCTTTTGGATAAGAATACATCATTAATTTATTCTGCGGAACATATTACAAAACTTTCATACATTTGCTCGATTAAATTCCGCAGGAGTTTTGCGAATTACAACCTAGAGTAAGTAGCTGGTAGATGAATAGGTCTAGTTATATTTTTTTCCCATGGGTTTTTGTGTTTAGGTTACTAATAATTATTGAAATTTATTAATTATCGCATATTATATCATAATGTATGAAGCAAGGAAGGATGCATATGATGAGGTATTACCTACGAGGAACATATAGCCTATAGGTATCAGTGATGTACATTAATTATAGGTATTAGGTAATTAATATCTACATCCTTTAATGATCCTTTGTAGGTACTACGCAAGTGCTCCACAGTAAAAGAAAATTCAAAACGTCAACCTTATATGCCTGAGCGAATCCTTCTCTTTCCAAAAGGGGGCCGTGCTTAGACAGACCAAAACAGTCACAAACGTCCAATATTAACAATAGTCTCATACGGTACCCCCACAACAAAGCAGCTAGCAACCAAACTATCAAATAACTCGTGATGCAGACAGTACGTTTGCTCCACCACCTGAAGGCTGTTCTAAATAAATCGTTAGAGATTAATTCCAGACAACATTCCGCGGCCGGTCGCCGGTCCTCGCTCGTATACGGAACTTCTAAGGCTCTAACGCTAAATTCCGGCTGTTTTTGCACGAACCAGTTTTTGGAAAAACCCAATCGGGCGCGATTGCTCTATTTGCTTATGTAGATTCTACGCATGCAGATTCCTAATTTGCAGAGTAGGTTGAGAAAAAAAAATCTCATCATCGGGGACTTACGCAAGTTAAAGTTCTTCTAGATATAATATCCAAGTCATCGAGAACTAAACCTATGGGACACAGAGATACTAAACTTGGATCCCAGAGATTCAACAGATGTATCACAGAACAGAATGGCCGATTGATAAACAACTAAGTCCATCCTGCTTAGTAATCGCTCGCATTATGTACCCAGGACGAAAACAGCAATTTCGGAAGCCTTTCCAAATCGCAAATCTTTGATTTAAAAAGAAATAGCTATGTTATTCTGTTTCAGAAGTTATATCGCTCTAACAGAGGGACAGTCGGACAAGAGTAAATTCATCAGATTTCATGCAGACTCCAGAGACCTCGCTTGACTCTGTCAGTAATTTCCGATATGACTGATCGTCAGATTGATCTAATGGTCTCAACTGACTGCTCTGCAACTATACCCATCTATTGCTCGTTTTCACCACACCTTAGCCCGTAGGTGACAGTTTTCACTTACAACAACTGTCACCTAAGGGCTTAGGTGTAGCTTCAAATGTTGGTGAAAACGAGCATATATCTTATATCATCTATACTTTTTTCTAATTACCTCGTTGGTCTGTGGAGACTGCAGGCGATCACGTTTGACTGCAAAACGAGATCGAGTACAATTCCCGGGTCGGGACATAAAAATTTAGAATAGGGGTTTTCTCGCAGGAAATTCTTAGTAGGTAGGTACTAGCCCAGAGTTTGGAAATTCGCCGGGTTTCCTCTTCACTTCCGTGTCTCAGAGAGCACGTCAAGCCGTCGGTCCTCGGAGTTATTCTCCCATCGGATGATGGGATTGAATGAATGATAATATTACATACTCGACCTATAGGTACATATTAAACACATTAATAGGTCCGGACTGTCGATATACGATCCGAGTTCCTATGTCTCACTTGCTACTTCAATGTAAAATTGTAAACTACACCTCAAACCGATTTACATTAACGTCAGTGCATACCAAACCGGTTTGAATAAAACACGTGTTACAGACCAAAAGACCATTCGAAATAGCTTATACTGACTCAAAGTTTAAAGCCAGTGCAATATTTAGCCACCATTTGCATAGCGAACAGCCAATTCTGGGAAAGAATCTTTAAACCTTAATTAAATTTAAAGTTTCGAGAACAAAGCGGCTAACAAGCATTTTCTTGTAAAAGCAACAGTTTAAGCGATGCTATCTAAATGTGACTGACTTGACATATTTCTCAATTATTCGAGACCAGGTATCTATGGCTTGTACCAATTTGTTGATCTTACACTGCCGTAAGCTTTAGCCATGTAACTTATCTATTCTGTTTCTAGGATTGATTTTGGTACGCTTGTGAAACAAAATTCAAAAATGTATGGGAATGACATCCGATCGACAAAATGATCACGTGACTTAACGATGAGAACTGTCATTCTCATATTTTTTTGAATTTCGATCAAAAAGCAAGAAACATGACGATTCCTGGTACAGGCCAGTTTGGATTTTCATAATGCGTGCGTCTCTTATGTACGGCAGTCGTCGTAAGTATTATAAAAATGTCAAATAAAGATGTGATAAGTGGACAAAATATTATGAAACTTTCTCTTTAAAAGCCACGTTTAATGAGAGAGGTGTTTTTATAGGCGCCATTAACTTCCACGTAATAACTTTGTAGCGCGATTTGTTACTGTTGTAAATTATTTTTAACGTTATTAACTTATTAGTGTTAGTACGTATTTGGTTGTATTTGGGCTGTATAATTATTAAGATTTGTTGCTCTCGTTTCAGTCGACATCTACTGTGGGAAGTAGAAGTCTTCCATACTATGACTTTGCTATTCTATATTATCCACAATTACTTTTGGTATGCTTTTGGATCGAAATTCGAAAAATATATGGGAGTGACAAATCCGATCGACAAATTTATCCCGTGACTTATGGACTGCCATAAGTTGGATATAAAAAAGGCTTTAAAAGATTATATAAGAGGAAGTTTGAAAGTTGCGCCAGTGACAGAAAATATGCGGAATTAAAGTTTAGTACGGGCATTTAATGCGGAGGGATGAAAATCGTGTTATTAACGAATATTTGATAAGTATGTATAGGTATATTGGAGGGTCGAGGGATGGAGAAGTAGGGGAAGACCAAAGAAGAGATGGATGCGTGAAAGAAGTGGATTCGATGCGACTGATATAGGAGTGAATGGAAGAAGAAGACGTGTTGTGCCGGAAACCACATCATGAGGAAAAAGGACAAAGAAAATTAAGATGGTGCAGGAGGTTATAAAAGTTCTAATTGGACGTATAGCAAATTTTTATTAAAGAAGGATAACACAACTTTTTTATTCAAAAATCACAAGTCTAAATATAAGCTAACTTGAGTAGGTATAAAAACAACTACATAGAATTAATTTTGAGGAATGACTGAGATTACATTTTTTTACCGGTATCCGGTTTGAACTATCAGTACAATACAGCCCGTGAATTATATTAACGAGTCTTCAGTACACGTGCTGGGCAGCTGATAAGCACCGCTCAGGTGTAAGGTAATTAAGCTAATCTTCACCTCTGACACCGAGGCTTCGAGAACCACGACTTCTACCTAGTGGGAGGATCATACTGTTGATATTTCTTGTATTATACATTACTATAGTACCCGTAGCTGACTAATATATTTTATCTACGCTCATTGCTTAAAGTTCGAATTATGAAATCAAAATGTGTCACATATTGACCCACTTTATTCACAGACTTCTATAATTATTAAAAAGTTATTCATTATAACATAGCTGTACTATGGAAATATCTCTAGATTGTTGAATAATTTCTATTATCTACCCGCATTGCTTAAAGTTCGAATTACGAAATCAAAATGTGTCAATGTATTGGACCTACTTTATTCACAGACTTCTATAATTATTAAAAAGTTATTCTTTATAAGTTCATTATAACATCGCTGTACTATGGAAATATCTCAAGATAGTTGAATAATTTCCATTACGATACTGGACTCTGGGTTCCTGTATTTTTATGTGTCGTCATAGCCAAAAGAGAGTGTGAGCCTCCTTAATTTTTCTTTTTATACTTATATGGAGTCCACAGACAACATTTAGTAACCTTACAGTAACTTACAGTAAGTAGTTTGTAACCTTACACAATAGGTACTTATCATTGGTGTATCAATATGAAATTTCTAATGTATCTATAAGTATACAATTCTCAAATCTCGTGTTTTTACCAAACTCCTCCGAAACGGCTCTACCGATTGTTATGAAAGATTCTATGTACGAGTATGTTCGGTAGGTCGATAGCTACATTTTTTATATAGCCCTTAACTACAAAACAACACTTGCCGGGTCAGATAGTAAATAAATAAATAAAAACTGTTACGTAATAGGTTAGTTACCATTAATGAAAACTCTAATGTGTACCCCGTAGATGGCAGCAGTAGTCATTTTTTTTTTTTTGTAAATTCGACATTTTCTAAAAATGAAACCTAGCTAGATCGATTTATCGCCCCCAAAACCCCCAATATACTAAATTTCATGAAAATCGTTCGAGCCGTTTCCGAAATCCTGATTATATAGAAATATATATACAAGAATAATTGCTCGTTTAAAGGTAAAGGAATATAAAATTGTAATAAAAAGTGATAATTAGATCGTATACTATACATGATGTTATCTTAACTAAATACATGATTTTCTAAGAACTTTGCGATCTCACTCGGAGATTTCTCTTGATTCTGGCTTGTAGGACGACAAGATTGTATATAATTGAAACATATTGAGTAAAACTTGTGCCCTAATACCCGCTTAGCGTGAAACTAGTGGTGATAAACGTTTGAAAGAGTAGCATAAAATGTTCAATTTCAAAATTTCATTATGAGCTTAGTATTTCGCAGAAACAGATAAACAGATATAATTATACATGAGAGTTTATCATTTATACAATAAGATTTATTTAGTTTTTACGTCTATCCTTTTGATTTTAAGTTGTGAAAAAAGAGTTTGACTATATTGAATTGAAGCAGTTATTTTGCGGAAATCCATAATTATAGTAGAACAGATTAATTTGTTTTGCTATAATTCGCCACTTGAAAAGATTCTGCATGGTACAATATGCAGGAACACTGCCCACACGAAACACCACATACAATTTTCCAACACTTTTTTCGACGCACGTTTCGTCCCGACACCGGAACATCCTCAGGAGACTTGATTTCACAATTCGAAAAAAAAATGAGTTTTCTTAGCTATAAATACCCAAAGCGCTCCACTATGTATTCCGGGCACGGGTGTATTAAAATGTACTTATATATAGTAGACACATTTTTCTACACGTGAAAAATAAAATTTGATGAAAAAAAAATTAAAAGTATGGTCGAATTTCGACGAAACAATGCAACCATAATACCATGAAAGTTCCATATAAGGTACTTATGGGGAAAGGAAATGACTTGCTAGAAAAACTACTTCTCGAAAACCGATCAGGGTAAAATGATTGACTGGCATTCAAAATTTTAGACGCTCAGTTCTAGGCATAGGTACTCAAAACAAGTTCTGATTATTATATATTTCGTAGAGAGACCAAAGAAGGCACGTGTCTTAATAATGTTTGTAACTACTTCACCTTCATGCAGTTAAAATACAATTTATTACAAGCTTTTATCTCTCCATATCCTGTCACGCAGCTCAAACTCGTTGAGGAACGTTTAAAACGATGTATTGCTTGTAAATGCAAGGAAATGTTTATTTTAAGATAACTCTGCAGCGTTTCCTCTATTCACAACAGGAATTCATTTTAATATTATGATAATTAGGTGCTCACTTTTTAGCACTACTTTAAAATTAATGACTACCTAAGTATAATTGGACTCTCTCGGGGAATACTTAGGTTTAAAGACGTTTATTCTCAAAAGAAATACAATAATTTCACTTGATGAGAAATTAACAATGAATACATAAGGTAAACTCTTAAATAAATTGTGTGAACACATTGAAAAACAAAGTGGCATGCATGATTAAATATCAAAACAATGTTTTTTTAGTTTTTTTTAAAAGATACAAATGACTTGTCATATATTACGTCCTTAGGTAAGCTATTATATAACAGTGCTCCCTCAACTTGTATGGTTTTAGTTCCGTAATTTGTTCTTCGTAACGGTATTTGAAGTTTATATTTGCTTCTACTGTTTAGGTATGATTTAGTTTTAAATGTTATTTGAGTATGTGTAGCTCCAGTTAGTATTTTCCTAATTAATATACATGTTTTGTATTTATAAAGTTGAGTGATAGACATAACTTTTGTTTTCTTATAGAGTTCTTTACTTGAAAAACGGTAATCTAATTGAAATAAGGTCTTAAGGAGCTTATTTTGTGAAATTTGGAGATCTTTTAAATTTGTTGGATAAGCACTTCCCCATATTTCTATTAAGTATTCTATTATGGGCTTTGCTAGTGAGTTATATATGATGGCACGGACTTTTGGTGGTATACATCGGGAAGATCTACGCAAGGCTCCAGTGAGCGAAGCTATTCTTGATTGTAGGTTGTCTATATGACTTCGCCATGTTAATTTTGGGTCTAAAACTAAACCAAGATATTTTTCTGAATCTGAATGTTTTAAGTTTTGGTTATCAATATTTAGTGGATTAAAAGTAGGGATCTTTTTATTTTTTGCACTGAAAATCATATATGAAGTTTTAGAGACATTTATGGTTAGTAAGTTGTATTGGAACCATTCGTTCAATAAGTCTAAATCGTTTTGAGCATTTGTTATTATTTCGTGTATTGAGTTACCGAAGTAGAATAAACATGTATCATCGGCGTAAAGTGATACATCTCCAGTCAAGCCTAAATTTCCTATGTCATTTATATATATTAAAAATAACAGAGGTCCCAATATGGACCCCTGCGGAATTCCATAGTTAATATTGTTTGGTTTACTCCTAAAATTTTCAATTTTTACAATTTGTTTTCTACTTCTGAGACTCCGGTTTCACAAATAATAAATAGGCATACCTACCCGTAGTTACTATCTTTTAAAAGCTTTATTAACTTTTATTGCTTAGCAACTTGTAATAATTTATTTCAATTGTTATCATTTTCCTGTACCTACCTACATTCATTCTGTATCTATCTAATTTATGTACCTATCTATTTGAAGGCGTCGAAAGAATTATATTTAGGTACATTAAAACCATTGCATGTTTACTAAAAAAATGTTTATTAATAGCTAGAAAGGAGATTGACTAGATATGAAAATAATTCCTAGTGCCAATGGTTCTTAAAAACACTATTTTATTTGGTTCTACAATATTTTGGTTTTGGTTCATGAGAAAACTTGATACCACCTTTGGTCATTCTCTTTTCCTGTTATAGAGATTTTATATAGAAGTAGGTACAACTTGTTTATTTACGGAATAACTTTGGATTTCGGATGTTAATTAACAAAATAATAAATAATTGTATATGAGTTAATGTGGAGGTGGTAATTGGTAATATGGTGAGGTATGGTAAAAATTATGTGTGCTATAAAAATACCTAAAATTTGGATTTGATTCAGCTTGATACGTCTTTTGCTTAATGCACAATGGATCCACATAACATTTAATTGATACATAAACTCGTCAAGTAGTCATAAATATTTTCTCTGCCGCCCTTTTCTCAGTTGATGTGAGTAGGCAGGAATCTCGAGACACTGCAGTGATGCTAGTGCAGTGCAGTGTAATACAGTGTGCAGTGTGCAGTGTGCAGGTGTGCTGGTACTCGTGTAATCTCGGCTCGGAATGCAGCGCGCGGGCAGGTGACAGGACGAGCGTTCTCCGGCGTTAGAGCTCAAATCACGCCTGTAAACCGCAGGACTATGACCACCCATAGACTTACCAATGCAAGAGAGCTTAATTTTTTTGAATTATTGATTCTTTACACGACTGCCCAAAAAAGGAGTGTAATGTTTTTAGGGTTCATGTATATGAGTTTCTTTATTCCATCGTAACTTCTGAACAGCTAAATAGATTTGGACATATGGGGTATCGTTGGAATCCTTACATCATTCCGAGTAACATAGGCTATATTTTTTTGGAAAAATTCGTGTTACCTACCACAGAGAAGTCGTGTATTTTAATTTTTTAAATTATTTACTTGTTTATGTCGGTATAATGTAAGTCTAATTTATAGACCCGTATAGACCCGTTATTGTAAATTGTTGATTACTTAAGACTACCGCTTTCCGGTTACGGCATGGCAAGGGATTTCAAGTTTTTAACTTTTTACCAATGTACATTCAAACGTGCATGTCATACACGTGTGTAGCATACCGTGGCACAATTGTTATAGATACAGTCGAACCTGAGTAAGTTAGAACTGTATGAGAAAATTCTTTTAATGAGGTATTTGCCAGGCTCCGTCATTTTGCCATTCTTACTCTAAAACTTGGGTTACATGAGCTTTCATTTAACCCATTAACGCCCAAATGTAACTTTTTTGTATTTTTTTTTAAATAACTATATTTATGGATTACTTAGGCCTATAATAGAAATATTTAGTAGGTAAAAATAATTAAAAAACAATATCAATTTTTTTTTTGGGGTGTACTTTATTTAGTACAGTGGGCACTTATGAGTGATAATTAGCAAAACAATTTTTATCGATACACAGAGTTTTCAGGCAACGTACACACTGCCATTTTATGCGAGTGTGACACAAAACACAGCGTAACTGTTTTGGCAGCTTCCCTGGGTTATGTCCATTGTTACTTGGATTTAGGCCCGCTATGGCTGTTCCAGACGGGCGGCTTTTGTTGGTGCTACGAAGTTGAAGGTAATTTCGTGCTATATGTCTTCTAAAAGTCAATTGATCGAAGCGCTCACCACCTGTCAAATTATGCAAGCGCCAAGCATTTGCTATACTCATATCAAGCAAGTATGTGAAAATACACCACCACCATTTTTTGCCTCGGATACTCACACGATATAAAGATATCGACCCATCAAGCTCATCTACACCACCCATCCCTCTATTATAGTTCTGAAATAAGTGTGGAATATTGACATCCACCTTTGTCTACTCTGTGAACACCAGCGTTTTACTTTGCCAATAGGTTCAACTGTGTCGAAGTTTGTACCTATAGTGCATACGCTATTGTCTTTCCACCTTACAAGCAGCAGTTCATTTTTGGTATCAAACCTATGGTCGTACTCTGCTCTTGCCGACTTCTTCATGCTATTTACGGGGTGTAAAGGACATTTTTTTGTACGATTCTCACGGATAGTACCAGTAGCCTTATATCCAGTTTTCTTCAAGGCAATCAATAAATCGCAACTTGTAAAAAAGTTGTCGAAATACACTGTGTGCTCTTCTGGTATCGCTGGTATTTTTGACAGTAGAAGTTTCACAACCCGGGTACCTAGAGGTTCTTTTGTATTTTCGGTTGTTTTTCCACAATATAAATCGAATGAGTAGCAGTACCCATCTGAACTGGCAGCCACCCAGTTTTTATACCCAAATCGTATAGGTTTGCCTCTTATGTACTGTTTTGTTGGGTGGTGGCCATAGTACTTGATCATAGATTCATCGATCGATATATCTTCATGGAAAATATCATACTGGCAGTATTTTTGAATTAGCATATCACATAAGGGTCTCACTTTAAACATTTTATCTCGTGAATCACTAGCTGAACTATTGTCTACTAAATGCAGATTTCTTTTTATCTCCAAAAATCGGTTTCGCGACATACAGTTTGAAACAAGAGGCACCCCAATATCTTCGTCGTAGCTCCAATACTGGCGTTCTCTAGGCAGTTTATGATACCCAGATAGTATTAGTATTCCTAGGAATCGGCGTAAATCATTTTTGTTCATTTCAAACCCATGTCGATTATTTTGTCCCGCATATAATAACGAATTATATATGATCAGATTATAAACCTCTTCATCAAATATTTTTTCGAACACTTCTGTAGGAGAAAGGTCTTTTAGTTGATTGATTACCTGGGTTTTTCGCGACGAACACATATTATCACATAATTGTGATGAAGTTGAGTAAGATGGTGTACATTTTCTCCATTTTGGGTCTAAGTCACGTGAATCTTGGCGACTCCTCTTACTGGACAAAGGCTCATCATCACTGTCTTCCCATTCGGAAGAATCATGACGTCGCCGATGTGTCACCTCTAACATTCCGGGTACATCTCTCGGTAAATCTGATGTCTGCAAGTCGTCTTCACCTTCTTCTTCATCTGTAACGACACCTGGATCAGGTGGTATGATGACAACATCATACTCGGCGTCTGTGTCTTCTGCCATTATAGCGTTAACAGCTTCTTCAAGGCCGAGATAATCCTTAAAACCTCGAAATACTGCCATTTTATCATAAAACTGCAAAAAGACAAAAATAGGAAGTTTCAATATCACTTGTGCCCACTGTACTAAAAAAACGACATTCAACTAAACCTTTCCATAAATCTTGCAAATGGCAATAAAATGTATAAAACTTGACTATTTCATTTACGTATATATATCATCTCATTACTCAATATAAATTTATGCCAAAATATTTAGAAAGTAATGAAAAAAAACTAAATAATTGCACTTACCTCTTCGCACAAAAACAATCAACCAACAAATGACACAAAATGGCGGTTATTTTACTGTCAATTGTCATTTTTTTCACATAATATTACAAATAGCGCCATCTATTAGTAATTTCATGTATTTATTCATCAGAAAATTAAATAGATTTCTTGAAATGAGGATTTGAAGAGGTGTCGTTTATTTAGTACAGAGGGCGCAAATGGGTTAACCAGCCGTGCTATTCTGCAAAAATACTTAAAGCAGCGACGAGCGTACATCTATGCATCTATGAATTTGTCAATTTTGGCAGCTGTTTCAGAGATGGACATTTTGTAGAATAGCACTGCAGGTTTGACTGTAACAAGTTTGAATGTCCATTGGTAAAAACTTGAAATCTTTTGCCATGCCATGACGAGTATGCGGTAGTCATAACTGTACGAATGGTGAAGGAGCATTGAATCTTCAGCATTATCAAAACTCAAAAAAAAAAAAAAATCATATTTAGTTATCTTTATCCCTCTTAAGATTTAGTGTCTATGCCTATTTCGTTACATATTTTCTTGAGCTTTGGAGTTATTTAACGAGAAGTAGAAGTCAAAGTTAGACATGCAATTAAATATAGTAAGAAGTATCTTGCCACTTGCTACCATTTGTAAGTCTGTGGCGAGTGTAATAGCGTAATTCTAGACGGCTACATAAAATATATATGGTATGGTAAGTAGCTAGTAACAGGATTAAAAAGTGTCGCGACAGGTGGCCAGCGAGTGGCGGTGTTAGAAAATCGTTAGCTAGAGATATAGACGGAGGCTTCCTTCAGCTTGCCTGCCTTGTAATTTATAATGCGGTACAGACTTGTTTATGGAGGGGAAAAAATCTATGTGTACAACATAATCACTTTAATTAGACGTGATATTTTTATCTCTATAGATACCTACAAGAATGCTGGTATTCATCTGTTTTGTTTAATTAAGAAATTTGGAATAGGGAAATTTTGAAATAACGTCTTTCGATGGTATGCTTATGAGGTACTTTTTATTTGTGACTGAAGTGGGTATGTAATTCGTAGTAACATTCAATAATTGCCACATTATACATCCTAGATCGCCGCGGGTCGGCATACCGTGGCATAATGGCCAATACTCGTACCTATTGAACATGGAAGATTATAGTTATGAATTAGGACCTAATTGTATGTAGCTACAAGTCCATTAAAGAGAGTCGTGAAAGTCATCTGATCACATCTGGCAAACCATGATTGGCTGGTATAGGAATGAGGCTTTGAATCGAGTCGCTTTCATTCGAAGCCGAGCTTTTAAGAGGGTTAAAGAAAAAGAGTGAACACTAAAGAGTCAACCTCAAGCTATCACAAGGCTGAGGGCCTTATACCCGTTTGCTAAAGTCTATTGTCATAAATTACTTAGAATACAAGAACGAACGAAGCGAGATCGGAACTTGAGGGCACTCCGACTCGGATAATTTAGGTGACGTCCTTCCGAGTGGTTATTTTCTTTTATGACCACCCAGAAATAGATCGGTCTTAAGAGGATTAAAGATATAAGAAATATTCAAGGCGACCGATTTCAAATCCCTTACCTGGTATAGTTTTAAAGCATAGCAGTTTATGTCGTGTATCTACGACAATGCATTAGAATGTCCATTGGTAAAAAGTTGAAATAAGCGGTAGCCCTTAGTCTACATTCCACCGATTCCTCATGGATCATCTATAATCTACAGTATAGACTATAGATATATCATGTATAGTCTACAGTATACACTATAGATATATCATCTATAGTCTACAGTGTAGACTATAGATGATCCAGTGGTTTAGACTCTACACCACTGTAGGCCGAGTCAAAGTGTGCTAAATTCTGGCTCCTCTTAGTAAGTATGGCCAGTGAGCTGCCGAGTCCATCAGTCTTTCTGTCGCTTGTGAAGTCTTTCTAAGATTAGACAGGATGTCAGTTCTATACTTGGATAAAAATCCTTTTTCATTCAAAAATTTTTTTCTACAACACAAGACAAAATTATTTTCAAAGTTTAATATTGCAAGTGAGGCCTGTGAACTACGATGTCACCATTAATGCAAAATACTAAATCATTTGTAATTCGTGTATATTTCGATCATGTTGTGGTGTTATTCGGATTCATATAGTAATAATCTATGCTCCTGGCCAAATTTGGTTCGGAAATACTTCTTTAAAACGAAATAATAATCAATTTTGATCAAAATTTTTATAACTTTGGTCGAGTTCCGTAATACCAAAAATTATGAATGAAAACTTGTAACTTTCTTTATTAACTGGTGTTTTTCTTTAAAAACTGTGCTCCTGAACTAATGCGACGTGAGATAGTGTTGTTTTTATTACAAAACAAATAAGCAGAAAACATGTCCTCTTTGACATAAAAATAAGCAAAACTAAATTCGTTTACAATTTCGTTTAACAACAGTATTTCGGAACCAGATATGGCCAGGAGCATAGATTATTACTATACGAACCCGAATAACACCACAACATGATCGAAATATACACGAATCACAAATGATTTTGGTATTACGTTTGTATGGGAGACATGGTAGTTCACAGGCCTCTAAATACCTAAAGAATCTTTAAGATCGTAAAGATTTCTCTTAAAGCACTTTGCGTAAATAAATTTAATGAGATCTTGGTATTGGTTCTTATTCTAATAGCCATATTTATTTAAGCACGTCCACATTTAATACCGATGGACGATGGGAGCGTGAAATAATGATTTCACGAAGACTAACAATGGCTTTTATATACATCGGCTGTGATTTCCGTTACTTAATGTCAATAGATAAATGAGTCTTGGATTCTACGTGGGCGCCGCGCACCTGCTAGCTTGGTGCAGGGCTGTGCTGGAAAGGAAAACTACGCATCGCCAGAATGCTTTAGAAAATGAACCCAAAAACCGACTATTCATAAGACAATCAGCTATTCTCATCGGAGCGATTTTTATAAATTAACTTGTACATCGCCCAAACTTCGCCGGTATCGGTGCCTTGCCTGCAAAACGGATGCAAACATTAGCCAATACAGTGCGACAAGGCTTTTTTGGCGCGTGGCCAAAGTCTGAACTAACGCCGCTATCCTGTGCTACTGTTTGATAGTTCGCTCTATCAGTATATCACTATTGTATGTTATGCTGTTTTAACTTACTATTAACTATCTATACTTATAATAAAACTGTAAAGGGTCGAATTCTGTACATTGAAGATATTTTGAAAATTTTTGTTGGAGGACACTATGTAGTCGATATTGAAGCTAAAACTGTAATTTGTTTAATTTTTGTCTGTCTGTCTGTCTGTCTGTCTGTCTGTCTGTCTGTCTGTCTGTCTGTCTGTCTGTCTGTTTCACGACCGGGCATCACGGCTAATCCGCTGGATGGATTTAAATGAAACTTGACATGATTATAGTTCATACCCCGAGGTAGGACATAGGATACTTTTTGTCCCGAAATTCATCATGGTTTCCCTGGAAGACGTCATCAAAGTCCAAACGTTTTTTAGTTATAATTCATTAACGCGTTGTCCGATTCCATTCATTCTTTTTTTGTTAGAAAGGAGGTACTTTAAAGATTATTCCATACAAATCTTATCATCATCACTTTTGTAGTTCAGAAATTACAGTCATCAGAACCTTTAAGTTCAAGTAGGTAGGTGACTTGAAACTCGGAATGCACAAAGAACCTAGGGCTAGGACGTAGGGCTCAAGTAAGACTGGAGTACCCTTACAGCCGTTAATAAATAGGCTTAGCAGGAGATTTTGTATGGTTTAAAAATTTTCATTCTAGAGTGAACAAAAATCATGCAACTGGCGTCATCGCTACGTTATACCGTATAGCGCCATCTCTACAATTTATGTGGAACTTGAATGTAAAACTCTGAGATAGGTACTACCGAATTTTTTTTAATAAAAATTAACTGTCATGTTATTTACTGTTTCCTGACTTTATATTAAGATGGCACTGTTAACACATGAACAGATTTAAACTTTATCATCCGCAATATGGAAAGGGTAAGATAATGGTTCACAAATATTTTTAACTCTTATGTCTTATCGATCCTAACCGACTGACTGTCATCATAGGTCTTTTTATACGTAAAGAAATATATAGCCATTGTCCATTCTGATATTTTGGATTGTATTGAGATGAAGCAAAGATTTTTAAAAGACTTATATTATGTTGGGCTGGGGAATATTGTTAGGAGAGTAATTTATCCCAGTGGTACCTACCCGGCCGAACTCTGAAAGAAGAGTTCTACCACCAGTACAACTTTTCACATGGTTTAATAATTTTTGACATATTTCGTGGTTTCAGAATAAAAATCACAATGAAAAGGACGATTTTAACTGTCGATATTTCGATACATTGGTACAAGTCGTGGTCACGTAGTGACCACGACCTGTGCCACTGGGTCGAAATATCGACAGTTAAAATCGTCCTTTTGATCTTTCAACTACGTATTAATGCAACTTTATATTATTATTAAGAAAAAGGAGTTTTCAAAATCACCACAAGATAACCCGTGCAAAGTAAGAACAGGTTTCTGTACAACATCACACCAGAATCCCGCGAAAAATCAAGGAATTCCAGTAGGAAGGTATATTATGTAAAAAAATTGTAATTCACGCGGGCGGAGCCGCGGGCAACAGCTAGTTTTAAACTAAAATTGAAGTAAAATTGAGGAGATTTTATTTTATGGTTGCCTTTGTTTTGCAACAGCGCACTCCTTCAAGTGCCAAGAGAGCCTTGTCGGACTGTAGTTGACTATGCGGCTCGACCGATGCAAACATGAACCAGTCAGTGCCCAAGATGTAACCTCCTTGATTCTGTAAGTCGTCCCTTGAGTAATGTATTAATTATTGCTAGTGCATCAGATTTTAATTAGATGCTTTTTTAGATCACAAAAGGTTCTTACACGGTTCTTATAAGAAAACTAAAAAAGAAATGCGCATACGATTAAACTACAGTTTAATACAGTTTATTTTAAAAATATTATACATACGCTAGATGCACTTTAAGTTTTTCTCAGTGCATCAACCCTAGAGGCACAATAATTACAGAATAGTCTCTCTAACACGATTCTAATAGGAAACGCATAATGGGTGCCCCGCGGCCGCACCTGCCTCGCTGCTCCAATCACAATCCGCATTAACTAGCTGGCGACCAGCGACTGAGCAGCGCTTGACGGCACCAATACAACTACAAATAGATGCCTGCAGCCTGCAACGGCGCCTCATTGTGCAGGGCGGCATTAGACCAAGGGATAACCATAGTCATAGTCCCTAACAAAAGTTAGGTACTAACTGCAGCCACGGAATACATAATAGTGCCTAACGGTACAGAAGTCTCCCTGACTTCTGTACCGTTAGGTACTATTACTTATTAGGTTAGGCAAGATGAAGAGATGACGACCTCCGTGGTTGAGTGGTTAGCGTGCCGGTATACAAGGCGCCGCCATCTCTGAGGTTCCGGGTTCGATTTCCGGTCGGGGCAATATAAAAAATAAGTTTTCTACATTGTCTCGGGTCTGGGTGTTGTGTTACCTTCGTTGTTTCTGATTTCCTTAACACAAGTGCATAAGCTACTTACTAAGGGATCGAAGCAATGTATGTGATGTTGTCCACTATAATATTTATTGATTTTATTTATTTATTTATTTTAAAAAATAGCGACTATGGCGCTGGCGCAAAAAGTGCATTTCAGTTCGCAATAGCACCTGGCCACGCGTCCGGAAAGAACACGCAACAAATGCAAAGTAGTGGTCTCTTTCTATCTATAAGTTATAACTAACGCGAGCAAGTGTCCAGCGCGTGGCGGCCGTCTGATATTAGTACGTCGAGACGGCTACCTGTAGTTTCTCGATCACGTGATAAGTGGACCTGGCCTGCTGCAGCAGAAAATTAAGTGAAACACCGACTCAGGAGGTCAGGATGTCATCCATCAATGGTCATGTTACCTTATCGATTCTCTTTCTATAATCGCTAACGCTTCTAACAAAAAATAGTATGGGAAAGACATTTCCGTTCAATAGGTTGATCACGTGACTTATCGATAACGAATGTCGTTTCTATATATTTTCAACTATTGTAGAAAAAAAATTGTTGTATTAGGTGTTCAGATCCAAGGTGCTACCAGCCACGCACGCAGTGTTGGTAGCCCCACACTAGGTGGACGGAAGACATCAAGAAAAACGCTGGCTTCAAGCAAGTCGCTGGCTTCAAGCTGTCCAAAGTTGTGGTATTTGACGGTCATTATAGGATTTGACCAGCAGTACTTAATGCAGTCCTATTTTGTGAATATCTGTATATTCTTCACTAAATATTCAAGTATCTTAACAGCTGATCCTGTAATGTATTCGGCAGTGACCTCACGACACAGGGCAATTGCAAATATACATGTATCAAGTATAAAATTAATACTCTTGAGATTTATTTAAAGTTCTCGCTACTCTGAAGCTGTGTCCACAATATTATTAGGTAGGTATTACGTTTGAGAGAGGTGCCTACGGACACTCACTTCAATAGGTACAAAATAATAATCCTGCATAAACGGAGTTGATAAAAAATCTAGCCATCCGCAATCAACTCGGCTAATTATACAGGAAGTCTGTGGCGCAAAAACTGCATGAATATTAGCAGGCTAGGCGTAATCTAGACCGGAGTCATTAGACCTAGAACATGCCTAGAACATGTAGACACCTGCTGCAATAAAATGTCAATTTTCTAATACTCACCTACACCTGCCAGCTTTCGTATTTTTATTTTAGAGGAAGATTCTGGGGATCTAGACAAAGTCATAATCTATTGGCGATATGGTTATAATATTACGAGTATGTATATAGATAACGATATAGAATACCAAAAGTGTACGGGATTTACGTTAGCTATCGCTATGCCATAGTGTTAGCTAATGTCCATCCCATACATTTTGGACTTTTCTATTCGCAACCACAGATTTTACGCAACGTCGTTTAATAGAATGACACTTTGTCTATAACAAGGCTCTGGGTTTGGTTTATTCGATTCGATTTTGCTCGTTTTCGGATTTTAAATAGACATAGGCGGAGGCGCGCTTGCTCCCCCGGTGTTGTTATTTTAGCCCCAGTAAGGGGCTGGCTTGAGGCCTGTTCGTATGGTGGGATCTGGTGGCCCCGCGCGGTCAGCGATCATATCGCTGCCCTGAGCGGGTAAGCAGCCACATATAGAATTTTGACAGATGGCGCGGCGCTACGGTTTGCTAAACTAAACTTTTTCGTACATAACTCATAAGTAGGTACCTACGAAAAAGTTTTGTTATTAGTGACTAGCCGTAAGAAAGGAATATGCTGTATTTAGTAATCTGTGGCTGTATAAAGTGAAGACGGGACAGGACTGGGGACACCTGTGCACACTGCGCGGTTCTCACCACGCCCCCGCGTCAATATTGACACTGATTAAATCAATCCGCTATCTCCTAAACTAAACCGAACCTGTTACAGAGGAAGTGCGCCTACGCTGCACTGCACGTGTTAAAAATATGGCCATTCGTATAAGAAAATCATTTCAACAGAGTATTCGAAGGTTGTGATACCTTCGAATAGTCCGTTGAAATGTAATAGGTAATTAGATATACTGCATACTTCTTTTTACAGATCTGGGGCCATACCACCAACTCTTATAGCAGTATTATTGTAATATTGTTTTTGCATTTTCATACAATGTCAGTATGAAAATTTTAAAACAATATTACAATAATACTGCTATAAGAGTTGGTGGTACGGCCCCTGTGCTCTGGAACTTGTTGCTTACCCTACAGAGGGGTTAGTACCTACAGGTTTTTGTATGAATTTCGAGTCGACTCGCATCGCACAAACGAATCGAATTCCTCCATGCATTTAGTCTTACAAGAACCTGTACTAACCCTACAGTTCGTTGATCAGGCAAAAGTACCTACATAAAGTATTTTAGCAAATTGTCTTACTTTAGATAGAGGACAAACTTGTATGGAGCTTAATATGTAACATTGATTTCTCTATGGTAGGGAAAAAGAAGATTAGATAGATTAGGGAACCGGCATTAGCGTTCTAGCGCGATGCTGTGTAGAAACCGTTAGGGGTTGCTTCCTTCCCTCCCCCAAATTAATACGAGATATTTTGGCCTGCTTCGTCACTTAGGTACCTAGGTACTATCAGGAGAGATCACAGTCAAGTATACCTGTAAAGTTCATGCGACGACCTCTTTCTATCTATAGTAGGTACCTAATGATTTAACTAATAATTAATAAAAAGCTGACTCTAATTACGTAAAACGTATTTGAAGTGGCTGCCCCTTTCGGATGAAACCCGCGAGGATTCCCTGTAGCTGTTAATTTCAACGATAAAGCGCCCTCACAAAGTTTCACAGCAATATCATATGTATTCAATACTTGTATAGGTAAGTAGTTTTAAAGTTTTGCCTCGTTTCGCATTTATTGTATTTTATTAATACCGATCACGAGCAAAAAAAACGTAGTGGAGGCGTTCATTTTTAAATTATATTATGATCCTATTGGAGTCTCGTAATTTGAAAGCCAATAATTTAAATTTTTAGTTTTTATATTATTCTCAAGAATGAAAGAAAGGAATAGGTATTAATGTTTAAATTATGTAATATTTAGTTTGGTGTACGCGGTTGCTCAGTGTCAATCAAATAAATAAGAATTATGGCAGCGATCGGTGTTGGCGCCGCTATTACCTAAACATTTCAATATTTGTGGGAAATTTGAATAACCCGTTTTCCGTCACTTTATAAGATTACTTTACGACTGTTAGGTACCTGCCTACCTACTAACATTTGCGACATACAAACGGCTTACCGACGCGTTAGGTAGCATTGGATTAATTAATAAGTAAGCACAACAGTAAAATTATGGTATAAAAAAAATAGTTTACATCCTATTCTAACACCTACCGAACATAATCTCTCTGCGTCGTAATCCTCATTACTAAGAGTCGTGACCCCTTTCACCGACGACGATGTCGCGCCATGTTGCCCGGTTGGCTGCGACGAGAGCATCGTGGACATTCGTGTCGAGTGCGGTGCGGAATTGATCCGATCAACGCATCGGGCTCCGTCCTCGAGGTCTCTTTCCTTCCACTTTGCCGGTGACAACCATCTTCTCCAGGTTGCCGCCTTCCCTTCGGGCAATGTGACCGATGTACCTACTCTAGAATCCTCTGCAGGCAATTGGTTGATAGCCTTTTTGTTATTCTGAACATAATAATAAGTAGGTATATTATATATAAACAAAATATCGGTAAAGTTTTTTGGAAGATTTTGTTACAAACACTGTACCACGGCTCGTAAGCGTAAGCATAGCGTAATCCTCGCGTACGACGAGAGCAGTACGAGCACGAACATTTTCAAACATGTCCGCAGACGAAGCGGTGTTGGTGTTGCAGCGAATCGTAGGAGGCGTAATTGCCATATTGTTTATGCGTAGCGTCATAACGGTACGCTTACGTTTACGAGACGTGTGCGAAGGGGCGTAAATGCTGACCACTAGACCAATACCTAGTCTAGCAAACTAGCAGAACTGAAAATGGTCTCACTATAACTTGCTATAACACTAAACATATCTAATAAGTAGGTATTTAGATAACAAATAAGTTAATAATTTACTATTATTTATTTGTCCAAGCGTTAGACGCTAACCTCCGGAGAGGCGTTAGGGGCACGATCACAAACAAATAGATCATTATAGCATTGCAAATAAAGGCTCAGGGAATATCCCGTGGAATGTCTTATTTATTTACTTTGACAACACAAATATCAGGAGAGTAATCGGAGATACTCTACTAGACACTACTTAGTAGAAAAGTAAGTGTAGGTATATGATATATCTGATGAGCTTGAAGGTCATCTCTCGGTACTTACTTGATTGTATTTAAATGATGCAAATACCTAAGTCTAAAGTAAGTACAAGGAGATATCTATGCATCAATACTCCTCGACGACCTCCGCGGTTGAGTGGTTAGCGTGCCGGTTTTCAAGGCGCCGCCATCTCTGAGGTTCCGGGTTCGATCCCCGGTCGGGGCAATGTAGAAAAATAACTTTTTTAATACAGTTGCTCAAAAAGTGGCGTATTGCAGGGACGTATAGCGTTCGGGATGTGGGCTATTACATACTCGTGCTTTTTTTTTACCTTTCCCGAACTCGTGCGTTATCTTTCCCAACTGTCAAAATAATGTCTATTAAAAAGAAAAACCAACCATTAAGTTTTTACTAAAAAAATTCATAGAAGTTTTTATGATTCATGCAAATACGTATATTTCTAAAAAGAAGCTACTAATTTGTTTCAATATCAGATTTGATTGAATGAGTTCGGTTAGGTTTCATTTCATCTCATTAAATTTCATTTTCATTTCATATCAATAAAAAAAATTCTACTGAAGACTTGGCTGTATGGGCATAGTTCCCTTTGCGTACCAGAATATTATTTAGTCTATGACCAAATTTTTTATTTTTATTTTTTTTAAATCACCAGAATGGGTGAAGAAAAAAAAACTGCTTATATTCTACGGTTAACGCCATTTTTCAGAAATTTTCTTTGCGAGTTTAGTTGTTTGTTGCACAAAATGCTTCAGAGAACATTTTACCGGAAAAGTCAAAAAGTCGCTACATATCTACATACGACGAATTTATTGCGTGGAGAGAAGAGAAAAAAGCAAATAGTTTTTCAGAAAATGTTAAGTTACTTGAGTTTATTGTGTTTTTATTATTTTATTAAATTGCTTCATTTTTTCGCAACTGTATTAAAAATAATCGTTCAGTACACGTGCGGAACCGTCATTGCAACTTGTTCCGACTGTCAACCCTCGCTTTCGGCTGCGCCTCGGCTCGGGTAGACATTTGTCGGAACTCTTTGCAATAACAGCCTTTCCGCACTTGTAATGAAACATACTATTCTACATTGTCTCGGGTCTGGGTGTTGTGGTACCTTCGTTGTTTCTGATTTCCATAACACAAGTGCATAAGCTACTTACTATGGGATCGGAGCAATGTATGTGATGTTGTCTTCTATATATTTATATTTATTTATTTATTTATAATACTTTCTATGGTCTCTGCGAGAGTACCTTATAGGTACCTAAGGTATAGATCTTCGCTCGTTAGGGTAGCTTATGGAAGAAAGCTCTTTATAGTAGTGATATTATATAGATAGTTACTATAACAAACATTTTACCTACTTCATGATAAATATCTTATTTAGTTATTACTCTCTTATCATGTTGTTATCGAACATTTGTCATTTAGCACTTTATTTAAGGCGAAATCAACGACTCTGCCCGCGATTTTCGTGGATATTTTCAATTTGTACGCTAATTACACATCAGAGGTTTATGGCAGTCAATTTGCGGGAATGGCAGTATCATCTTTACATTATTATATCTAAATCTAAAAATGTGTATCCTAGGAAATTAGTCCGAGTATCGAGTTTTATGTGAGTAATAACTCGCAAATCTCGGACTAATTTATTTAACTCGACACTTTCGAGCAGAGATTTTTATATAAGTAAACACGTGAAGATGATATTGGGATTATCGCAATTTTGACTGCCATAAGCCTATTATGTCTAATCAGCTTAAAAATCGCGAAAACCCACAAAAATTTGAATTTCGCGGGCACAACCGTGGTGTGCTCCTTAATAGACGATGTTTATTTGCCTAAAGGGTTGTTCTGTTTTGTAGTATCAAATTGATAGTTGCGATACAACGAAGCAGCTTGTTTCTAAGAAACATCCCGCATCCTCCCAAATCACATCGTCCTCGGCAATTAACGTAACAAACGGACCGATTAATTTTTTTGCATCACTTCCCTAGCGATTTAAAAACTATATCGGACGAATTGGCATCGTTCGCCAAAAAATCTAAACGGGCATTCGAAATCGGAACAGGCTATAGAGCCATCGCACACGTACTACTGATATAAGATGAATAAATGACATTTATTTATTTTAAGAACATATTATATACAGTGTGTCCGGGATCGAACTAGCGATAATTTAAGGGAGTGTTCTATGGCTCATTACAAGCAAAAAATTACCTATAAAGGGGGGGGGGGGCCTCACCCCCTTCCCGTAAGAGCCATTTCAATTTTGGTTGCGTTTTTTTGGGTATGTGCACACAAAATCAGTAATAACTTGAAAGTGTGTTGCTTCACATGTTCTCAAATAGTCTCATTCGACTGGGCACAATATTCTCCATCGCTGGAGACCTAATAATAGTGCAAACCTTTAAAATAAGTCTACCAAAAATGCCTCGAATAAAAAAAAATTCCCAAAAAAAATTGAATCGTGAAGTGTCACTTGTGAGTCAGCATTGAGTACAGTGGCGGTCCACCACTCGAGCGACGACCGAGTAGTCCGTGCTGCCGACTTAAAATAACCCGGTTGATCCCTTAAATGAGGGGCTATTTTAGAATAGCTTTTTAGTCTTAAAAATCGCAAGACTACAAGTTAAAAGGCCGTGCGTGTGCGCTGTCTCCATAGCGCTCGTCTAACAACCGGAGATTTTTTAATAATTGGCACCAGCTGCGGCGGCAGGATAGATCAGGTGTTTTTTGCCAATTCTATATGGACATAACCATAATGGCTTGTTGTGAAATCGATGACGTTAAATTACAGTTTCGAAAGTCGTTAGTCGCCGGCGTTCTTGTGGGTTCGCGGACGTTCACAATAAAATGCACTGAAATTGGGAAGGTAGGTCCATTGAGCTTGTTTTTAGGTGTGATATTGTATGTTGGATTGTTATTTTAATTTCAATCACAAGAAAAGCTTTTGAGAAGGTTGTCTAAGTGGTAAGATGTTTAAGTACCTTATAGCCTATAGGTATTTATACCTACTTATTTTGTTAAATGGTGATAACATTAAAAAATACCCGGCTGAATTTGTTGTGCAGGCAGGGCGCGTTTGTGAACCCACGTAAACATAGTTTTAAATTGACTTGTAGTTATCATCATACTTATGTAACAAATATCATACTGACATTTTACAAGAGCCTGTATGTTATGAGCCTGGCCTTTGTGAAATAAAGATATTTTGAGTCTTAGTTTTATATTATTATAAGTTTTATAACGTAGGTATCTAATATCAATTAAATTCCGGGTCGCGGTCACGGAAATAGATTATTTCAAATTGATTTGATAGTGATATTATTTATCCGATTCTTTGAAACAGATATGGCATAAATTATAACTATTTTTTTTTAATAAAAAGTACTGTATAGGTACCTATATCTTTTCAGGATTAAACAATTTTGCCGTATGGGAAGCAATTATGGACTTTATTCTAATATAATATTATTTTCTTAATATAATTTACTTAAGGTCATCAGGAATAGGTGTGTACTTCAATCCCGTGTCATTGAGGAGCGTGACGACCCAAGCGTCTTCCGGCAGCTGACCCGATTGCAATAGCTTCACAGCCGCGGCCACGTTGGCGCCACTCGTGTAGCCCACGAACAAACCCTCCTTCTCACCTATCAGCCCCTTGTACTCTATGGCTTCCTCGTCCGTTACACTGAAAGTTCCATCCATATGCTTGTAGTCGAACTGGTCAGGCACCAACCCGTATCCCGAACCTTGCAATACGTGTAAAGGCTTCCTGATAGGATCACCCTTGATAGGCTCCGAGCCGGCCGGCTCCACAACGTAACACAGCACTTTCGGATGCACTTCCTTCAAAAACCTCGCCGTGCCAGCGAAAGTACCAGCGGTTCCGACTGTATCTAGAAATGCGTCGACCCGCCGTCCGGTCTGCCTCCAAATCTCAGGACCTGTAGTGCGATAGTGGGACCCTAAATTTATTTTGTTGCAGAACTGGTTCACGAAATACGCTCCTGTCTTCTTGCTTATCCTCAAAGCTTCTTCCTCTGCCGCCCCTGCGTCCGCCAGGGTCACGCGCCCGTAGGTTCCTTCCACCTGAGGAACTCTGACGCACGTAGCACCTAGCGCCTCCATGTGTATCGCTCTTTGGACACTGTTGCCTTTAGGCATGGCGAGAGTCAAGGGATGGCCCAGCACAGCGCACACGACTGCTAGACCGCAGCCTTGGTTTCCCGATGTGACTTCTATGACCGGATGACCTGGCTTCAAATCCCCGTTCTCCCGTGCGGCATTTATCATGCACAGCGATGACCGGTCTTTGACTGATGCTCCAGGATTCATAAACTCACACTTTGCTAGAATACGGCCGGGCCCCGGCCACAATCTGTCGAAAGCGACGAGCGGTGTATTTCCGATGAGGTCTAAAGCTGATGAGCAGATTTCAGTCTTCGTTTCCCTCGATTGAGCCATTGCGACTTGTACTGGCATGGGCTCAAATTGTTGTAAATACGAGTATATACAAGTGTCAAGTCCTAATGCACAATAGAGTCCGTATGAGCCTTTTATGCACTAGACACTCGGTGTATCCTTCAGTTCAACTGATCGTTTGTAACTAGAGTGCACGATAACGCATGCATTGTCAATGGACTCCCGCAAATTCTGATACACCTACTTACCTCATACGTTAGGCAAATCACACGTGTCAATATTAAACGATAATGGATTTATTTTAGATTATTATCGCTTAGGTATCTATTATTATTTATCGGAAGACAAGATGGACGAGTAGGTAATTTGTTATCAATATAGGAAAGATAATTATGGCGTAAATAGGTACTTATCTATAGGTATAGGTATTTATTTGATAAGAAGTCGACTGGCAGATTTAAATTTTTGCTCTTCTCTAACTCTTCTATAATTATATCTAATCACCAATTTATTATGTGAATAATAAGTAAAACAGTCATCATATAAAAATAAAGGTGACTACTACCTACCAACTCGATGCTTTGGATTCGGTAGATCGCCGTGCTAGAAGACTCATCGGCAACGAATGGTCAACATTAAACTCCAAAGCCTTGAACATCGTCGTAAGGATGCTTGTCGGTATTCTATAGAATACCTATATTTCAGGGAGTGTGCTCAAGAACTACATTTAATTTGATTCTCTTTTTACCTTTTTACCATAGACCTGCAAAAGCATCGAATATGAATATTGAATTTATTCCAACGCCAAGAATTTTATCAGTAAACCCCCAACTGGACACGGATGATCACCTCTCGAAAGTGTCAGAATGGGATCGCTTACCAAGTTATCACCACACGTCGCTGCATGGCCGGTTGGTACTTGGCAGGACACGTCTGTGGAAATATTTTCCAAGAGTTGAAACGTCTCACGTTTTTTACCGAAAAAAATATGAATGTATTGAAAATATTATGAATGTATAAAATTGTGAATAAAATCTGTGGTTATAAAGTGGGAAGACACAGAAGAGGATTTAAAGTTAAAATAAATTCCAAAAGAATACAAGATCATAATAATAATATGATTTATTAAAATAACAACGTGAACTCGAAGGTTTGTTCAACAAACAACGAAATCTATATAATTCACAATCTCTTCTTATCAAATAAGGAGGCATTCATAAATGCCAGAATAAATATTATAATAGGTACAAGTTTATAATCTTGTATTTGCTTATAATAATTCTGAAGTAGATAGGTATACCTAAAATGTTAAAACTACTTACAAAAGATTTTAAAAATATCACGCCCTTATTTTGTTTCAATAAGAAATAACTAATTGAATAGGTAGGTACCTGTTAGTAAGAAGCTTAAATTAATAATTAGAAACTAAGAAAGAGCTAATAAACTAATGTTAATAAATTTTAAATTAGCCGAGATTACGTAAGCTCGTCGGGCACCGGCGTATACTTCAAGCCAGAGTCCCAAAGAACGGTGACCACCCACGCGTCTTCCGGCAACTTGCCCGAGCGCAGCAGCTTGACGGCGGCCGCCACGTTAGCGCCGCTCGTGTAGCCCACGTACAAACCTTCCTTCTCACCGATCAGCTTCTTGTACTCAACGGTCTCTTCGTCGGTGACACTGAGCGTTCCGTCCATGGTGTCGAACTCAAACAGATTGGGCACACATCCGTAGCCAGAACCTTGTAGCAAGTGAAGCGGCTTCGTTATCGGCTCGCCCTTGATCGCTTCTGCGCCCTCCGGCTCGACGACGTAGCACTGAATTTCAGGCTTCTTCTCCTTTAAGAATTTCGACGTCCCCGCGAAAGTGCCGGCCGTGCCCACCGTGGCGACGAAAGCGTCGATCCGCTGGCCGGTCTGTCTCCAAATTTCTGGCCCTGTGCCATAGTAATGCGAGGCGGAGTTCATTCCGTTGTTGAATTGATTCACGTAATAAGCGCCCGTGTCTTGGACTATCTTCATGCCTTCCGCTTCCGCCGCCTTCACGTCCGACAAGGTCACGTTTCCGTACGTACCCTCGACTTGAGGCACCCGGACGCACTTGGCGCCGAGCGCTTCCATGTGTATGGCTCGCTGGGCGCTGTTGCCTTTGGACATGGCGAGGGTGACGGGGTGTCCGAGCACGGCGCACACGACCGCGAGGCCGCAGCCCTGGTTTCCGGACGTAACTTCTAGCACCGGCCTGCCCGGTGGGAGCTCTCCGGTCTTCCGAGCGTTCTGTATCATGTACAACGACGACCGATCCTTGATCGACGCTCCGGGGTTCATGAATTCACATTTCGCCAGGATGCGTCCGGGCCCCGGCCACAGTCTGTCGAGGGCGAGCAGCGGCGTGTTTCCGATTAGATCCAGAGCAGACGAATAGATTTCGTTCTTCACTTCACCGGTCGGAGCCATAGCGAGTTTTTATCAAACGAGTCGCAGTGAACGAGGTCGAAGTCAATACTAAAGCGTGTTGACGATCGTATGTCTTTTAAATCATCAGAATTCAAGGCGGTGCGGAATAGAGCACACGGACTCGCTGTGTAGGGCCGAGTGCAATATCTTATGGCATGATTGAAAAATATTACTCGTGCACGTTTGTAAAAAGTGTAGTGATGATACGCAAATTTACTGATACGAGTGGACTTCGCAGAAATACTGAAGAGAATGACGATTCATTTAAATAGAAAGATAAAGACCTTGATTGTACAATGTTCAATTTAGATAAGGTTCGGTAGTTGCTATGTAGGTAGGTACGGTCCATAGGCGCTTATATTTGATCTTGGGGTATTATCTATTATAAAATGATCAATATTTCACCTTAGAGCTTCAGAGACTACGTATAGTTAGTTGGTCCTGCGTAATTCGGAATCACTCATGCTTGCGCGTCGCTGTCTTGATGAGGGCCTTCTGTAAAGATGGCAATATTTAGTAGTTGGGTGGAAATTGTTTACCTTGGCAGATAGGGAGGTAATAGGTATGTCATTAGTAGATCTGCTTCTATTTGCACACGAAATATCTCAAAAAATCATGTCATTCTCCTTTAAAAATTCTAAAACAAGTAAATAATTTATAAATTAAATGACCTGCAAAATGATGCGTTTGGGTGATATGGTAGACCGATGGTTGGAGGGTGGTTTGACCATTTTGACTTCGGATCCCTAAAAATTAATCTGTCACAAGACTGCGCTTCAGTTTTTTTCCTAATTGATCATCTGATACTCATTCTACAAAGTAAGTACAATATAGACTCGCTTGCAAAAGAACGTCGCGCTCGTCCGTCGACCTATGACGCAACGAAAAACGTGCGCAAAACTCAAACATTTAGATAGTAGTAGTAATATTTATACGAGTTAAGTACCCTCCAAGAAACCTCTAGCGCAGGGCGACCATAACATCGGCTGAGAATAATTGAGATGTTGATCGATTTGAAGTTGCAAGAATCAAACAAAGTAGGACTAAAGAGGTATTTAAACTCTCATATTTTACAAGACTGTCATCGCGTTATGGCGATGCGATTATACTAATTTGTACCATTCACCGTAGAGAAAATAAATACAAATATATGAAACATCCAGAAATTACATATAGAATTGATCCAATCAATTCGATATCGTAACTGTCATAAAATAAAATAAAAAAATTCGGCTAGGGTCTAGGTTCTTTCAATTTCTATAGGTATCGTGCACAGACAGTAAAAGTACCTACGAGTACGGTAGATGCTCAGTATAACATTTGAGGGAAGTAGAAATCTATAAGTGTCTATTATTACTTAGGTGCATACCTCTAGAATCTAGATGTACCATCCGATAGTGCCTACCATAATCCATGCTGATTCTTGGAATATATGAACTTATGCCAAATCTCGCTCCGACCACATCCACACCTCACCCAAACCACCCAAATATTAATCGTTAGTCTATACCTACATTACAAAGCCTAAGAATTTGTTTGTTTGCTTTTTTGTTTTTTGTTTGTTTAATCTCAGGAATTACTGATCCAAAATCCAAATTGATTTTTATATGTGTCGGATAGTCCATTTTTAGAGGAAGGCTAAAGGCATCACGCTAGTATGACCAATAGGATCGGAGCATCAATTGTTGCAAAATCGAAAAAAACCTTTTAAAGAACTTCCATTGAGTGCACTGCGTAAACAGTTAAAGTTACGCAAAAATTATGTATGATGGAATTGTTGGCCTTAAGAGTTTCTTTAAAAAATCTGTGACACTACATGTCTGTTTTGTAAGGTTGACTCACTATAACGGGATATGTATATTATAAACCAAAATTCACACATGCGGAGCCGCTGGCAACAGTAGTATTTTATAAGTTGAAATGTACTTACGTAATGTTAGTTAATTGTTTGTTTGTTTGTCCTTCAATCACGCCACAACAGAGCACCGGGTCGACGAAATTTGCACAGACATAGGTAGCCGAGTGTCATAAAGCAATGATTACCACAGGATTTGGGAAAAACCAAAATTCACGTGAGCAGAGCCGCTGGCAACAGCTAGTAGTTTCATATCTATGGATAAGTGCATGGCCGTAGCCAAGATTACAAGTTTGGGGGGGGTTTCAAGAAAGTGCATGAATATTTGAAGAAAATTTATATTAATTTCAAAAGAAATGTGACTCACATGAATTAGTTGAATATTTCCGAATCTTAGAATCTAACTGAAGTGAATCTAGGTAGATACCTATGGGTACAAATAGTCATTTAAATACCGTCATTAGCACGACCAACTAAATTCTCAAACACTCCAAAAGGGATTGTGATTTAAAATCATTAGCATGTTGCCCATAGACATGTTAAAATCATCGCATGGTATTGGTATGTCACCAGCGTAGAGCACGCGAGGTGCGAGCGCCATAAATATCGGAGGAGCTGTTTATTAATAATTCATTAACAGACACTCGTTAATTGATTGACATTTATTCAAATGGATGGATCTGCTGGGGATTGATGTCGTGCAGGGAATTGATGACAAGGGCTTGAGCAGACAACCGATAGGGGATTTTTTGTGGATTAATAGCCAAGGCAAAGGTTACCTACTTCTAAGTGTTAGTATTTCGATTCATTTGTCAGTCCCGCAAGATCGTTTTACTTTGCTTGAAAAAAAAAAGGAGACTTGATCTAGCCTAAATTAGGTAGATGTTTAAGTAGGTTCATAGGTACATAGGTATTCATTCTAATCTTCCACCCATTTAAGTAGTGTTGTCTTATCTTATGTTATGTGGAAGATAACTATAGATAGACAACACTTTATTAAGATATTATTGGGCTATTAAACCCACAAACTTTTTCTTTAGTTTGAGGCAGTTAGATATAGCTAAGTACATGGAAATGACAGATACCTCGATTTTATTAAGCAGGTAGGTAAGTGAACATAATTAAGCACGTGTTTAACTCGCATGTACTAATTAATTAATGACCTCAATAAAAACTTTAGTTGACGACTTTCCTGGCGCAGATTGGAGTGGAAGGTTACTGGTTTGATTCCGGTCACGTATCTAGTCTCTTTAAAATTTTATAAATCCTGAATTGGCTCAGGTCCGGTCTGATTCGGCCGTGGCTTGTTATTCGTACCACCATACCAGCAAAAACGCACCGCCAAGCGATTTGGCGTTCCGGCGCGATGCTGTGTAGAAACAGTTTGGGATGAATTAACTTACCCCCTCCCAGAGGTTCTAATTTAGTAGGAGAACATCTTCGGCTGCAGTATCATCACTTATCATCAAGTAAAATAGCAGTCAAGTAGGTACCTACTTGTTAAGTGCAAAAAATAGGCGGTTCTTACCTACCTATTGTTTTTTGATAATAAGTACCTACTTTATAAAATCATAATCATCATTTATAATTAATATTTCATGGTCATAGCTGAAAGGATTAAGATACAACTTTAGGTAATCTGTTGAAAGGACTCACCAAAACGGAACAACCTAGGAGGTAATACTAGATCAATGGGAACAACAAATATCAAGAGATGACATCATGATGTTGAAAAATGATTAAAACATTAAAATATTACACCCACAGAAAATGCCGAATATCTGTCACCCTTACTCAAAGTAAGTGGACTCCCATGTTCAATATTACCATCCAAAATGGCACTAAACGATACTCGCCAATGGATACTCGATGGTACAAAATTGCTCTGTAGTACAAGCTACATTTAATCAAAATATATCTTTATGAACATGTTATTAGGCACTATTTTTCATAAGCGCGACAGAAAAAATCTCTATCTAGAGTCTCATACAGTTGAATACCACCAGATGTCAATACGTAGCGGCTCCATTGTTAACAAATATGGGTACAATTGTGCACAATGCTTTACATTATTGTGTTTAGCGGAGGCAAGTAGCCTGAACGAGCCAAATGTCAGCTATTTGATAATTGGGGTATCCGATGTGACAAATATGGCGTGCGAATACAACATGTCACTTTGATATAGCATTTGTTCAATTATCCACTTTATTGCTATTATCGATTTCTTTTTTTATTGCTTATGTTTGAGAATAGGTAATTGGGATTCGTCTGCCTAGACCTTGCCTAAGTTTCAATGATCTGAAGCCATAATAATAGGTTCTACGTACGGTCGACTTCGAAAATCCATACGAGATGAAAGACTAAACGGTGTTCATGGGTCAACAATATCAACCAGCAAAAGCATTAATTTTATTATATTTTTATGAAATACACCTGGCCAAATGTTCGCGTGGGACTTGTTGACAAATTCAATAGGGACTTTTAACGTTGACCGTATTTGCATATATGCAATAATTTCTACATAAGTATTAATGAATAATTAATTCTTATACACGACACCTAAATAAACGCTGCAAACCTGCTTTCAAAGCGTGACGGTAGAGCACAGACACAGAGTACCTACCAACATTGTAATTAAGTCTTGCCGAGCTAGTCTTTGTACCACTAAAAAATAATTTTTAGACTCAGTTGATAATTCATTATAAATAGGTGCCTAATACTTATAATAACATAAGGTAAATCGGCGCCTAATCCGTGGCAGTGATAACCAAACATAGTTTTCCCACGCGCGCACCTGCGCCGGCGCAGCACAATGGGCAGCGATCCGCGCCCGCATTCCGCCTCCATCTCTCGCCGGCACGGCTCCACACCTACCACGAATAACAGACTTAGGCCGGATTGTCCGTACTCCATTGAAGGCCTGAAGGAATAAAGGTATAAAGACAATACCTAGGGACCAAAAGACTGAGACAAGGCTGAGAACTTCCAGGGTCACAACTCACAGCAGCTATTTTAATTTTCAGCGTTATGTTCAAACAATGGTTTCAACCGTTTCATCCACTTCTAAAATCTAAACAAAAAGATCTTCTTTGTAACAAGTTACTGCTACTTATAGGTATAAGGTAGGTACTAGGTACCACAAGCCATGCCAAGCCAAGTCACCTAGATATGTTCAAGAGGGTTCAGTTAGAAAAACAGCCTATGTAAAAAAACCTGAAAACGAGATTTGGATGACTATGATTTGCTTGGTAGACACTAGGCACATCCTTCTTGACAAAATCCAAAATATTGTTTATGAAAAAAAAACAGCCTCAGTCTAAAGATATTCAAGGAAACAAAGTCAATGGTAAAACTACGGTAAACAACCTATGTCCAATGCGCTTTTGGAAGAGCGGCTAATTTCCCATACTATTTGCTTGACTTGATTCAGCCAGAAAACAGACACTTTTTAAGCTTCATGACCAATTAGTAAAACCGACATTGATCGTTTTTTTAAACACCCTTATTACGGTTACTTCAGGGCTCCAATATCTCCGAACCCCAAACTGCAGGTCATCCAGGTCTACTTGTCATCTTATAGCGTATCATCCCACCAGACCTACCAACATCCACTCTTTGCGCTTTAAAGCCCTTAGAAATGTCCTAATTGGAAGCCAATAAAACTTAAAAGGTACAAATTAAAATCCGATATTCGTAGCACATTTGAGTAAACCATTTATCTCGGCGTCAAACAATAACAACAAAAAAAGAGAAAGGGAGAGCGTTCGGCTCGCTCTGTGGGAATCAAATCAAGACGCGGGCAGCATTGAAAGGATCTTAGGACATTTTTATACACAGGATGATTTAGTTTTTACCTTTTTTTATAGAGATTTTTGATGAATCCCACTACTACTTACGCACTTTTTACCCATCCTGTACATTATAAATGTAAAGAAATAAGAAAAGTGTCGTTTCCCCTTCACGCGACACTGCACTATTGATTGCTGAAACTGATGGCTCACCCTGGTTTACTTACATTTTACCGTGGAAACAAAATATTACTCATTACTGGGCATGATGAACAATATAGTAGCGGGTGCTGTCTGAGTAAAGATTCGTTGTTTATTTCTGATGTGAAGTCAGAGACCTACATGAACATGATGGAAATAATCTCAGGATAACGAGCGCAGTGCAGTTCGTATGGCATTGCAACGCAAAATCCTGGGACGCACTGCATTTTACATAAGCATGCATCTTTTAAGTCTTGCAGGTTTCGTCAATCTTTGCTATAAAAAGCTCGCTTTGCTGGTCCTCGCGAGTGGAGTATTGCAAGCAGCCTGTATAAAACCCGTGGGCAGGTACGGATGCACCTGAGTATTTCACGCGGCGACTCGCTGGCGCCGCCGGCCGCTCGCTAGCCGACGAGTTGTGTCGTGCAGTGTGCCGACCATGACGACATTATGCTGTAATCTGTATAGATAGGCTAGCTAGGCACTAGGCAGTACTGCCGAATCGGTCCTACCACGTAGATACGGTCTACAACAGCATTTGCTGACGATCACAAGAGTACACGTCCATTCCAACAAATTGTTGGCTGACGTCTGTTATTGGATTGGAAGCAGGCGTTATTTTGCGGAAATCCATAATTAACACTTGAAACTACTCTTGTAAAGATTCAGTATAGAACAATAATATGCAGGAACTTTGTTCGACGCACGACGTCGGACTGTGTCGGGACGAAACGTGCGTCGAAGAAAGTCTTAAAAAATTGTGTGTGGTGTTTCATGTGGGTAAGTAGTGTTCCTGCATATTGTACCATACAGTATTTTTTCAAGTAGCGGATTATAGCAAAACAAATGAATCTGTCCTGACGTCTGTTAGTTATTGAGGACAACTTTTACAAGTTGGAAGGACTTTTTTGCCCTGATGAGTAAGTACTAAGTACCACCGCCGTGTCAGATAAATGCAGCCGGTTAATTAATTTTATTATTACAGGTAAGTATGGTTGACCTTCGAATGTCAGAACGTGTAGCTACTCTGTGCGGCGTGCGCCTGCAAGTAGGTACGCAGTCTACACAAGTTGTCACGACAATTTAATGAATTTAAACATTAATTGTCTCATAATACCCTTACATTTCTCCTTATCTACACAGATAAGTCGAGTTGTTTGTTCAATACGAGTATACTTTTACTAATGTGGTGTTAATATAATAAAGTGCAATCTATTCGTTTAACTTACCAGTAGGAAAGTAACTGATGGCAATGGCAGAAGTGACTTTAAGCCAAGGAGTATTAAGAGGAGCAAAGGTGAAGACTGACAGCGGTTTCGATTATTATGAGTTCCTGGGCGTTCCGTACGCGAAGCCTCCCGTTGGAGACTTGAGATTTAAGGTGCGTATGCTTTTATAGAAATACCTACCCACACAGCATAAGAAACATAATTGAACCCTCTAATATAACACTTATATACTTTTCAATGAGGATCAGTAACGTTATAGCAAATTCATTACAGCTAGTATCTACGTTATTCTCTATGACATAATAATGATATTCCTTTTTGAATTATCCAAATCGGACAATTACTTACGAAGATATTAAGTATTAAACATACGCTGTTTCTGCTTCCTGAATTCAAGGCGCGCGAATGCGTGTGACGTCACAGTGACGGTCCGGGCGAGTCGGCATGCGGCAGTCGGTACTCGGTAGCTCTAGCTACTCATACTTGGTTCACGAATCTACGGAGCCATTTTATTTGCAATTTATTTAAGTAAAGTGTTGTTTTAAAGTGTAATTTTGTAATACTTAAATATAAAACATACCAAATATGAGTACAAATAAAGTAGACGCTGGTTTTGTGCCAGCTCGATCAGATAACCTTCTAAAAGTGGATTCTTTCATTTCGTGGATGGAAATCCGTGGATGGAATCATTTGACTCGTTATGACTAACACCAGAGCTAGTAATGTTACTTGAGTTGCTGATTGTGAAGGTAACAACGTGTGGATCAAGATTTACAGGAATGTCTTTCTTTTTTACTACGCGTTGTTTCCGTTTGATTGGCGTATTATTGGATTTAGATTTCATTTTTGGTTTCATATTAACCTGGACTGCTTTTATTTTTTGACCCATTTCATTGGTTTTTGAAAATCCATCTTTTTCTTCAGGTATGTTCAGGGGATCACTGTTTTGGATGATAGTTGTGTCTTGATTCTCTAACTGTACTTCTTCAATAGAATGCAACAATAGGTCTTCGTGTCCAATATCTATGGATAAATCTCTTTCAAAATACTCTATATCTTGTCTTTTCTTGAATCCGGGTCTATCAATTTTCTTAAGGGAGTGTTCTATAGCTCATTACAAACAAAAAAACCGCCTTTAAAGGGGGGGCGCCCCCTCACCCCCTCCCCGGTTGAGCCATTTCAATTTTGTATGCGTTTTTTTGGGTATGTGCACACAAAATCAGTAATAATTTGAAAGTCTGTAGCTTCACATGTTCTTAAATGGTTTCATTCAACTAAGAAGAATAATCTCCATCGCTAGATACCTAATAATAATGTAAAACGTTAAAATAACACAGCCAAAAATGCCTGGAACTAAAAAAAACATTGCCCAAAAAAAATTAAAACGTGAAGTTATTGGTAAATTTTGCAGAACCGGGATCGCTAAGACCATATTTTTTTTTGTAGTAAATCGATACCTTTTGAGTTAATCAATACAACAACACCTACATTTTGTCTGTAAGTTACTAACTTTTAGAGTTATTATTGTTTAAACAGCTATAGAACACTCCCTTAAATTATCGCTAGTTCGATCCCGGACACACTGTATAATATATCCTTTATTATATATCCGTTGTCTGGCTACCATAACACAAGTCTAGTTGCCCTGTAGGCATTGTTTTGACCTTGAAATATTATATGGAAATCAGAACGAGCGAATAGGTAAGTACATAGTAGGTACATACATAGGTTTATCCACAAAACTCAGAAAAGTAAGTAGGTAAGTAGTTATGTTACAGGAGGCTTAAAATAAGAGAATACTCAAATACCTACCTAACTAAACGTACCTAATCGTAGGTTCCAACTTATTCCCATATCAACTAAATATTAGGTACTTACCTATCTGGATTTAGTTATGTAAGTACTAACATCGAAATGATCTTCGCAACAATGTCTTGTAGCCTGGGCAGAAGGTGAAGTTTTATCATCTCTTTTCGCAACGGCATACCATTTACGAAGTTTTGGGTCTTTCGGAACGTTAAAAAAGAGTTTTTCGTGCGTTTTAAAAGAAGTATTTGTACATTTTGGCTCTAAACAATATTTATACATTGTTAAAAAAGTGAATTAGATACAAATCGAACACTTAATTTGTTATAAAGACACAATTAAACAATGAAACACTCGCGCGCCTTATCGCTGCCAACGGCTAACTAGCGTGGACCGTCACTGTGACGTCACAGGCTACCGCGTCAGCCCGTCAGTGAACTTCGCTAGTAATTTGTTCATAACTTCGTCAGTTTTTGTCGTAGAACAAAAATTTTTGCACTGTATGTTAAGGATTTCTTAGCTCCATAAATCTGCATTGTCAGTAAAAAACGTTACTGATCCTCATTCCTTTTAGTACGCGTACCTATAGAGACTACTTATAAATCTTAAAAACTCTAGCCAGAAAAGCATTTATGAATATGATATTTAAATGGAATGTTTTGGGAGTTCATATCTTTTTTATATTTCAGAGTCCTCAGCCCCCGGCACCATGGGAAGGCGTACGAGATGCTACATCAATTGACGAAAATAACATTTGCAACCAGTTGGATATCGTGAAAGGAGCCCGCCAAGGTAGCGAGGATTGTCTCTACCTCAACATTTATACACCGACTCTGCCAAGTTCTGATACGAAACCCCTTCCGGTAATGTTCCACATTCACGGGGGTGGCTTCGTTTTCAGCACCGGCATTGTCAAAGAGGAATTAGGACCGGACTACCTAATTGAACATGGAGTCGTTGTAGTGACAATAAACTACAGATTGTGCGTATTTGGCTTTTTACAATTGGACATCCCAGAGGCGGCCGGGAACATGGGCTTGAAAGACCAAGTGCAAGCACTGAAGTGGGTGCGCGATAACATCGATAAGTTTGGCGGCGACCGCAACAACGTAACAATTTTCGGGATAAGTGCTGGAGCAGCTTCGGTGGAGTACCATATGCTATCGTCGTTAGCGAAAGGGCTTTTTCACAAGGCGATCCTTCAATCAGGATCTAGTCTCAACCATTGGGCGATCAATTTTGATCCTAAGAGCAACATCCTTAAATTGCTCGATGCAATGGGATACAACGGGAAGCGTGATGACAACCAAGCCATATACGAGTATCTGTTATCGAGTCCTGCCTCTCTAATAGTGGAGGCAAGTTATAAACTAATTGGAGACGGTAGCTCTAAGAGACTTTCCTTTGAATTTGTTCCGACTGTCGAGAAAGACTTCGGAGATAGCCAAGCATTCATTACCGAAAACCCTTACAGAATATTAAAAGAAGGCCGATTCAATCGGGTACCTGTCATAAAGGGATTTTGTTGTAAGGAAGGTTATTTACATGACTATTTCAATTCAAAAGCCTCTCGTGATTTGATTGACACCAAAAACTTTATAGAATACTGGCCGTTTGAGATGGAACCAAGCGACAAACTGAAATGGCAAACCAGACTTTTGACCGCTTATACCGAAAACATTCAACCTGATGACGAATGGGATAAAGTCGCAGTAGATTTTCATGGTGATGTCGATATTGTGGCGGGAATTTTGCTGAGCGGCGAAATAATCGCGGATTTTGGTTGGCCGGTGTATCTCTACCAATTCTGTTATGAAGGGAATATTAATTTCGCAAAACAACATTTTGGCGTGCAAAGGAAGGGCGCGGCTCATGGCGATGATTTAACTTACATTTTTAAGCACATGGTATCAAAATTCGCCGACGAAAAAGACATAGCGGTAAGGAGCAAAATGACCAAAATGTGGACGAATTTTGCGAAAACAGGGTAAGTCCTCACACTGTACTTTGTTAAAATATATCTTTAAAGCCAAATAAGAGCAACGTTTAGGTTAAATATACTCCTTAACGAATAGATTACGAATAAATGTGCAATTTATTACTTATTAACTGCCCATCTTCGCTGGATACCTCGTCAATCTAACAAAACAATTGATATTCGAGTTACGTAGCCAAGACGGATTAAGCAAAATGATGTAAATAATAATTATACTAAAGATAGAAAAATATTGAGAAAATCTAATTGATATTGAAAATACATAGTTTAATTATATTTCACTTTTTTGCAGTTTCATAGAATCAGATGATATGCCAGTCCACTGGCCTACATTCAACAAGAAATCTCCGGTCTACGTCAGCATCGATGAAGACATAACAGTCAAAACCGATTACGAACCGACAAAAATGGGAATTTTCAGAGAAATTTACAACAAGTATGAAAAATGAAATATTCATTGCTAAGAAGAAATCCTATCTCAGAAATGGGCCATAGCAAGCAAGGATTGATTATAGAGCATTTTAAAATATCACACGCATTTTAAATCTTATAAATTTTATTATACTACGCATAACAATACATACATATTATTATTTTACTATCACATCAATATTAATTTCAAACATTTACTAACAATTTAAAAAGTATATTTATTGCAAAATAAAGTCGTTATAACTTTTGAGAATTACAAATTTAAAGAACAGTTAAGTAAAGTAAGTAAGCAAATGATATTAAAACTGAACCTACTTTGGGGAAAACTTCCACAAACACACACTTCCATTGCAAAGTGATGATACTCCTAAACAACTGAAAGGAACATCAACCAGAATTGAGGGCATAACATTAGGACAAAAATTTCAATTCTACTCATCTATAAAGATTTACACAACCTTACACACTATTCATCAATAAAGACAATATTTTTGGTAGAAATACCGAATGACCAACAATTTTTTGTGAACCTTTAACATACAAGTTGCAAATAACCACTACTTCTTTAGTGGTTATTTGCTAGTTTTCTGCTCTACTTTCGGTTTTCAAAATTCCGCCCGAACTTCGTGATTTTCCGGAACATAAAATTAGCCTATGTGATAAAATCTGATTTCTTTGTAGTTAAAAAAACGAAACCACGCGGGCAATGACTTTGTATTATACAATAATGAGTACCTTTGTAGTATCTAAATATTTCAATAATACAAATTAAGATGGATGGGAAACATCCGCCCGGCAATTCAAATTTTATTTAGATTTTCGCGTATAGAAACTCATTATATATCGTAGGCTTATAGCAATGAGTTTTGCGCAAATAACAATTATACTTAAACATGAAGTTTTTAGTAAAACTTAATAAAAATTAATTTCGGGAACAAATGTGAGGTGAATGAGATTTTTGAGCCTTATGAAGAAAGTGTACTATTATTTGCATAAAAGACATTGCCATAAGCCAATAATCTAATTAGGCCAGTCTAATGTTTGTAAAAACTACATTAAATTTCATAATACTTTTCATACAGTTCCTTGAACAGCTTGGTCCTCTGTGTGTAAATGTCATACTTCATGGTCAATTTGTCGCTGATGTGCAAGCACGCCATGCCAGTCTCCGCAATGGGCTCCCACGTCGTTGTTACTACGTTGTCAACTTTCGGAGTTGGATCTCTGTAAAATAAAATATGTATTGTACTTATTGGATCAAAGCTTTAGACTTAGAGCTACCTGGATCCTAGACATGTATATTGTAACATAACACAGTGGCTTTGTGAAACATACTTCACTGAGCTCACTGACATACCAATCTTATTCATTGAGAGTCTTCTACAAAAAATTTAATTTTCATTTTAATCACTAAAGCAGCAATGTATAACAGTGATCGACACTGCAAGTTTCAAAATTACAGTATAAGGGCCACGGTACTGAAAATTATACCTACTCCTATCACAAGTTTAACACTAATTTGGAGAAAACAAAAACACTACTCATAATTTCATAAAATATAATGCAGAATATTCATTGGCTCAAAAAGTGGCCCCTAGTCTAAGGTCAAGGGTTCAAATATCAAACACACACATGTTGACATTTCAGATTAATGTGTGTTTGTGAAATATAGATGTTAAGGAAAACATGAGGAAAACTGCACCCGACATTTCCCCTCAATGTTCTCAAACTCCTGCTTTATCAGTCCCATTCAAAAGAAGGCTCTCATCTGGAGAGGTGGGTTGACAAATCATGATAATAATAATAGACTATTACTAAAAAAGGGAGAAAATTGTTTGCTAGGTCAGTTTGTGTTCAATAAATTTTACCAGATGACAGATTAATAATATAGGATCTTACCCATACTTAGCAAAATTAGTCCACATGGCACACATCCTATCACGCACCAGCTTATCTGTGTCGGAGAGATTGCCCTTCAGCAAATCACTCTTTATTAAGTACCCTCCGTCATCGCCGTGACAAGCGCCTTCTCTATCAAACTTAAGTTTCTTCTTCAAATAATTTAACCCTCCGTCGTAATTAAACTCATAAAAGTACACCGGAGAATTGTTCTTAGCTATCAACAAAGTTGCAACATAAATACCACCAAGAAAATCTAGATCTGTGAAAAAGTCAATCACAAATGAATCCGGGTCATTATATCCTTTTTCTCCTTCCAAATAAATAGCCTTCAGTTTAGATTCATATTCAATCTTCTGAGTGTCGTCCAGTTTGAACGGAAGCAAACTGACAAAGTCCTTCTCTTTTTCAACTTTATCAAAAACATCCGGATAACTCAGAAGTAATAGACCCTCGCGACTGCAGAAGCCACTCATAAACGGAACTTTATTGAACTCTCCCTGGGCCAACATTTTGTAAGCAGATTTAGTAATGAACGGCTCCCAATCAAGCTCCTTCTCAATGGATGGAACAAATCCAAAATTAATTCCTCCTTTGGACTTCTGAGTGGCTGTCACCATCATACTAGTAGCTACTAAGTCCTTCACAGGCATAGTTTTTAGGAACTTGAGCAATTCCTGATCATCAGTTATAATTTTCTTCTTTAATAGAGGTATAACTGCTGCCAGTTCTTTAATCTTGTTATTCTGCGCCCAGGGCAGCAATGACGAGCCAGACTGTGCTATCGCCTTATGAAAGAGTCCTTTCGCCATCGGGGTCAGCACAAGATACTCCACAGATGCCCCTCCCGCACTTATACCAAAGATAGTCACATTATTGGGGTCCCCATTGAAATTTTTGATATTCTGTTGCACCCACTTCAAGGCTTGCACTTGGTCCTTCAAGCCCATGTTCCCAGGTGCCTCCTTACAGTTTAAGGACAGAAAGCCCAAAACTCCAAGTCTGTAATTTAGGCTTACGATAACAACATGTTTTTCAATGAGAAAGTCAGGACCATGCACAGAGTCATCAGTTCCATTTCCGTGTATGAAACCTCCTCCATGGAAAAACACCATAACAGGTAGCAATGCAGTATCAGATTGTGGTAGGCATGGTGTATAAACATTTAAATATAGGCAATCTTCGTCTCCTATTACTTGCAGTGTAGTGATATCAAATTGGGGGCAGATGTTACAATCTTTGGTGGCATCTCTTATTCCTTCCCAAGGTTCAGGTTTCTCAGGTGCCTAAAACGAAATTCAGATAATCTTCATCAATTGCATTGATTAAAAAATATATCTATGTCTTTTGCATACAAAGCTGTGAAGGTTCAGATATTGTCATTCCTGTAATTTTACTGTCCATTTCTTCAAGAAAGCAAAAAAGAAGGAGCCCTACAATGTGTAAAGGTCTTAGTCTTTAGTCAGTCTTACTTAAAAGTTACAGTTTAGGTTAGTAATTAATCCAAGAATCAACTAATTTGTGATTTAAATCAAACAAGATACTCAGAAAATTTCTTCAAACGTACACCTTTAGGCAAAGCTTTTATTTTAAACGTGCCATAAACTTTAAGCTGATTCTGTATTATAGAACGTACAAACAAATGATGCTAATATGTATGACCCGTTTGCAGAAGCTTTGCCGATGACTTCCCCTCCCACTTCATACGATCGCCATCAGCGCACGTCTGTTATCAGACGATTGCGGCGGTGGCATGAAGTGGAAGGAGAAATCATCGGCAAACCTTCTGCGAACGGGTTACTTAAGTAATAGGTTATGACTTACAGCAAATCTTAAGTCGTCCACGGGTGGTTTAGCGTAAGGAATTCCCTTGAAGGATAAGAACTGCGCTCCGCTGGAGGTTGTGCAAACTTTTCCTGACAACTTTCCTTCAGCTACAGTCACTATCGGTTCCATGGTTGTTGTTTACATCCACTCACAACTCACAAGTCACACAAACTTTATGCGGCAAACCAAGGCGAATGTACTAAAATATTGTAGGTACATAAAACTACTAAAGATTGAAGATAGGTACTGAAAACGGAATCGCTTTTAGATTTTGGAAATAAGGCTTCTGCATGCAATTGCAATGTTTACCGCCACCGGCTGTCAAATAAATGTCAATCTTTGACATTTAATTGACAGTTGACAGCCGGTTGCCATTGAGTCATTGTAAATCAAAGATCCAATGACGAAATACGTGTAACGCTAGAGGACGGAAATGATGATGGTGAAGATGAGAGGACGTATGACCAAAAATTTCTCAAATATGGCGTCGCGCGTCGTGCATTTCGGTACCGCTGACAGTCGCATACATTAGCGCCATTTTACAGTTTTGACAAATTAAAAATCCGGCTTCAGGGCGGAGCCTAAAAATGTATACGTGACGTCAATATATTGTTAATCAATGATTTTAGCTCGCGTGACATGCGGCGCCATAATGAGCGCCAATATTTGTGAATGTTCATGTACTGACTAAATAGTGGAACAGAGTTCATGAAAGAGGTAAACAGCCGAATCAGCTTAGCAGTGTGCGGAACACTCCGCGATGTTTTCTCGTTCAACATCCCTCAAAGACTTCGAACAGTGTGTCTTGCCAGTGATGAGTTACGGATCCGAGACATGGTCACTGACTATTAGGCCTCATAAGAAGGCTCAGGCGGCAGGCCACTGAAGTGGCAATAGGCGGAGCACAATATATAGCTCGTAGGGACCTATGGACTTTGGACAGTGGACGGACGACACAAAGAAAGTCGCGGGGAGTAGCTGAAGCCAGGCGGCGCAAGATCGTGGTGTTTGGCGGTCATTTCAGCCTTCAGGATGCCTACAGCAGACGTCTATCGGCTGAAACGACGACTACGACGACGGCGATGACTTGTTTTAATACATTATCCAAGTCTTCGAAGATATTATGTAAAATATTGTGCAAGGATTATAGTCCTTGTCACTACAGTAAGTAGTGTTTTATCCAATGACGAAATACGTTATATATATAATATTATATTATAGTTTTGTCCCATCTTTTTCTTTTCACAAATTCCATCGCATTGTTTCACGTTTAATTTGGAGCGCGAGCGGTACTAAGGCTAACCGATTCCAAATTCAAAACCCGGTGCGGGAACTTTAGATTGGGTTTGGGACTGAGATAGCCGGATGCGCACCTGTGTAGTTGTGTACTGTGTGTCGTGAGAACTGAGGACCGACCGCGATCTCTTTCCTTGCGAAAACCACTTTACCAATACACTCGCACGACAAACTGTATTCAAATATCAACTCTATTTTTAAGTCATAAACATTTCAATCTTAACGCGGATGCAGGGAAGTCGTATACTTACACACATATTATAGAGCTGTATCAGGTGTTTTGCGGTGTTTGTTGTGTTATTTCGTACGCTTTGAACATCCGCGTAAGTCTATTATTGCAACTTTTTACTCTAAACGGTGACCATGATTTTATACCTCCCACAGTCTCTTCCCAAGCTGTAATGTTAGTGTAGTGCCGATGCCCTATGTTACAGGTATTTATGTATGAAATCAGGAGTTGTATACAATTCCTAGTTTTTACAGATATCTGATAAGTAACACCTACATCAATTCATAACGTGGTACCTAAGTGACAACGTGGCCGAAGAATTTATTTTAGAAGAGGCATAATAAAATCTGTGAGGTATAATAACAATTAAATATTAAAACCCCAATCCGTTATCCCCCAGGTATGATAGCCCTACGCTTGAGAACGCCTACGTCCAAGAGTGGATGTCCGCTGACTATGATGATGATGATTTGAGGTCAAAATGTCCATTAGAGGTGTACAGAAATCTAAATCAGTTGTTACTGTCGGGCGAGTCCACCGATAAGAAACTTGGGCATTTGAACGATTTACGTAAACCTCTTTCGCACAAGCAAACAGTAGCGCCATCTGTCAAAACCTGTCATCTGTTAAATAGGTGGCTACTGAGCGCACTACAGCATGACCTTACTGCTGGTGGCAAAACAAGCATTATTGGCACCGATGAACTGACGACATTTTGACGCGCATCGCCCACCGCCCTATCCAGCGATCCAGGGCAATCGGCTAAAAATGTATCAATCATTAAAGAACAGTATCAATGCCAAAACATGGGCTTTGAGCAATCAAAACCTTGAAAATCACGTTTTAACATTGATGCATTTCTTTAATAGTTCATACTTTTTTAGCCGATCGCCATGCAGGGATATCTGCAGGGTATGTATATTGACGTGTGCCATTTCTGCGCGCAGCATGCTCCCTCTACACGCGAACACGTGAGATGTTTGCAAAATTCGGCTGCGCGGCCGCCGTGTGAACCCGATCACAGACCCTTTTTACAACATAAAGCCTTTTTAGAGGCTTTTGAATTCGCTTTTTAGATTCAATAAACCTCTTCTTTGTAGCTCTCTTTAGACATTAGCTTTTTATTGCACAGGTACCTACTCTGCTAGTTAATATAAATAAAATATATTAATATCCTCGCGAGTCGCGAGATTTTCCATTTTCGCGGGAGATAGGTACTTATACTGAAGTGCATGAGTGTGTGTGCAAACAACAAACAGAAGTGCACTCCTTATTCTCTTCCCTATCCCATAATCCGAGAGACTGCCAGCTCTGACACGAGCGGGGTTTCCACACGAGTCAATCTACTTCAAAGAAAACTACTTTTTTATTTATTACAAGCACAGAACAAAATAATAATAAGTTATGAAGTAGATAAATAAATAAATATATATATATATATAAGGTGTTTACAAAAATACTGCCATCGTTCCGCGAGGTGATTGTGTCATACATATTTTAATTCATCAGTCAAGGTGAACACTGAATACTTACGTATGCTCTGATGGACGCGTGCTTATGCAACATGATGCTGTTTTAAATTTTTTTAATAAAAAAATAAAATATTTTATTGAGCCCGGGGACTGAGATTTCTTCACTATTGAAGTGTATACAAGGTGAAAAATTAATGTTTTTTTTTTATATTAAGCAGGGTGAATAATTATCAGCAGTGCTATCGATTTACCTACACTGTTTCGGAAAAGTAAGCATTTTTATTTTTATTGCAAAAAAAATAATCGAGATAAACTCAAAAATGTGATAACTGATAATCATATGTAGTGACTACGCGGTACGTGGCGTAGAGTAGTAGGTACCTACCTCACGCCGCGAGCGCGGCGTGCGGTACCTACTACTACTGGTTTGCGAATTTTTGAAAACAAAATTTGTTTTTCATTTAATTAAAAAAACATTAAAAACCATTTATTTTTCACCGTGTATGTATGACACAATCACATCGCGGAACGATGGCAGTAATTTTGTAAACACCTTTCAGGACATGGGCGTAGGTAGGGCATTAGGTTATATTATTTATATTAATTACAAACCCTTACCGAAATGTGCAGAATATTAGGTAAATACTACCGACCGGTAAACGTTGTTTTTTGTCATTTAGAGACATAAAAAAAATAGCTTACGACTAACAATTAAAAATATTACGACCTAGACCGTACTGTCAGACCTTCACCTACCTTATTGGGCAGTGGTTAACTATTGCAGTTATACCTATCGAGAGAATTATAAACGTTGACCCAAATAATTGTGAGGTCTCTTAACTCTTTGTTATGAAAGATATTATAGTCTGGCGTGACACTGAACATAATATAAGTAGGTACCTAATACTAATAAGAACAAATTACTAAAAGGTATAATATTTTTTCTTACCTACCAGTTACTATGTATAACTAATAGCTTACTTATTAATAGGCTACCTACCTACTAATGTCCAAGCTGAGAACAATGAGCAATGAGCATAAGGCTGTGTAGTAAAGTCGGCCTCTGCCATCTGAGTCGCAGGCCGTGGACGGTGACCATGGTTCCGGGCTCTTTGTGAGAGTGTGTCGTGTGGAGCTGTGGTGTGGGTGTCTGGGTTGGGGTGAATGCTGCGCGCGCAGGTGTGCCTGAGACTAGCCGGCGCCGGCGCACATTCCAACGATGATCACGCCTAGTGACTAATGAGTCTTGAGTTCTTGAATCTTGACCGTTTCCGTGTTAAACATGAGTTCATGAATAATTATACCATTTAGATAATCAAGCAACACGATGATTTTTTATTTAGGTGGTTTACCTATAATGAATATCTACCTAAAATCTTATCTACTGATAAAGTATTAAAATTTACTATGGGCCATAGGGCCCATAGGCTATGGCTAGCATTGGGTCAACAGCTGTAAAACAATGAAATCATAGGTACATTTTTATCCATAATTTTGAATATTTCGGGATTGATAGAGACACCTAGTGGAACATATTTTTATTATTTCGATAAACGCCATCTGTTGATATTTTACAGTGTAACTTTGTTTATGATTTTTTTGTGCTACTCGCCACGAGATGTCGAAACAGTATTTTCTTAATTGATTTTTTTTTATTCGTAAGTTAATTAAAAATAATATAATATGTAATATAATAATGTTGAAAAAGAATTTTTCCCTCAAGTTTTTAAATTATTTTTACTTCAATATATAATACATAAATTTATTATGTGTAAGGGTAACATTTATGTTTTGGGTATTTTGTGTTTATACTATTTGCCACTAGATGTCACTGTAGGACGTGATAAATTATATTTTGAACGTTAATTTTAGTTTATAAAATAACGAAATGATGATTTATAAGCTTATTTGTAAAACAGTAAAATTTTTAATCGAACTATTTCAAATATTTCTTTAGATTTATATTTTTTTTTTGTAAGTGGCAACACCAGAAACACATGGAATAAGGAATTTATTTCGCAGTTCGCCGGCTGATTTACGAATATTCTAGATTTCAAGTAGAGATCAAAAAAGTCACAAAAACTTGATTCATTTGTCTTGGATCTAGATCTGCCAGAAGTGTGAAAATGTCCAATATCGTGAAACAGTTAATTCCCTTGCTGGATAGGGTTCTCATCAAACGAGCCGAAGCCGTCACGAAGACCGCAGGAGGCATCGTGATACCAGAAAAAGCTCAGTCCAAGGTACTCCACGGGGAAGTTGTTGCTGTGGGTCCGGGAGCAAGGAAAGAGAACGGCGAGTTCATCCCCATCCTGGTGAAAGTCGGGGACAGAGTGTTACTCCCCGAATACGGCGGTACCAAAGTCAGTTTAGAGAACGACGAAAAGGAATACCATCTCTTCAGAGAATCTGACATTTTGGCGAAGATTCAGAATTAATTTTAGTGCTAGCTTTAATTTCCCGTGGTTCGAATTATTGGTTAGTTAGTGATTTCGTAGCTTTATGAATATGATGATGCGATTGTGTAATATGTTCAATGCTGTGGAACATGATGTTGTCTTTGCATTTATTATAACGATGTTATAAAACTGGTTGTTCTCATTGTTACCCTGTATTGTGTATATCCAAAATACAAATTACAGAAATAATCATATCATTCAACAAAGAGAGGTTATGTCAAGATGTTACTGCACACTAACTACTGAATAGGTATTTATTGAAAAAAGCCTTCATTTTCCGAATTTTAAATAATAAACAGGACTGAGCAGGACTAAAAGTAATCAAAAAATAAGTTTTGAATTAAAGTTCTTTAATAATACTTATTATTTCAGCTTATCTCTACAAATAAAGTACCAGATAGGTAGGTATATAATTATGGAATGTTTTCAGGATTAACCTGGATACAATCAAAAATAATTAGGCACTGTATCAGCTGATTACATGTAATGTAATCAGCTGATACAGTGCAGCAGTAGTAGCAGTATTCAGTAATCATGTCTGTGGACTGTGATCTTCAAAATTAAAAATAGGTACAGGAACTCCAACTTGTATGAAAAAGATGATTTCTCCATACATTTTGTTGTCTACTGTTATATTTATATTTTTTACTTAAAATAGAAATATATAATTCATATAAACATATGAAATAATATGTACCAGGCTTCCAAACACAGTAAAAATAAATTGTAGTCAAACATTAGTGTCAAAAATTTATAAGAAGTGGCAAGGGTTCATTTATAATATGAATAGAACAAAATATTTTTCAAATAGGTAGCTCCAATACAAATGAAGTCAGAATGATTTGTAATTGGCATCTTATAATAATTTTCTTGCATTTTAAATACATTATAATAACTATAAGCCAAGTGCCAATAATATTATTTTTAAAACCTCTAATGAATAAAACTTTTATGGCAAAATAATTGGAACTGTTAATTAAAATTAATACTGATTAAACTGATGTACCTGGGCCATTATATTGCAAGCTAAAATGATAAACCAGACAGTAATATCTATTTACAAGCATTAAATAACAACTGGCCTAAATAAGACTACATTCTTACATTATGTAAATAACAATAATTATAATCCATAATGTAAATAAAAACAACAGTGATCCAGTTTTGAGGAATGCAATTAGTAAAACCTAAATTTTTTTAAAGCAAAAAAATAATATGCATGATAATTTGAAAACCTAATGAAGAATCAAAATAGTGGTGTGTGAACATTGAATCTACATCATATTATGTTTACAAACATTTAGCTCCCAGACATGAATATCCATTAACATTATTGGTTTTTATTTTGTAAAACTGACTGAACAAATGCTGCAATTAAAACCACACTTTTGCCATAGCAATTCACAAAATGACCAAGTAATAGCAAGCATGAAGACAGTATCTAGTCAAAACCGGTTACAGAACTAATTATTCAATCAAAACATTTTTTATCTACACTCACACTTAAGATAAAAGTCATCAGTATGTTTTCTAAGATTAAACACTGGTTCATTAATTAAAATAACCTACTAAGGTTATTTTTCGTTATTTGGTTGACAGTTCACAGCACTGTAAAGAACTATCTCTACAGTGCTATGAACTGTCTACCAAATAATTAGGGTAGCAAACTCACCCATTCTTTTCTCGAAACCTGGAGCATGGATTTTAAATGCAATTTTAGTAAATAAAAAATCACATTTAAATTGAAGGGCAAGGTTTGTGAGAAATTTCAGTTTTAACACTTGTGGTGGCTATCGTATTTATTTGTTGCCTGTTAATAATGGTATGCAATAATTATATTATTGATAAAACCCTCAATATGGAATACAATACTAATGTAAAATGATATAGCAATTTGTGCTAAACTGTATAAATAAAATTAAAACTTATAAAGGTACACAATGATGGCATTTCATGATTAATTTAGTTAATACTGGGTTACTGCAGAGATATGGCTGTGCGACGCACTGCAGCGGACAGCGCAGGGTTGGGATCCGGTGGTTCAGTCAGTAGCTGTACTGTCTTCCAACAACCATCTTCGTTTGATTGACGCAATGCTTCCATGGTGGCCTGAACTCTTTGCCCGTCTTCGAATGTAGCTGCAGCTTTAACAGGCTCCTTGATCCAATCCATCTGTTCTTTAACAGGTAAGAAAGCCTCTTTCAGTGCACTGATCATTTTACATAGACCTTTGATGTACGGTTTGGGTATAACACTTGACGCACAGCTGAGGTCCTCAATGTCAACGTAAATAACCTCCTCCTTGTCATGAGGTCTTTTTCCTTCTTCCTCAATTATACTTCTAGAATTTGACTTGTGAAGTCTCCCATGCAAGTCTCCCCCTCGAACAACTAGATATCCATTTTTGCTGCAAACATATATTTCCTGATTGAAACATGGTCCAGGCAGATGATTGTTTAATGTAGCGGTAACAAGTAAACCTTTGTCCATCTGTAGTTGAAACGTACAGAAGTCAGGTGCTGTAATTTTTCTTATTCCGTTAACTTTAGAGGTCTCCTCTACAAATGTCCGTAAGACTCCATGAACTTTTCTGACTTTTTGACCGCTTAGATATGACACCAAGTCTATGACATGACTGCCGACTAGTGTGAGTGTGCCACCACCCATGGTGTCATCGCACAACCAATTATAGGTTTCACCGAGCAGCGATCCCATTTGTACTCGCACATCAATCAATGTTAGCTCACTCGGATTACCTAAGTAACCATCGAGGATACATTTTCTCATGTGGCTAAAAGCGGGCAGGAACCTGAGGGAGTGATTAATTATTGATATCAAAGTTGGATAGTACTGAGCCGCTCGCACCATTTTTAGAGCCTCCGCCTGGCATAGACCGGCGGGCTTGTCACACACTACATGTTTACCTATGCCCAGGGCTTTAACAGATATTTGCGCGTGTAAATTTGGTGCACACACGATGAACACTAGATTTACATTCTTGTTCAATAGAACATCGTCGATTTTATTCGTGAAGAACGGTATTTTAAGCTCCTTGGCAGCGTTTTCGGCTTCTTGTAAAGTAACACCCCATATCGCTTCCACCGGGAAGCCTTTTTCCCTCAAGAAGGGCACTAAAACTTTAGCAACAGACCCCGTCCCGAAAACACCAATACCGGGCAGCATTTTGACTAACGGAACGGTTCAGTGCTGCAATTATTAATGGTATTTATGCATCATTAAAATCCTAGCTCATTTCACTCAATATAGACCGACTTCTCAAACTGATAGAAATTTAGAAATTAGAATACAATGTACTGTAAATAACAAGTAAATAGTAAATACCTACTAAGTACTAAATATAATTCAACAATCAACATTCATGAAAGAAACTCCAGTGTGACCGTTTCAAAATTGGCGAATCTGCTAAGCGCTAGCAAAAAATCTGCCAACTCAATTTCTGAACTGTAAGTACTGTTCCAGTTCAAGTACAGTTGTTGTACAAACAGTGATAGCCCAATAGTTTTGACGTCGTAAAATCCCCATTTTATCGACACAAGACAAAAGTTCCCAGCTTGGTGTGTAACATCTTGAGTGACTAGACTGATTAGGTCATACAAAACTAAGTAACTAGACCTAAAATCATGAGTTATGCATTTTATATCAAAGATAAAAGTTTTCTTGAAATCTGCCACATTCTGCCACTTTTTTCCCGTCCACTTTAACCGTCAGCTTATTCTGCCAGAGTTAAAATTTATGAGCCAAATTTGCCCAAATGGCAGACATCTGCCACAAACGGTCACACTGAAAGAAACAGATATAAACATTTGACAGATAAAAAATGACAGCTGACTTTCAAAATTGTAATAGACTATAGAATTGTAATAGACAAGATAAAAGTGACACTGACGACTATAAATTGCCCTACCATAGAGATAACAGAAATATGGAGGCGCCTTATTCATTCATTCTCATTCTAGCCTAGCCTTGCGTGACATGCGGCGCCATGATGGGCTAAAAGATTTGTTGTCAAGTCTTCGTACACCAGGTGACGCCATCTTATGCGTCACTTTACAGATTAAAAATAGTCCCGCTAATTTTGTAGGCGGGGGGCCTGTCCTTATAGTTTCCTAGGTCTGTGAGACCTACTACAAAGTAGGTAGGTAGGTACCTAGCTGGAACTGTTCAGCTTACTAGAAAAATTACGTATTTGGATAACAATTAATAAAATAATATATATAAATTCCATATCAAAATCTAGCGCTATTTTGGTCCACCGCACGAATTTTATCCAAAAGCTATAGACCTATGGCATATATATCAGCTAACATCATCGATATACCAATTAGGTATATCGATGGCTAACATCTAAAACAAAATCCCTTTTACATTTTATGTGTGACTTCACCCATCGCTTGATAGATGGCGCTGTCTTTAGCTAGCTTGCGCTAACGAGTTTGTCATACTAAACCTTTATGCGTAGGTACTTGATTGCATGCGTGCCTATTCCGTTGATTAGTAAGAGAAACTTTCATTCTGAATTTTCGTTGATTTTAATCGTGAGAAACTTTTTCGTGTTCATGATATACCTTCGGTTATAAAATATAAATGACCTGTGTTTAAATTGTGGCTATTAGTAATAGAACGCGTAAGTGGAATATGTATAGAACAATATTTGTAGAAACAACATCGGGCCTCGTAAGTCACCGGCGCGGGCGGCGTTAGCGCTTAAAACGAATCACCTCGTAGCTTCATCTCGCTTCGTGAAGCTTGCCACCTGGATGCATAGGGTTGGCACACGAACGCGAAGCGGTGTCGCGCGTCTTCCTAGCTGTATCTAATGGAGGTTTTTTTAAGATACAAGTTAGTACCTACTTGATTGTAATCTCACCTGATAGCAAATGATGATGCAGCTGGAGATGTTATCATACTACCTAACTTGAAAGGGTAAGTAAATTCACACCAACGGTTTCTAGTTCTACACAGCATCGCACCGGAACGCTAAACCGCTTAGCGTTGCGTCTTTGCTGGTAGGGTTAACTAGCCACGGCCGAAGCCTCCCACCAGACAAAGTGACGTGACCATTTTGTTCTCGTGACTAAGCGGAATTTTGTAATTTAGCTATGGTTTGTGGTAAGTTCACGGAACTATTATCGATAGTCACGTAACGTCTCATACTTCAAAAATTATAAGACGTCACGTGACTTATCGACAATAGTTTTCATCAATACCTTATCGATTCGAAGTTAAACGTCATAAGTAATTAAATAGTTAGCTGTTGACGCGATCAATTTGTCAAGAATAGTATAATAACTAGTAAGTAAGTAGTAAAAGTACTAAGTAGTAGTAGTCGTCACTCCCGTACATTTTTTAAGATCCCCTATTATTAAGACTTCGCCGTCCTTCCGTCCTTCCGTCCATCCGTTCGTTCCTCCGTCCATCTGTCACCTGGCTGTTTCTCTTGAACCATGATAGTAGACACTTGAATTTTTTACAGATGATGTATTTCTGTTGCCACTATAACAAAAATAGAATAAAATAAATATAATTTAATGCAGCTAACATACAATAAATGTTTTTTTTTTTGCTTATTTTTGCTCGATATTGATAACGGCACCAGGTACACGCTTTAAATATTCACAGAATATTTAGTTTAAATATATTCACTTTAAGGGGGGCTCCTACTTATACATAAAACGTGACTTTTGGCTCGTGTTGAATGTGGTGGGTAGAGGTGTTTTGATTGGATTTGGTCTTAGTAACCAGTACGCGAGCCCGATTCGCATTTGACCAATTAATTTATTTAATTTCGTTCCTCAAGCGTACCTAAATGCTGTGGTATAGAAATAGAAGCGTGAAGGATGCCGTTGAGTGCCAACCCTGTACAAATCCTATTTGAAGCGATACGTCTTACATCTCAGGGAAGCCACGGTACTTGATCACTTCCACAATTAGGAATAACTCCAACAAAAGATCAACCATAGTGACACTAAACCAGTAGGTAGGTCCGGCGACAAGCCAGACCAAGTTGATGACCATTATTTTAGCTATCAAATAAAAATAACCTTTTCGGATCAAACCTTCAATGGATGAAAAATATATGCCAGTCATCTTTGCTAGGCTAGGCTCAGTTAGGCTATCATTTTTGATAGGCACCGAGATACCTACCTAAGTTTTTAATAAGGATGTTTTGTACTTACCTTATTTAATGTAGTCCGAACTACCTACATTCGTCCGAATTTCTGTTTAATTCAACTGACTAGAAAATATAATTGACGAGGGATATTTAAATTCGGTGCTTATAATTTCTACTATTAGATAAAGGATAACTAGTATCCAATCATCAGGTAGGTATAGGAGAAGTACTGTAAACTTCTGCAATACAAATTTCGCCCAAGTGTGTCAGACTCGCACACTAAGGGTTCCGTAAGTACCTACTATGTAAAAATTGTAAAAAACTCCCATTTGTTACCGAAAAAGTAATTTTGTTTATAGAGCTTGATTTAATGAGATGTCAAAAACGATGCTAGTAATTCGAGCATTGGTTTTATTTTCCATGTATGTATGTACCTATGTATGTACGAGTACTTAATCGTGTACATAAACCTTTATTGACTGGATTTTTCAGTTGGTTAAAACTATATGTTTTTCGATAAATCAAATATTGAACATAAAAATTACATAATTAATACACCTACTAACTTATCTTATCTTATCTTATACCTTTAAACGAGCAATTCTTGTATATATATTTCTATATAATCTGGATCTCGGGAACGGCTTTAACGATTTTCATGAAATTTAGCATACAGGGGGTTTTGGGGGCGATAAATCGATCTAGCTAGGATTCATTTTTATAAAATGTCGAATTTACCAAAAAAATAAAAATATGACTACTGCTGCCATCTATTGGCCACCGAGTGAAACTCGGTGACCCAGATATTACTATTAATACACATAATATTTTACTTTATACTTTTATGTATAAATTATATAAAAGTACCTATATGAAATCTTTTTCTATGTATATAGAAAGTAAGAGGTTTTTTTTTATTTCTAGACATTAGGTACACAAATCGCAATCTAGCCCCAAAGTAAGCGATAGCTTGTGTTGTGGGTACTAGATAACTGATTAATACATTTATAAATGTGATATACCTATTGAAAAACACCCAGACACTGGAAACATTCATGCTTATCACACTAATGTTCACCCGTAGTGGGAATCGAATCCACGACCTCCGACGCAGACAGCAGGTAATTTGCTACCGCGCCATTCGGTCGTCAATTAGAGGTGTTTGAGAGTTACTGAAACTATCGGCTGTGCGGCAGATGCACCAGCACCTAAGGGCCGGGCAGGGAAAGTCGCACCTAAAGCCCTTTTCCGCCATCCCGAGTGTGTTAACTGAGGGTGAAAAACTTCACAAACCCAATGTGAAGATCTCAAAATTTTCCAGTGAGAGACGTTGAATTTACGGGTTACAAATATTTATATAATATTACTAGCTGTTGCCCGCGGCTCCGCCCGCGTGAATTACGATTTTTTTACATAAATACCGACCTTGAGTTGAGTGGTTAGCGTGCCGGTTTTCAAGGCGCCGCCATCTCTGAGGTTCCGGGTTCGATCCCCGGTCGGGGCAATGTAGAAATTAAAAGTTTTCTACATTGTCTCGGGTCTGGGTGTCGTGGTACCTTCGTTGTTTCTGATTTCCATAACACAAGTGCATAAGCTACTTACTATGGGATCGGAGCAATGTATGTGATGTTGTCCTCTAATTTATATATTTATTTTTATACCGAGGAATTCCTTGATTTTTCACGGGATTTTGGTGTGATGTTATACAGAAACCTGTTCTTACTTCGCACGGGTTATCTTGTGGTGATTTTGAAAACTCCTTTAGGTTCATTAATACGTAGTTGAAAGATCAAAAGGATGATTTTAACTGTCTTATGATTTCGACCCAGTGGCACAGGTCGTGGTCACTACGTGATCACGACTTGTATACCAATGTATCGAAATATCGACAGTTAAAATCGTCCTTTTCAATGTGATTTTTTTTTTCTGAAACCACGAAATATGTCAAAAATCATTAAATCATGTCGTAGAGCTGGTAGAGCTCTTCTTTCAGGGTTCGGCCGGGTAGGTACCACTGAGATAAAATACTCTACTAACAATATTCCCCGGCCCAACATAAGAGTCATTTAAAAATCTTTGCTTCATCTCAATACAATCCAAAATATCCGAATTGGCAATGGCTATATATTTCTTTACGTATAAAAAGACCTATGACATTCAGTCGGTTAGGATTTGTGAACCATTATTTTACCCTTTCCATATTGCGGATGATATAAAAAAACGCGGCACTCCGGGAAGTGCTATCTATCTATATATATACTTATAATAAAACTGTAAAGGGTCGAATTCTGTACATTGAAGATATTTTGAAAATTTTTGTTGGAGGACACTATTTAGTCGATACTGAAGCCAAAACTGTAATTTTTTTAATTTTTGTCTGTCTGTCTGTCTGTCTGTTTCACGACCGCGCATCACGGCTAATCCGCTGGATGGATTTAAATGAAACTTGACATGATTATAGCTCATAACCCCGAGGTAGGACATAGGATACTTTTTGTCCCGAAATTCATCATGGTTTCCCTGGAAGACGGCATCAAAGTCAAAATGTGTATTTAGGTATTTACTTATAATTCATTAACGTGTTGTCCGATTTCATTCATTTTTTTTTTGTTAGAAAGATGGTACTTCATAGATCTTCCTAGAAATATTTGAGGGTTATCAGTTTTATAGTTCAGAAATTACAAACCCCCAAACCCTCAGTATCAAGTCCAAAAAACTTGAACCACGAAATATTTAAAGAATCTTAGAATGTACGGCTCAACTTAAGCTGGCTGGAAGTTCAACCATATGAAATAAACAGAACACATATATTGAGACTGTAAGTAAATTAGCAATACTTATTTAAAAAAAAAAAAAAAGAAAAATCTGACAGTGACATGCACTGAGACAACTGTGTCAGAAAAATATTTTAAAGATTTAAAAACACACATTGAGATCGTTTTCAATTTAATTCATCTTATTGGAAGCCAGCACATACCCATTAAGGCTTGGATTTTTTCTGCGGTTCCAGTTTCATCATATTTTGCTCTAATGCTAGGTAAGGTACCCGGTATTTCACATAAAAAGATGATTCAGTTACAGGCCCCAATAATATAAACGTGGAATTGTTCAAGGACTTGGAGATCTTATATTATATACAAAGGATGTACTTAAATCCTGAGGCAGAGCATCGGGGTCATCATCATCAGGTCGCGTCCGCGTTGGTGCAAATGCATGACCCATTAATCACAAAACTAGGCATGTTAAGAGTCTTACCACGTTGCTGTGGCCTACGATTTTTTCTAAACTTACCCAGGTATGCTAATATTACCCCGCAATAAACTTCCTTACGGCGCGCCACGGGGTCAAATCTTGCTTCGTAAGACTTAAGTACTACCGAAATTTTGTTAAATAATAATTAATTATCATGGCACAGGGCGACCTGTGCCATTGGGTCGAAATATCGACAGTTAAAATCGTCCTTTTGATCTTTCAACTACGTATTATTATTTTTTTCACACAAGAATCCCGCGAAAATCAAGGAATTCTACGGTATATGTAAGAAAAATCGTAGGTAATTCACGCGGGCGGAGCCGCGGGCAACAGCTAGTCTTAATTCATGAAACAGTAAATTACATGACAGTTAATTATTATTTAAAAAAATTCGGTAGTACGTACCTATCTCAGAGTTTTACATTCAAGTTCCACATAAATTGTAGAGATGGCGCTATACGGTATAACGTAGCGAGATTCATAATTTTTGTTCACCCTAAAAGTGAAAAATCTTAAGCCATACAAAATCTTCTGCTAAGACTATTTATTTACGGCGGTAAGGATAGTCCAGTCTAACTTTAGCTCTACGTCTTAGCCCTAGGTTCTTTATCCATTCCGAGTTTCAAGTCACTTACTTGAACTTATCACTAAAGGTTCTGATACCTGTAATTTCTGAACTACAAAAATGATGATGATAAAATTTGTATGGAATAATCTTTAAAGAACCTCCTTTCTTACAAAGAAAGAATTAATGAAATCGGACAACGCGTTAATGAATTATAAGTAAATACACATTTTGACTTTGATGCCGTCTTCCAGGGAAACCATGATGAATTTCGGGACAAAATGGATCCTATGTCCTACCTCGGGGTATGAACTATAATTATGTCAAGTTTCATTTAAATCCATCCAGCGGATTAGCCGTGATGCGCGGTCTTGAAACAGACAGACAGACAGACAGACAGACAAAAATTAAAAAAATACAGTTTTGGCTTCAGCATCGACTAAATAGTGTCCTCCAACAAAATTTTTCAAAATATCTTCAATGTACAGAATTCGACCCTTTACAGTTTTATTATAAGTATATATATATATAGATTTAACCCACCGAAGTGTTCCGTTTCAACATTTTGGTACGAGTAACGGAACCCTAAAAATGCATTATGATTTGGCTCTACATTTTTTTGTAGCCGTCGCTCGTAGACGAAGATCTGAGTGGGTGCTCAGCACGTGTTTGGTGAATTCATAAAGTATTGAGTGTCAAAATCGGAAGCGACGACCCGCGCACCTCGCTGTCAATCTAGCCGTCTTTCCCTTCAGCTAATTGTTCAAAACAAAGAACCTCTGCATGTTAGGCCCGGATTTCACCAAAACGAAATCTGATTGGTTACTCAAACACAGCTCCGCTCCGCTTTGATGGAAACCGGGCCTTAAATTATAGTTATTTGTTAAGGAGCCAAAATGATTTTTTTTCTATTTTGAGTTCAGAGCGAAGCACACTGTGTGGCACACACTATTTATTTTTCATCACTACCTAGGTATATGAGACTCAAACTGAAAAAAATTAGGAGTATACCTAATTACCTACTCGAGTCTCGAAATTTGTATGTGTAAACATAAAAAGAGCGTAAAAATTATAAAACATAATAATTAGCATCTCATAATGCATATTATAAATTATAAATCTGGGCACCTAATTATTCTCATTTGTTTGTCGATATCAACGACCAAATACACTATAGACACTTATGTACATATACCGTTGATGATTTCTTTTGGTGATGAATGATTTATTTGAACGGAATCGTTATTCTTCCGAGGAAAAAAAAAAGTTTTTACTTCAAACGGAAATAAATCTAAGCGGAAACAGTATTGAACTAAGATTTCGACGCTGGCGGTTTTCCATCTGAGGGGTTAGTACAGGTTTTTGTGCGAATTTGGAGTTGACTCGACTCGCACAAACGAATCGAATGACTCCATACAGTTATAGACAGCGCCATCTATTGACAGCCGCATGTCAGTGATTGTCCATAGATGGCGTTGACTATAAATGTATGGAGGAATTCGATTCGTTTGTGCGATGCGAGTCGACTAGAAATTCGTACAAAAACCTGTACTAACCCAAGTTATAAGTAATACAACAAGTGTTTACAAGTAATCTAGCGAGTAAGAAGTCGACGGTCGAAATGCGGTCGAATTAATCCTGAAACACTGGGGAGGGGCGGGCGTGCGCAGGCGCCGCCCAGCGCGCCCGCCCTCGCATTCCGTCCACGACCGCACTCAAAACTTTAGCGCCACCCGTCGCGAGAACACAAGGGTCCTCACCCTTATTAACGCGATCCCATATAAATATACATATTATTCCATCAAAAAATCTTTAAATAATTTATATATTTATCAGTGTATGTAAAATATAAAGAGAATAATGTGATGTGATAAGGTGTAAAATGCCTCGGAAACGCAGATCACCTGTGGAGAGGAAAGACGATGCGGATGATGATGATTTTCTGTTTGACGACTGTCAGTCTAGTTCTGGTGAGTGGTAAAATTAATTTTCAACACTTGCTCGTAAAGTGGCTCTAATTTCACCGCAATTAGGCACATAATGACACCTCTAATCGCAAACTGTGACTTTTTCATTACTATTATTATTCACTAGTGAGTTAGACAGTTTTTTCAACACACTTGCTCATCGCAAACTGTGACCTTCTTCATTACTATTATTCACTAGTGAGTTAGACAGTTTTTTTTTAAATTTTATCTACTAAATAAAATTATTTTTAGTATTATTTTATTCACAAGTGTGTTGATAAACGTCGTATGATACACGTGAGTATTGATGATTACCGTCCTCGGCTATCTCAATGGCGCCTCAGCGGTAATCACCAACTTTACTCACTTGTACCTAAACCTGGTTAAGTGAGAGCTCAAGAGACCGAGATCTCTTTTTCTGTTACAGAGGTTTCTCACTAACCCAAGTTTCAGAGTTAGGAAGGCAAAATTAAGGGACCTGGCAAATATGCCACGTAATTTTGCCTTCTCACTAAAAGAGTGGTCTCACTAAAAGAGTTTTCTCGCTTACTCAGTTCTCAATTAATCAGGTTCAAGTTTCAACTGTACAAGATTATTATAATTACTCATTATACCTACCCAGAATTTGCCTGCAACTCGCTCTGAAATATCAGTCCATTTCAACACAGTGAATAGACATTTTCTAGGCAGGCGCGTTCTAGACTCAGTTCTAGACCTCATCATTGCCTTCCATCAGACAGGATTGTTGTCAAACGAAAGCTTTCAATAGTAACCATGATTTTCAAAAGTTATCGCTCATAAAACTGTCTCGGTAGATTGGTTATATTTGATAGGTTTGGTTAGGCTACCGTATATAATACGTTTGTAGGCGAAATTATGGAATCGCTTTTGATTTTAGTAGTCTCTAACTTTTTTGGATTTTTTTTCGAGATTTTTTGTGTTCATATTTCTTTTTTATCACTTGTGTCCTTGAGAATTTTTGTGTTTGAGGAGTTTCGGCCCTACCAGCTCGCGAAAATCAAATTTTATTTAGTTTTTTGCAAATGTTAGACTAACTACACATTGTACTCGTAGTTTTATAGCAATGAATTTTGCGGGCATAATATTTATGTATCTACATGTAAGTATTAAATAGAAACTTTGCTCGAAAAATTCCAACTCACCTCATATTGGTTCCCGAAAGATAATTTTTTGCAGTTTTTCAGATTTCGAGCTATCGGGAACCAATATGAAGTAAATGAGTATTGTTGAGCAGAGTTTTTATTTAAAACATGTAGATGCATAAATGTTGTGCCCGCAAAACTCATTGCCATAAGCCTACGATTAGCCCACTATTAGCGAAAAACTAAATAAAATTTGAATTTTCGCGCCCGGATGGTACCCATCCCCTTTAAATTTACCTGTATAAAGAAGAATTTTGTTCACCGACTTTTTAGATAGGTACCTATTTCAAGAACCAATCATAGTTTTATCACCGAATACAGATATACAGATTAGTGTTGTTGTGGATATCCATATCCATAACCGAAACTATCGGATATCCGAAATAATTTAATATCCATAACCGTAACCGAAACCGATATTATTTTTTACCAATATCCATTTCCATATCCGGATCCGTGTTTAATAATATATAACACTTCAAAATGAGTAGCTGTAAGAAAGAATTAATTGTATGACAGATTGTGAAACCTACAAGGTACAATTAAAGTCGAATATCATCTTATTTGTAAGTATTTCATTTTACAGTTCCTTAAAAAATTAATATCCGTAACCGAAACCGATATTATTTTTTACCAATATCCATATCCATATCCGGATCCGAAATTATATATCCATAACATCCCTAATACAGATATTACTGACGGTTTTATTAAAACAACTTAGGTAATTATTTTATACGGACTATAATAAATAATTTATCATTTTTTTTCCTATCACCTAACCTATAGTAATTTCAGCGTCCTGGCGGTTTAAGCTTTGCGTTATCAAAATCAAAGTAAGCAGTTGGGATTCGATTTATTCCAGTCCCAATTTTAGCTAAAAAGACTGCAATTTATACACTTCGGCCTCAATACCTATACGTCCTCCCCATGCTATGATGATCATTAATTTTACTTTGCCGATCTTACTTCCGCTGTCGAATTTTCCGTCTTACACATACGTACCTACATAAATTATAACTAGGTGAGGCATACTTTGGTACATATAATGGGTGCTTTTCGTAAGACCGATAATTCAACCCTTTGGTGACCAAAAGTTACGCAGGTGTGTCTGTACACTAAGAAACGCCTTATCCAATCGTAACAGGTAGAAGCGGTCACGAGCCCCAACACAGGAACGCTGCCAATGCTCGTGAACGAGCACGCATGAGGGTACTTTCAAAAGCTTTTTGCAGGTAAATAATAATGCATATTTATATCTTTTACTTATTGATTTATTATCTAAGGATTGTGGGTCAGCGCTAAAAAGTGTCCGAACCGAATGACATACAAAACGCGAAAAGACATACAATCGGATTTCAGTCTCGTGTTTGAAAATTAGGCTGTATAGTAATATTTTAAGACATAAATTAGAAGGTTTTAGTTTGTTTATAAAAATACTCATGTACCCTCGTTAATAAAGGTTTTCTCGGCACGGTGATCTATGCTCGGGACACTTTTTTCGTGATTTTTTTATTACACCCGTCGTCCATAGATTAATAAGCCTATGCTTTTACTTGTATTTTTATAGCGCTAACCGTATGTTAAGTGATACATCTGCCCAGGGTCAAATGCAGTGCGACCCAGGTCCCAAGACTTTACCTAGCAATGTCATAGGCCGCTCTGAACAGTGCTATTCAAATTGAAAGAAAGAAAGAAAAACATGTTTATTTCCAAACATTATGCCACACATAAAATAAAGTACATACTTATGTACTAAAACGTTGTCTGGAGCTTCCACCACCTGGGCAACAAATACAAGACTGTTGCCCAAGTGACGGAAGCACCAGACACCGCCTGATATGTGTGTGTAGAAATGGCCCCAACCCCCAACTCAGCATAGTGCTGCGCTCCCCATGCAAGTATGAGAGCATACAGCGCTGATTTTCAGTTGAAGCCTTTGACAGGGTGACGCAACGAATTAAAAATACTTACAAATAGAAACGTGTGGGAAAAAGTTAAAACAAAGAAATTAGTTATACAATTACAACAGCGAAAAAGAGTAGGTAAGTTAAGGCATTTCAAATTCAAATTGCATTAGCTCATCTTGAAATTATCGGACCCGCCCAAGCCTCCGATCGAGTGTTCCAGTGCGAAGAAAAATCTTTATCCGCTATGCCCAGCTTTCTAGATAATTATTACATGCGGCTCTGCGGGTTTAATTTATTACATGCGGCTCTGTAGCGCGCGAGAATTTCGGTTTTCTACACAATTCCGTGGGGACCATGAATTTTTCCGGGATAAAAAGTAGCCTATTTTTTAATCCAGGGTATAGTATAATCTACCTCCATTCCAAATCAGTCAAATCGGTTCAGTAGGTACCTACTTGCCAACCTACTTTTACCTTTACCTACGGGAAGGATGAACAAATGTACAAACACAACTCACCCACAAGTACACACAAAATTTTGCCTCTGTGATGATAGTGTAATGATGAATCGGTGAATCAGTGGTTCAGGACTTTTAAAGAGGATCTGTGAGAACTGAAAAGTAACATTGAACATTCTTAATAGGTACAATCGATTTTTAAAGGGGCAAAGAAAGAATCAGAGCGATATAATTATACATACCACTTACGGCAGTAGGTACTATACTATTTATCTATCCTACTCTACTCGTTTCTGATTCAAATACCGATGTTAAAAGCTTCCGGCAAAAGACAAATAAAACAAAGTGCAACTATATTTTTCTACGCAATAAAATAATACAATAGGAATTTCAGGTTGAAAACCACTTTGCCGTGGGTGCCGGCGGACACGAAGCTGTCAAAACTGGACACGCTGCGGCTGGCGGCGTCGTACATCGCGCATCTCCGAGCGCTGCTGCACGAGCCACGATCCGCGCACACCCCTCCGCACCCACTGAACCTTGTAAGTAGACCTAGCAATGATTTACTACGGATGCACCGTGTAAGAGGGTACGAAGATGAGCTAGACTTGAAGGTATGAACTATGAAGTTGTCAGAACTGGACACGCTGCGTCAGACAGCGTCGTACATCGCGCATCTCCGAGCGCTGCTGCACGAGCCACGATTCGCGCACACCCCTCCGCACCCACTGAACCTTGTAAGTAGAGATAGCAATGATTTACTACGGATGCACCGTGTAAGAGGGTACGAAGATGAGCTAGACTTGAAGGTATGAACTATGAAGTTGTCAGAACTGGACACGCTGCGTCTGACAGCGTCGTACATCGCGCATCTCCGAGCGCTGCTGCACGAGCCACGATCCGCGCACACCCCTCCGCACCCACTGAACCTTGTAAGTAGAGATAGCAATGATTTACTACGGATGCACCGTGTAAGAGGGTACGAAGATGAGCTAGACTTGAAGGTATGAACTATGAAGTTGTCAGAACTGGACACGCTGCGTCTGACAGCGTCGTACATCGCGCATCTCCGAGCGCTGCTGCACGAACCACGATCCGCGCACACCCCTCCGCACCCACTGAACCTTGTAAGTAGAGATAGCAATGATTTACTACGGGTGCACCGTGTAAGAGGGTACGAAGATGAGGTAGACTTGAGGGTGTGAACTATGAAGTTGTCAGAACTGGACACGCTGCGTCTGACAGCGTCGTACATCGCGCATCTCCGAGCGCTGCTGCACGAGCCACGATCCGCGCACACCCCTCTTCACTCACTGAACCTTGTACTTGGTGCTAGAGGGTTCGAAGATGAGCTAAACTTGAGGTTGCGAACTAAGAAGTTGTCAAACCTGGACACGCTCTAGCTATCATGGATCTAAAACTCTCTGAGAGCGTTATACTTTCCTTCTGCACGGACCACCGTCTTCACCACACCCAAACGTGTTTTACGTAGTTATGACGACCTCCCTGGCGCAGTGGCGCGCGCTCGGATTCGAGAGGGAGGTCGCGGGTTCGATTCCCGCCACGGGCCGCTTTGGTATTTTATTATAACTTAATTGGCTCTGGTCAGTTCTGGTCGGAGGCTTTGACCGTGGCTAGTTACCACCCTACCAGCAAAGACGCATCGACGAACGTTTTAGCGTTGCGGCGCGATACTGTGTAAAAACCGTTAGGCGTGAGTTTACTTATGCCTTCCAAGTTAGTAGGTACGATAACACCTTCAGCTGCCTGCGTCATCACTCATCACTTAACATCAGGTGAGATTGCAGTCAAGTACTAACTTGTATAGTGCAAAAAAAGGCTGAAATATATAAATAGGTATAAATACCCACTTTACCTACGTAGGTACCTAATGCACCAGATATATCTTTTGCAATAAAATAAAAAAATCAATTTCCCAATTTAGGAATCAAAATCCAATCGTAACTTTAAAGCTGTAGGCCTTCATATTTATTCGAATTTCAAAACCTATCCTCAAACCTCAGACTACATAAAGTCTGTGCCTCAAACATCCGAAACCACATGATCGCGTCATAATTGCTCACGATTTATTCCCCGTCCCACTTGTCAACGCGATAATCCATCCGTGACAGGGCGGTTTAGGAAATAATGCCATGTGCTCTGGATACCTTTGGCGCCTCGGAACGAATTCAGTTTCACATCGCAAGAAGTCTTGGGTTCGATGCATCGACATTCGGCACGGGAGCACGTGCCTCCAAACTTACATCTCTGATCAATTGTGTAATCCTTCCACTTTAACTCACCTTGGTGATTGTGGTGAACAAGGTAGGTAGAGGTACCTACTAGTTACTATATTTTCTACATTTTGTCAGTTTTGTCTCTGTACTTTTTTATGTTCTTGTAAATAATGAGAACATTTGCCCGTACAGGGGAATTGCGCTTAAGGTCGTAGATGGTTTTTACTTTTGCCCTCCTTGCTCTTACAAATACCTACTGACATACGTTGGTGGGTGCAACAGACAGCATTCGGCCCGGTTCCCACCAAAGCGGAGCGGAGCTCCGGTTGATGTAGGTACTTCTTTCTTTCTAAATTAGGCATACCTACCTATTATTTCTAAATGTAGCAATATCGACTTTGGATCAGGTGTCTGATTGCGTAAGAAAAACATTAACAAATTAAACGTTAGCAAATTCTGCCCCGCGATTGGCTGACGTAAATCAGAGAACCAATCAGCGGGCAGAATTTGTAAACGATAAAATACGTTTTTCTTACATTTATTTTCTGGTACACACGTTGTGAATCAGGCGCATGTTGGCTAAACCGCGGCACGCCACTCTTGTCATCGGCGGATTAGGCCGCACGTTCCACGAAGGTCTCCGACTGACAAATGGGTTGGAACTCGGAGTTCATGGGGGATGATTTTAAAAATGATATATGGACGTGGTACGCGTATACGCGATATTGATAATTATAAATTGTATAGGTACACTAAACATTGACATATAAAATAATCGGCCAAGTACGAGTCGAGCTCACACACGAAGGGTTCCGTATACCGTGGGAGCACACTCAGCCCATACTTCAATCCATATCTGTGCTTCAAACGTAATTTTTTCACGGTCTCGTGAGCGATTTCTAGTAACGATTATTACTTTACTTTAATTTAAAAGTGAAAGAACTTGATTCATGAACTGTAATGAAATGAAAATCAAGCGATTCTATTAGAGTGTTTGATACAAAAATTAACTTATTGCAAGCAGACTCTATATCCAAGTCGCCGTGGGAGTTCCGATGGCAAATCCTTAAAAAACAAACTCAACTTTTTTACACCCTTACAGCAAGAGGTTAAGCCTTTTGAAACAAAAATAAACACCGAATATTCGGAACCGGGACGCAGAGATAGTAACAAAAAGTTGGTATAACAATAAACACAAGTTTACGCGTTGCGCGCGCGCTGACCAAAAGTTTGCAGCTGTTTGGGGTATAAATAAAGTTTATCTCCGGACGTTTGAGAGGTGATCCAGTTTATTGTTCCCCTGGACGCGCCTTTGTTTCAGCTTCAGGGGTGATTATTCGGTAATTTGATTTAAACGACAGTCTATCAATGACGAAATACCCTACACTAAGAGGACGGGAAAGATGTGTCATGTGACGATGGTGAATTGGTGAAGTACAAATTTCTTAAATATGGCGTCGCCCTTCGTACATTTCAGTATCGTTGACAGCACATACCACTGTCGGTCGCATACATTAGCGCCATTTTACAGTTTTTAGAACTTAAAAATCCGGCTTCAGGGCGGAGCCTAAAAATGTATGCGTGACGTCAGTAAGTGCTGATCCTTTAATATGTTTAATCAATGCAGTCGACACGTATTTATCAACCGATTTTCCTAACAGTTATAGCCATAGACAAATGACTCGTAATTTCTAAGATTGCTTTTGGTAGGTCTAGGTACGTTTATGGAACGAAAAATTAAACAGACAAGTGCGAGTTGTATCTACTGGCGCACCGAGGGTTCCGCAGAACAGAAAAAGTTAAAATCAGAATCACTTTTCTTATATCGAACTGCAAAGGAGAATGACCAAAGGTGGTATCAAGTTTTCTCATGAACCAAAGCCAAAATAGTAGTAGAATTACAATTTGTTTGTTTGCCTATAATTTTAGAATCTGGATATTAATTTAAAAAATAATAATTGTAGGAGTTAATGTACCTACAGTACTCCATAAAACATAAAGTTTGGGTTTGAATCAGTTTGATACGGGAATCCATACATCCCTGGTCATTGTCCTTTAACTTTGTTTTTTTGAGGTTTATTGTTGATACCAAGAATAAAAATGGGAAATGCTTTCCAAAAAACCAACTTCAAATGCCACTACAAAGAGTGAAATAATTTTTATTTAAATTTTAGGTACCTACACCAATTCGAAGTCGGGCAATGTTTCATACAATCCCTAATAGCCCTTTTTACTTACTTGATGTGCGAAGAAATGACGAAGTCATAGACAATCGCCCGACTTCGAATTGGTGTAGGTACCTAAAATTTAAATAAAAATTATTTCACTCTTTGTAGTGGCATTTGAAGTTGGTTTTTTGGAAAGCATTTCCCATTTTTATTTTATACTTTTTAGTGGAAAACATTAAAATGCACAAGGCGTTGTAAAAATACCCAAATCGCTTGAGGTGTGTTCATAAAATCTGAAGAGATACCTCAAATTCACCAAGATCCCATCATCAGACCCTGACATGATGACTTTAGTCATCAAATCAGTATCTGCTAGCAAATGCACCAGTAACTATAAAAAATACCCAACTCACTTCAAGTATACTAGCAAAATTTGAAGAGTTCCCTCGAATTCACCAAGATCCCATTTTCAGACCCTGACTTGAAGACTTAGTCATGAAATCAGTATCTGCTAGCATATGCACCAGTAAGTTTAAAAAATACCCAACTCGCTTTAAGTATACAAGCAAAATTTGAAGAGTTACCTCGATTTCACCAAGATCCCATGATCAGATCCTGACCTGATGACCATAGGACAACTTGGAAAATATTACTCTTTCTAATAATACTCAAATAGTTTCATGTGTCCATATAAAATTTGAAGAGTTCCCTCGATTTCTCCTGGATCCCATCATCAGATCCTGATCTGATTAAAATGGGACCATCTGGAAACAAAACCCTCTTAAACAAAAAAATAATTTTTCAAATCGGTCCATGCGTCTTCGAGTAATCGGTGAACATACATAGAAAAAAAAAAAAAAAAAAAAAAAAGATTCCGACGAATTGAGAACCTCCTCCTTTTTTTGAAGTCGGTTAAAAATACAAGATAGTTGACGTTATTTTTCTTGTAAAATATACTCCGTCTTTTCCATTTGGGGTACGGAACCGTAAAAATAGCTAAGGTAGATAGATAATTTTTCTGGCGGGCTACGAACATTCGCCTGATGATTTAACTCTTCATAGTTCGCACTTTAGATATCGGATATCATCTTGGGAGGTCGCATAGACCAAGCTGTGAAGAGTTTGTTTATCCAACTTTTATTATTTGTAAAGAAGCGATCTTTAAACTACAATATGAAAAACGTGACCTTACGAATGTTAACCATTGAAATCTGCCCGCTGATTGTGATAAAAACAATACGTCACGTGATCAATTAGGCGAGATATTCATAATAATTATGGCTTCTTGATTCGAAATAGCTATTAAATATTTAATTACTCTGAATGTATTACTATTACTATTTAGTATTCATATTCATTGTTGTTATAAATTATGATGATTGATACACAACAGAATACTCGGCTGAGTTTGTTGTGGGCTGAGTTTGTAGTGTGTCGTAAACCATTAGAGCAGTGGTCGAATTGAACTTTTTCACGAACCGGAACGCTATACCTTCAGCGCTTCTATTATTTTTTTGGACTTTTTTACGAACCGGAACGCTATCCCTAAGTACTCCACAATACTCCTCACAGATAAAGTTATGGTCTTGGCCCTGGTCTATTAATTTTTTTAATATTAATTATCTTTGAACTATGAAATGGCTTTTCTTCAGTACTGGTCATTTCAAATAAAAAATAGTTTTTAATAGCTCTGTACTCTCAATTCGAATTAATTTTGTTTTTTGATAAGCGTTTTATTTTCATTACAATTGAACATAATTCGTCATAATGGATACTTTCAAAACTCGTGTGATTATAGAACATGAGTTCTGTCGTGGCACCAACGCGACACAAACGGCACGTAACATCAAAAACATTTACGGAGAGAACTGTACAAATGGACATACAACCAGTTATTGGTTTTCCCGGTCAATTCTGGGAATTTGACTTGAAAAATGAAGCTCGTGGTCGTCCGGAGACTTTGGTCAACAATAATGAAATAAAGGCGATTGTGGAAGCTGACTAAAAGTCAATCTACAGCTGAGCTAGCAGCAGCTTTTGATGTAAGCATCAAAACAATATCGATCAATTTGCGACAAATTGGCAAGGTAAAAAGGCTAGATAGATGATACCCGACCTTAACGATCGCCAGCGCAACGTACGCGTCCGAGAACAAGCAAAGAAATAAAGGAATTTTGATACAAATTGTTACGTACGACGAAAAATTGATTCTGTTCGACAATAGAAAGCGCTCAACAAGTTGGTTAGAACTTGGTTCAGCACCAAAGCAATGCCCTAAACCGAAAATGACCTCTAAAAATGTGATCGAAGGTCACTATTTGGTGGTGTAGTGCGGGCGCGATTCACCACAGCTTTTTTACAATACGGCATGAGCATTACTGCAGATGAGTACTGTGAAGAACTGGAGAGATTGCTGAAGAAGCTTGCACATCTGCAACCAGCTTTGGTCAATCGGTCGTCCCCACTGCTCCTTTACGACAACGCGCGCCCCATTACTGCGCAATAGACAGTCTCCAAGCTGAGGTTGGAAGCTCTCCCTCATCCGCCATACTCACCAGACCTTGCACCTACCGACTATTACTTTTCCAAAATGTAGGCAAATTTCTAGTTGGTAAACAATTAAATTCCCAAGAGGCAGTACAAACTGCCTTTGAAGAGTTTGTTGCCTCCTGTCCAGCTGATTTTTACAAGAAGGAGAAGAAGAAAATTAATAAACTGCCAATGCGTTGGCAAAAATGCGTCGCTTGCATGGGTGATTACTTTGAATAACAGAAATAAAAAGTTTGAAAAAATAAATACTTTTACTTATTCCATAGAAAACGGCAATTTCATTTAAAAATTTCATTTCAGATTATTATCATGTATAAAAATCATTAAAAAAATATATTTTTGAAAACAAGCTTTTATAAATGTTTAATCCGTATTCTTCTCAGCACCACACGGACCTCCTAGCACCAAAGTACTCGTCAAGATGAATCAAACGAGCCCAAACACGATGTGCTTACGTCTTTAAATGACTGAGTTCCTATGGCCATGTTCGAGCTCTATCATCAGACCCTCGTTATTATCTAGAATCAAAGTACACATCAAGACAAATCAAACGAGCCTAAACTCTATGGAGTTGTGTCGTTTTACTACTGAGTTCCTATGACTACCTTCGGTTCCATCATCAGATCAGCTCCATGTCATAATAATTTTGCATTGTCTGCATGCAAAACTTCAGCACAAGCGGTAACCGGGAAGAAAATTTGATAAAATTTAACTTGCAAGATTTGATTACAGACAAACAAACAAATAAATAAACCTCGGGACAGGTGCAGAAACTTAATAAAAGTTGTAATGATAAGCAATAACAATAACTTGTCTACTGCATAAAAAGGACAGGAATAGCGAGTAAGTGAAATGTGTATGGGCAAAACCGTACTGCACAGATTCAGAACTACAATATTTACTGCAATATATACGTATCCATCCTCCAAGAAGAGAAATAACACAGCTAGTAGGTACGCAAGAGTATAGAATATCTTAAGAGTTTAGATAAAATCTGCACTATATGATACAATGAAGGTTGACAATTGACACACCAGTAGGTATGACTTGGCAGTCCTTATACCTACAATGCGAAGAATGGGTACCTACGGACGTAAGAGGGTACCATTTTATTTATCATTGCCAGCTGATGAACCCTATTTTATTGTTCTTTGGTCGGGCGCCGTTGGCGGCGCATATGTGTGGAGAAAGTATTTTTTATCTATTAGAAGAGCCACAACTTTGCAATAAAAATGTACGATCTCAATTATTATATTTAAAAACCAGAGTTCGGAACGCTCTGAGAATAATTTTCACGAAACGGAACGCTGATTTCACGAACCGGAACGCTGTATTCACGAACCGGAACGGTGATTTCACGAACCGGAACGCCGTTCCGGTGCGTTCCGGTTCAATTCGAGCACTGCATTAGAGAGATATTGTTAGCCCTAGAAGGGAATCGAAATCGGGATGATTATATTATCTTCTCGTTATAAATACTAGTGTTGTTATGGATATCCATATCCGTAACCGAAACTATCGGATATCCGAAATAATTTAATATCCATAACCGTAACCGAAACCGATATTATTTTTTACCAATATCCATATCCATATCCGGATCCGTGTTTAATAGTATATAACACTTCAAAATAAGTAGCTGTAAGAAAGAATTAACTGTATGACAGATTGCGAAACCTACCAGGTACAATTAAAGTCGAATATAATCTTATTTGTATTTCATTTTACAGTTCCTTAAAAAATTAATATCCGTAACCGAAACTATCGGATAATCCGAAATAATTTAATATCCATAACCGTAACCGAAACCGATATTATTTTTTACCAATATCTATATCCATATCCGGATCCGAAATTATATATCCACAACATCTCTAATAAATACGTACTACGTACATACCTACCAATTACCATTATTATAATATTACTATCTGACCCAGCAAACGTTGTTTTGCCATTAGGGACCTACTCCAGACCTACGAACAAACACAGAAAATTTCATAGCAATCGGTCGAGCCGTTTCGAGTTTGGTAACAAAAATTGGCGCAAGAATTTTATATATTAGTCGACTACCTGACCGCGCAAACGTTGTACTACAACTAGAGATATAAAAAACAGCGTACGACCCACTCAGACTCACCGAACATACACTGACAATTTCATAACAATCGGTCGAGCCGTTTAGGAGGAGTTAAGTAACAAAAATTGGCACGAGAGTTTTATATATTAAGGCGACCTCAGCAGGTCTGCCCGCGAAACTCATAATTTTCGTGGTTTTTTGCAATTTGTACGCTAATTACACATAATAGGCTCATGGCAGTCATTTTGCGAGAATGGCAGTTACTTCTTTACATGTTTATATCAAAATTTTTGCATAAAAATGTCTATCCTAGGAAATTAGTCCAAGTACTTAAAGAGTTTTAAGTGAGCAACTCGCAAATCTCGGATTAATTTCTTTAACTCGACACTTTCAAGCAGAGATTTTTATATAAATACGTGAAGATGATCTTGGGATAATCGCAATTTGACTGCCATAAGCCTATTTATTACGTCTTATCAGCTTAAAAATCGCGAAAAACCACAAAAAATTTGAATTTCGCGGGCAAACCTGTGGTGTGCTCCTATAGAACGATACCACACTTATACCGATTCACCATTGTTTCCAGGCATGGCCGTTCGCGTTCCAACACGGCGGATCCCTGAGTTGCTCGATCTCCCAGCGCTGGAGCCTCAACCAGCAGAACCCCGGCGAACCCAGACACCAGCACCAGCAGCGAGAAGTCCAGAACGATAGCCACGAATACGCGCAGGACTACTCCGAGAACGATTACGACGATAGGAATTACGACGACAGGAATTACGAAGAGACGCACGAATGTAACCAGCAATACGCGAACTATGGGTACAAGGAGAACTATTATGAAATGAGGAATTTGTATTCTTCAGATGGGTTGATGAATGTGTGATATTTTTATCTGAAACTTTTTTGGCCTTGTTTTGGAATGAGCCTTTGGTTTGGGCACCTTTAATAAAGTTTTGATTGATAAAGTAAAAGTTTCTGTCTTCGATGTCGAAATTGTTGTCTCTGATTATTATTATTTATTGAATTAGATAAAATCAACCAAATAGTGCCGAGTGCGAATCTTTGTAAACTCTTTTCTGTTCCTGTTTCTGTTTCTGTAAATCCGTACATAAAGTAGATCGGTAAGTGGTAGAATATCGAGTATCTAATATCTATGAACATGACATAATATCAACTATGTGACCATTTTCCTTAAGAGTCTTCTGACCCACGGTGTCTTCCATACAAACGTAATACCAAAATCATTTGTAATTCGCGCAATTTTCGATCATGTTGTGGTGTTATTCGGGTTCATATAGTAATAATCTATGCTCCTGACCATATTTGGTTCCGAAATACTTTTGTATAACGAAAATTTAAACGAATTTAGTTTTGCTTATTTTTATGTCAAAGAGGACATGTTTTCTACTTATTTGTTTTGTAATAAAAACAACACTATCTCACGTCGCATTAGTTCAGGAGGACAGTTTTTATTGTCCAGCTATAGAAAAACCCCAGTTAATAAAGAAAGTTACAAGTTTTCATTCATAATTTTTGGTATTACGGAACTCGACCAAAGTTATAAAAATTTTGATCAAAATTGATTATTATTTCGTTTTAAAGATGTATTTCCGAACCAAATATGGCCAGGAGCATAGATTATTACTATATGAATCCGAATAACACCACAACATGATCCAAATATGCACGAATTACTAATGATTTGTTATTTTGAATGAATAGAGACATTGTAGTTCACAGGCCCCTTAAGTACCTACTACTTTCTTTTTTGATAATTTTATATATGTACTTTCCTTTTTGATAAAATTTTATAAAACTACTTAAGAGTCCACTTACCCACGATGTCTCCCATACATTCGTAATACAAAAATCATTTGTAATTTGTGCAAATTTCGATCATGTAGCGTTATTCGAGTTCAGATAAAAATAATAGGTATTTAACATTTAAAATTTAAGAGTAATTTTAAAATATAATATAAACATCGGAAGAACATTAAAATATTCTGTATTAAAATAATAAAAAAATCCTATACCAATATAATAATTTATTTAAGTAGTCACTAGTCACCCGATACGAATTGACAAGGACGACAAACTGTTCGTCAACCTTTTGATCTCAGATGAAAGCAGCGTTTAAGTGGTAACCCGATATTCCTAACACTCCTTCGAAATGGGGAACTAAGAACCTGACAAAACAAACAGTTCCGCAAAAATACATTCACTAATTTTACACGTTTACGACACTTTACACCGTGCTAACATTTTACTTACATATCGTCTGCAGGACGATCGACTACAAATGTATCAATCATTATATAAAGTTCATATCAACGTCAAAACATATCAAGCGTTGTGATTGGTTAAAACCCATGTTTTGACATTGATACAGTTATCTAATGATTGATACATTTTTAATCGATCGTCCTGCTGAGTAGGTACCCAACGTACTAGTGTCAGCAGCCATGTTTCCTCCTCTCCCCTCAGTTTCGAAGATGTCAAAATGACGAAATCTGATTGGTTACTCAAACACAGCTCTGCTTTGGTGGAAACCGCGCCTTATTCACGTAACGCGTCGGCTAAATTTCGTGAAGTGAAATATTTGATAAGGTCATGGCAGAAGATATTGAAAAATAAACATATATTAAGAACACTGAAAAAATAATTTTACAATGTTGCGTTTTAAACTAGGTACATTCTTAAATTGAATCTTGAAATGTTTACACGTAAAGTTAAATTTTCAGTGTTAATTTTTTATCTTATGTCTTGATTCACATCACTCAGTGTCATCATCACGTTACATGAATAGCCCCCAAGTGCGTTATCATTTCGCACTCAATAAACTTATCGTCCGATATCGATATTCGCTATGGTGGAGAGTATCGGTTTGTCTTGGAGCGAGTATCAGTATCGATAAGTCAATCACGTCACCATATCGATACTGTTACGTGATGTCACATCACGTAACGGTGGAAAAACGGCGAAAAAAATAAAAGATTAAAATAGCCGGTGAAAAGATTTATTAATCTTATAAATATTCAATTACATGTATGTATTATGCCAGGGCACACTAAAAATATATTTACAACAAAATAATAATAGAAATGTAACTTAAGCGAGGCAACGTTTTGGTAAAATTTATTTAAATAATTATACTATAGCGCTACTTATCTAAGTAAAGTGAAGGAAGTAATTATAATACTCACAATATCTCGTGGCCGGTTGCCTGATAATATAAACTTATCGACAGCTGTAGCTTAACATACACGACTCATTCGCACACAGAAGGCGGAAGCTATGGATTGGCAACGCGTCATAAAGCTAAGCTCACACTTTTTAAAATCTTCTCTAAATTGAGAAATTGGAAGTAACATAATTTCTTTTACAGGCCGAAGTATAGTCTTATTAGATAACGCCCGTTTGAAAGATGCTGACATTATTCTAGTTTCTCGGAAATTTGTATTTCTATGCAATTAAAAAAGCCCCAAAGTGCTGCCGAAAGTTATGCTAGGCAGTCGTGTTATTCTGTTTTTGAGCTGAATTATAAACTTGCTTGCAAGATTTACACCAAGATGCAATTTTATTAGCAGGCTTACGAGCAACTTTATATTATACGCCTACGATTACACAGAAGTGGACTTTGGAAGGTTATTTAGAAGTAAAATACAATTATATGGGCTACTTATAGTCGCAGTATAATGATTACCTACGTCTATCGTTACTAAGATTATCTATTAATAATATTGACAAATACGATAATTACATAAAAAAGCTTTTTTTAACTAACGAAAACTATATTAAATATCGAGTTCGTGATACAACAGCAAAAAGTGAATACCGTGTTGGCTGTACACAGTCAACATGACACCACTTTGTGTTTATGAAATAGAAATCACAATTCAATAATGTTTTCGTGATATATAGAAATGTACGTGAAAAAGTAATATACCTACGAGATGAACAAGTTAAGCCTACAGGGTGATGAATCGTCAATTTTTTCTACTTGTAAAGGTACGTCGTTTTAAAATTAACCTGAAATGCACTGCACATTCATTACCTATACGAACAACAACGAATTTTATTCATTGAACACACATAAAATCCTGTATTAAAATCCAATATCAAGTATACGTTCATACACTAATATAACACTACCTTTTTGGTAGCCTCCTAGCATTGCTTCTAGTTTTAAACGTCCAATTAATTAAACTAACTTTAACAGACGTAAGCGATAAATACGGTCTTGTCTTTAGACACAGGATAATACCGCTGAAGTTTGTTGTAACAAACGAACGTGAATCTTCTAATCAACCTAAATCCAACACATACACTAAATTTTTTTTATTCAGATTGTCCTTCCCATATAACCGTTATAACGGTAGCCGATAACGGTAACAGTATAGTTTAGTAACGGACAAAATAAATATTCAATACTTCATCAGAAAAGAGAGCCCTATCACGCTAAAAAGTGTATGACGTGACTTGTAAGTAAACAGGAATAATTAAGACGAGTCACAAGGTTGACTCTTGTCTGAGGATTATCTTGATTTATTCATATGATAATATAGTTGCAAGCTAGAGAATGGTTAATGAAAAAGATTATTCTATTTAATTTACGAGTAATTTATTTAGCATGAATTATTCAAACAGATTTAATTTATTTTAAGCAAGTGTTCTGCAATTGAGATACTATTGGAAAATGAACAATCACCCTTCTGGAAGTGATATCGATACGAAACCAATATCAGATACCGGATATTGGTATCGATATCGGATATCAGTAGATCTGTTAAAACTGCTTTGTACCGCAACAAAATGAGCCTAAATGTGAGTTTCCCACTGAAACATGTTGGAACCATTTATCCTGCTTGTTTTTCATACACGCAGTTATCATATCGACTGTTTCGCCAGTGGAAACTAACGGTAATAAAATTTATGGAAATCATTAAAAATTCAATTTTTATGCAACGGCAACCTATATTTTATAAGGTTAGGTACCTACTAGCTGACCCGTCAAACGTTGTTTTGCCATATGAATTATTTCTCCCTTAGGGATATTAAAGATACCTTACGACCTACTCTCAGACACACAGAAAATTTCATAACAATCGGTCGAGCCGTTTCGGAAGAGTTTGGTTAGGTTAAACACGAGAATCGAGTTTTTTTAAATATAAATTAGAAATAGATCCCGTCATACGTGTACGTACGTAGTTCATTCATTAAGCTACAAAGAATTAAATAAATTTTCTTTGAAAATACATGTCACTACTTTTGTCTAAATGCTTTCAGCATTATTCTACTATTTTTCAAGTAGCCTAATTATTATTATTGATAATAATATGAATGTACCAAATATTTTAAATCATCCAAAATATTATTTAATTACGCTACCATACAATAATTACGCAACCTAATATTTTATTGCTATTAAAATATTGCAAAGGGAAAACGTGATTTTCATTAACCCGACGCATTCTCTGTTACCGGGCAAAAAATACCACAGACAAAATAATTCAAAGTTCCCCGAGTATGCTACGCTCTACCAATGACGAAATACGCTACACTAAGAGGACGAGAAAGATGTGACGTATGTTGAAGCCAAAAATTTCTCAAATATGGTGTCGCGCTTCATACATTTCGGTACCGCTGACAGAATATGCGGTATATTCTGTTGGTCGCATACATTAGCGCCATTTTACAGATTTGACAACTTAAAATCCGGCTTCAGGGCGGAGCCTAAAAATATATGCGTGACGTTACTAAGGACTCATCCTTAATGTTACATCCATGAGCTCTACAAACTTGGATACCATCGACGATCTTTTATTTTTGTCTAATAGATTAGAAACGATAAAATTTGATTAAAATAAACACGGATATTTATTGCATTCTGCTGTAATTGATCTCAATTTAAAATCTTCTTGAGAAACAAGAAATAAATTAACGTTTTAACGTGAAATCAACGGGTCTGCCCGCGAAATTCAAAATTTTCGTGGTTTTTTGCAATTTGTACGCTAATTAGACATGATAGGCTTATGGAAATCAATTTGCGAGAGTGGCAGTATCATCTTTACATGATTATATCTGTTTGCGCTTTACGCTAGCATTTCGGTTTATGCTAGGCCTATCGCGTCGACGGCCTGCACGCCCCTCTCCCGCGAGCGGTTTGCGACCGAGCGCCCGCGCGCGCCCCGGCCGCGGCGCTCGCGCCAGTCCGGTGCAAAATCCCGACGGAGTCGGTCGGTGTGTGTGCCGCGTTCGCCCGCGTAAAGTCGCCCGCCACGCCGCATCTCGCCGTCTTATTATTTATGCGGAGCTATTTATCGCGTACCATTTTGTGCCGCGTCGCCCGCGTGTTGTTTGCCGGCCACGCCGCCACTTGCTGTACGCAGTCCGGTGCAAAATCCCGACGGAGTCGGTCGGTGTGTGTGCCGCGTTCGCCCGCGTAAAGTCGCCCGCCACGCCGCATCTCGCCGTCTTATTATTTATGCGGAGCTATTTATCGCGTACCATTTTGTGCCGCGTCGCCCGCGTGTTGTTTGCCGGCCACGCCGCCACTTGCTGTACGCAGTTCGGTGCTAAATCCCGACGGAGTCGATTGACTGTGCGTGCCGCGTTCGCCCGCGTGAAGTCGCCCGCCACGCCGCATCTCGCCTTCTTACGAGCCCGATTTCTTGTGCTACTTCGTTTGCTGTGTTGTCCGCCGCGTCATTCTAACGCCGCGGGCCCCTTTGGCTATCCGGAATACTGTTTTTTGTGCTCCCGCGCCACCTGGAAATCACGCCGCCGCGGAGCAGCTTCGCTACCCGCGAATTCGTACCGCCGCCGCGAAAGATCCCTCAAGGAGGGCGAGTGTGTTCCTATTTGCATTTAACACAGCAGGCACCACACACCACATTTCATCCTACACGAACACACTCCCCGGATTCCACGTGCTGGCTGTCTCCATGCGCCGGTAAGTACCTAGTAGTAAGTCACTCTGTGCCGCGGGATAAAACCCAGCGCAAATCGCCTATAAAATTTTTTGGCGGGCCTTTTTCGACCCGCCACCGCCGCTGCCTGTGAGAATCCGCTGGACTGCTCTGATGGGCCCGGCAGTTGCCCGCTGATTCATCGTGCACAGGCGCGGTGCGTAATCATTTTTGGTAGCAACGAGCGCGGTTTGTCTACACCTCGCTTTGCGTTTTGCGCTGGTTTTGCCCGCCGCGCCGTTCATTTTCTGCGCCGCTGGCATAAATCCCGCTTTCCGCCACGCGCCGCGTCGTTCGCCGCGCTGTTAGCGGAAATTCCGCAATCGCCGCCAGTTCCGCTGCGTCAACGCCGCGTTTCGGCCGCGTTCCGATTATTATAATTATAAGTTTAATCTTTATTTTAAGTTTTGCTTGCGTGCCGGTACCGCCCGCTCGCCATAATTTAACACGCGTATCTACTACGGTCGCGCCGCTTTGTTCATTGCGACTACGGTACGACCGCGATACGACTTGTTTACTATTGCTTTAATTTTATTATTGCTTGCACTCGCGCCGCCCGCCGACTTGCCGGCCGCCTTTTCAATTTATTATTGTTGCTTTATTTTTACATTTTGTTTACATTTAATTTGTTAGAATGTCCGCGAACATAAAAAAGCTAGCTGTACAGATACAGTCTGAGCTTCGCTGGGCGACGTCCGCCGCGGGTTTGATAGGCCGCGAAGATAGATCCGCCGCCCTATTACACCGAGCGGACCAGGTGCGGACTCGGCAGGCCTCTGTGGAGCAGGCCTTCCAAGACCTGCTCACCCTCGGTCCCGAACAGGAGGTACTGAGGACGGCTCAGGCCGATTACGACCAGTTCTTCGAACTGATGGACTCGGTGGTGGAGGCCGCCCATGGGGTCCGGACCGCCGCTGATGAAAGGCGTCGAAGTGGCGCTTTTCGAGACTCCCCAGCCGACCGCCCACACCGCCGGCATTACTCGGGAAACTGCCCACGATCGAGCTGCCCAAATTCGGTGGGCAGCTTCAAGAGTGGATGGGCTTCCTGGCGTTATTTGACAGTCTGGTCCACGCCAGGAAGGACCTGTCCCCCACCCAGAAGCTGACATACTTACTGTCCTCGCTACAGGGCGAGGCCCTGGATTTGGTGCGGCACCTCGACCTCTCGGAGGAGAGCTACACCACGGCCCGGGAATTGCTGGCCAGGCGCTACGAAAATGTGCGCCGGTTGGCCGACGCACATGTAGCCCAGCTACTCGCCTTGCCCGCCGTCACCGGGGTGGCCGGCCTCAGAGAGGCCTTGCTAAACCCCTGCATTGTGGCCACCAACGCTCTCCGTCGACTGGATCTCCCCGTCGACCAGTGGTCCTTCTTGTTGTTGCACATAGTGCTCTCCCGCCTGCCGTCGGAGCTTAAGCTCCGCTTCGAGCAGCGCTTCGGAGGGGACGGTGCAACCTACCTGCCCCCTTTCTCCGACCTCCTGAAGTTTCTGGAGCAGGAGTGCCTCCAGGCCGATAACTCCGGAGTTACCGGCCCTCGAGTGGCCCCTGGGAGGTCCGAGCATGTCCGAGGGGGTGGGGCAAGGACTGGCCCTTCGGCGGGGACCGGCCCCAACCGGCGAGGCCGTGGAGCCGACGCCAGAGAGGGTCGCCGGGTGTCACAGTACAGCGGGGCTGTGGCTACGACGCCCCCCCCCTGTGCCTATTGTCGACACCCCGGCCACCAGGTCTCCTCTTGTTCGCACTTCCTGGCCAAACCGGTTGCGGCCCGGAGAGACTACGTGGCGACACGCCAGTGGTGCTTCTCGTGCCTGGGCCAGCATCTCGTAAGAGACTGCCCGCGCCAGCGGCCCTGCCCACATTGCGGCGGTGCCCATTCGGCCCTTTTGTGCGCTAACCGGAGTGGTTCCGGTCGCCGGGACATTGGGTCGCGCACCCCCCCCATGGGCGGGGGCGCTCGATCGCGCACCCCCCCATGGGCGGGGGCGCTAGTCCTGGCCACCCGGCCGGTCCCGTTAGGCGTTCTCCGGTGGACCACCAACCTCCTAGTGGAGGTAGGGGTTCCACCCCCAGGAGGAGGGCTTCACCTCCCCGCGGCACGGTCACATCCCCCTCGCGTCATTACGACGGGGATATCGCGGCTGCCCCATTGAGCGTCGAACCGTCTAGGTTTTTGCCTCCCCTCCATGTGTGGACGCAACTGGAGCGCCATCCACCCGTGCTAGGTCGAGGCGCTCCCTACCACTCCCCGGTTGCTAGCCGCATAGTGCGACCCCGGGTTGGTTATGCCGGATGGTCCCCACGTTGGGTACCCTCCCCCTCTCTAGCAGCGCCCCAGCCGGAGTACCCCCGTCAGTGGGCTCCCGCTGGTGAAGGCACGTCGCACTAGGTGTCCGCCACCCTAGCTGCCACCTAGCCACCTCCCCTGAGCCTTTGGATCTACAGCAGTCAGTATGCCAGACCATACTTTTGTCGACTGCCTCAGGGAGGTTAGGGTCTCAGGCTACAGGAGTGGCTCTCCCTTGTGGCCTCACTTCCGAATGTTAATCGGATCTCGATGCCTCGTTGCTTCCTACCGCCCGGAAGGTGCCACGCCAGTCTCCACGGCTTTTGTGATGCGTCCGAAAAAGGGTACGCAGCCGTGGTCTATTTGCGAACTGTCAGTGACACCGGCGAGGTCGCAACCCATCTTGTCTTGGCGAAAAGTAAAGTGGCCCCAATTCGGTCACGCTTGACGATACCCAAATTGGAGTTGTCTGGAGCCGCTCTTTTGGTGCGCCTTCTCAACCATGTGCGTACGTCCCTCCTATCGATCGTTGACCTGACGGACGTGTACGCCTGGTCAGACAGCGAAATTGTCCTTTGTTGGTTGCGAGCCGCTCCCCACAACTTGGAAGTCTTTGTTGCCAACCGGGTTTCCCAAATCCAGAATTCGGAAACCCCGTTGACCTGGAGACATGTGCCAGGGGACCTGAACCCTGCAGATTGTGCTTCCCGCGGATGTGAAGCTTCCGACCTTGTCAACCACTCTCTTTGGTGGGGCCCTGACTGGCTGACTCGGAATGAGTCCGCCTGGCCTCAGAGTAGGTTCTCCGAGCCCGATGTGTTACCTGGCTTGCGAGTCGGAGTTGTGGAAGATAAGCCAGCCAATTCGCTGAGCTATCTTCAGGAACGCTACAGTTCCCTTTATAAATTGATTGGGGTGACGGCTTGGATTCAGCGCTTCACCCACAACGCTCGGAACCCACGCGACAAAATGTCGAACCCGGTCTTGTCGCCCCTGGAGAGACAGGAGGCCCGGACCTTTTGGATACGTTTGGTTCAACTGGAGCATTTTGAGTCCGCTATTGAGACACTGAAGCGAGGTTTACCTTTGAAGGGCTCGCTCGCCCGCTTAAACCTCTTCCTGGATGACACCGGATTGATACGCGTTGGTGGACGCCTCCGGAATTCTGACTTACCCTATGGGGCACGTCATCCCTTGTTGCTTCCGAACAATAGCGCTTTTGTAAAATTGTTGGTGACGCATTACCACGTCAAAAATGCCCACGCTGGCTGCAACGCCCTTTCGGCCATATTGCAGCGCGAATTTTGGATTTTATCGGGACGACGCTCCATCCGAAGCGTCATTTTTAAGTGCATTCCGTGCTACCGCCTGAAGGCCAGCACCATGCAGCCCATTATGGGGGACCTCCCCACCGACCGTGTCGTGGCCTCGCGCCCTTTTTCGGCGGTCGGGACGGATTTTGCGGGGCCGTTCTTCGTCAAGAGCTCCAGCCTCCGCAATGCTCGTTCCCTCAAGGCCTACCTTTGCGTTTTTGTTTGCCTGGCTACCAAGGCCGTACACTTAGAACTGGTGAGCGCCCTCAGCACCGAAGCCTTTGTAGCCACGCTAGGCCGCTTCGTTTCACGCCGAGGTTATCCGCACCTGATCCGATCGGATTGTGGGACCGACTATAAGGGTGCCGATAGGTATTTGAAGGAAGTCGCCCAATTTTTGAATGAAAATAAGGTAGGCATCGGCACGGCAATGTCCAAGATGGGGATAACTTGGACCTTTGACCCGCCAGCTTGTCCCCACTGGGGCGGGATCTTTGAAGCCGTCGTTAAGGTCTCAAAGACGCATCTCCGACGCGTGATAGGTGAAACCATTTTGACTTTTGAAGAGCTCGCTACCGTTTTTTGTAAGATTGAGGCTGTCCTCAATTCTCGGCCACTCTGCCCCTTATCGTCCGATCCCAATGACCTGGAAGTTTTAACCCCCGGTCATTTCCTAATTGGTGAACCCCTTAACGCCCTGCCGGAGTACCCCTTCAGGGACGTGAAGGTCTCACGGTTGTCTCGTTTCGAATTGCTACAGCAGATGACCCGAAATTTCTGGCATCGTTGGTATTTAGAATATTTGCATCTCTTGCAGCAGCGCGTTAAGTGGTCAGACAAGACCGACCCACCTAAGGTTGGTGATCTTGTCCTAGTTAAGGAGTCTAATTTGTTGCCTTTGTGCTGGCGTCGTGGACGCATTCTTAAATTGATATATGGATCCGATGGGGTTCCCAGAGTTGCCGAGGTAATGGTCGGAGATTCGGTTTTGCAGCGAGCCGTCTCTTCCTTATCCCGCTTGCCCATTGGTTAGTGGACCCCAAATCCTTGGGTCCACTGGCGGGGGTGTTTGCGCTTTACGCTAGCATTTCGGTTTATGCTAGGCCTATCGCGTCGACGGCCTGCACGCCCCTCTCCCGCGAGCGGTTTGCGACCGAGCGCCCGCGCGCGCCCCGGCCGCGGCGCTCGCGCCAGTCCGGTGCAAAATCCCGACGGAGTCGGTCGGTGTGTGTGCCGCGTTCGCCCGCGTAAAGTCGCCCGCCACGCCGCATCTCGCCGTCTTATTATTTATGCGGAGCTATTTATCGCGTACCATTTTGTGCCGCGTCGCCCGCGTGTTGTTTGCCGGCCACGCCGCCACTTGCTGTACGCAGTCCGGTGCAAAATCCCGACGGAGTCGGTCGGTGTGTGTGCCGCGTTCGCCCGCGTAAAGTCGCCCGCCACGCCGCATCTCGCCGTCTTATTATTTATGCGGAGCTATTTATCGCGTACCATTTTGTGCCGCGTCGCCCGCGTGTTGTTTGCCGGCCACGCCGCCACTTGCTGTACGCAGTTCGGTGCTAAATCCCGACGGAGTCGATTGACTGTGCGTGCCGCGTTCGCCCGCGTGAAGTCGCCCGCCACGCCGCATCTCGCCTTCTTACGAGCCCGATTTCTTGTGCTACTTCGTTTGCTGTGTTGTCCGCCGCGTCATTCTAACGCCGCGGGCCCCTTTGGCTATCCGGAATACTGTTTTTTGTGCTCCCGCGCCACCTGGAAATCACGCCGCCGCGGAGCAGCTTCGCTACCCGCGAATTCGTACCGCCGCCGCGAAAGATCCCTCAAGGAGGGCGAGTGTGTTCCTATTTGCATTTAACACAGCAGGCACCACACACCACATTTCATCCTACACGAACACACTCCCCGGATTCCACGTGCTGGCTGTCTCCATGCGCCGGTAAGTACCTAGTAGTAAGTCACTCTGTGCCGCGGGATAAAACCCAGCGCAAATCGCCTATAAAATTTTTTGGCGGGCCTTTTTCGACCCGCCACCGCCGCTGCCTGTGAGAATCCGCTGGACTGCTCTGATGGGCCCGGCAGTTGCCCGCTGATTCATCGTGCACAGGCGCGGTGCGTAATCAATATCAAAATATTTGCATAAAAATGTGTATCCTAGGATATTAGTCCGAGTATCGAGTTTTATGTGAGTAACTCGCAAATCTCGGACTAATTTCTTTAACTCGACACTTTCGAGCAGAGATTTTTATATAAACACGTGAAGAAGATATTGGGATTATCGCAATTTGACGGCCATAAGCCTATTATGTCTTATTAGCTTAAAAATCGCGAAAAACCACGAAAAATTTGAATTTCGCGGGCACATCCGTGTTGTGCTCCTTAATAGAAAAAAATAACTGTTTTAATTCATTGAAATAAATGAATGTTAATAAATGACAAACAAAATGTTGATAAATGTAAACATGTAATTACATGTGCAAACATGTAATTACATGTTTACGTGTAACATGTACATGTTGATAAATGTGTTCATTACAAAATAAATACATTAATTTATCAACATTATTAATAAATGTGTGTTTTACTGTGGTAATTTTTACCCGGTGACGACCGTTTGTGTTCATTGTCAAGCGACGAAACTTGAGTTAAAAATATTACTAGTTTCAATTTTATAATGCTATGCGATAAGATGTATCTGATTACATTTTTCATTTTAGGTTTCTCTTAAGAGGCCTGTGAACTACGATGTCTCCATTAATGCAAAATACTAAATCATTTGTAATTCGTGTATATTTCGATCATGTTGTGGTGTTATTCGGATTCATATAGTAATAATCTATGCTTCTGACCATATTTGGTTCGGAAATACTTCTTTAAAACGAAATAATAATCAATTTTGATCAAAATTTTTATAACTTTGGTCGAGTACCGTAATACCAAAAATTATGAATGAAAACTTGTAACTTTCTTTATTAACTGGTGTTTTTCTTTAGCTGGACAATAAAAACTGTGCTCCTGAACTAATGCGACGTGAGATAGTGTTGTTTTTATTACAAAACAAATAAGCAGAAAACATGTCCTCTTTGACATAAAAATAAGCAAAACTAAATTCGTTTACAATTTCGTTTAACAACTGTATTTCGGAACCAAATATGGCCAGGAGCATAGATTATTACTATATGAACCCGAATAACACCACAACATGATCGAATATTGCACGAATTACTTATGATTTTGGTATTACGTTTGTATGGGAGACACCGTGGGTTAGTTGACTCTTAATATACTTTTTTTGTAGATGATTTGTGGAGACAAATAAAATAAATATTAATTCACAATAAAGTAACCCCTGTCCTCAAAGAACTAACAATTAAAGGAGAATGCCTGAAAATGGGCTAGATTTGCGTCACTCGGCGTCTCAAGCACGTATGCATGAACAATCTTCTTTCAAATTTTAATATTGCATATATTTATGTTGGTGAAATGTGAAAAGGGGTTCAAAAGCATTATAAAAAAAGTAATTAAACGTTTTGAAACATGTGCAACCGCCATGCCACTTATAAAACTTAGAAAATTAACCACTAAGAAAGTCAGATTATTACAATTTCCCTGTTAATATCTTACTAATCTTTTTTTTTTACATAATATTGAGAATATTTCTAATGTTTTATCGATGATTTGGTCAAGACGCAAGGTATAGCCCAATTTTCATACAAGAATCGGCATTCTCCTTTTATTATTTCTCCCTGAAGGTTAGCCGAAGTTAATGACTTACATAAAAAATTAAATAAATGACCAATTTAAATTTGTAAATATGATAGCTGTGTAGTAGGTGTTTCGTCTTTAATAAGTTTTTTGTTAAAGTTTAAATTCACTTATTACAGTTTAAATTACTATTAATATATGCAGATGTAGTTATGGTCTAATTTAATTAATCGTTTCAAACTTTTTGTGATTATTTGTCTACAAAAACATCTATTTAAGAGTATCTTTGCCAATACTTTATAAATCTCCTTTAAAGGAATTCCTTCTATCTCTAAATTTTGATTGGATATTATTTACCAACCTGTAATTCTCGTACTGAACCGTGAAACAATATTGTAAAGTAAATGGATATTATACATGTATTAATATTATACATTTCAATTACGGACATATTATACTCCTACGGAACTATTATCATACTTATCTAATTATATGTTAAATATTACATACTAAAGAAATAATTTATAATGCGTCATATTACATTAATTAATAATATTTCCGTTACATAAGTAATTTTTAGCTCGTACAAAATCTACCGTTTTTCTAATTACTTAATTATTTATTGGATTAAGAATACATGTGCTAAGTATATCTTTCTATTCATATTGTTTAAACTAAAGCGTTGCATTTAAAGAAATTAGTTAGTCTGTTCGGCTCAAAAATCACGACCACCGAATATACATAATAATTCGCTAGCTCGCTCGCGAACACCGATAAAATTCTATAGAAAAATGAGACATCTCTCTTCTCCGCTTGATCCATTTCCAGCAAAGCTAGGCGGAGACAGGGTTGGGCAAAATACGTGCTTTGCTTTGATTGAAAATTGAAATACAAGTTACAAAATACTATCTCGCAAGTATTTAAAATACGAAATACAAAATAGCTTTTTAAAATAATAGATTTGAAATATAAAATACTAAATACAGTATTTTACCTATTTTAATTTAAAATACAAAATACTTTTGAGCTGACAGATTTGTTTAAAATAAAGCCGAAATATTTATTATATTAGTATTTTTTTCCGAAATATGAAACTCCGATATTGATACAAATTGGGATATTTGGGATATTTCAAAAATTCGATATTTTAAAAAATATATCAATAGTCATAACGTATAGCAAAAGGTAGGTAGGTACGGGGTATTGCTATAACTCTAAAGATCAACATATTTAACGGTCATTTGGCTTTTAAATGTATTTATGTTAAGATGCAGTATTTGAAATACCAACTACAAAATACGTCTACGTCGGTATTTTAAAAACAAATTACAATTATATTTTTAACGAGTACCTTCTTAATTGAAATACAAATACTCAATAATAAATAAATAAATAAATAAAAAAATAATAAAAATAAGTATTTTTATTACACATAATTCAAAAACTGCCCAACCCTGGACGGAGAGATGTGGAAATAATGAAATCAGCTGATTGGTTCTCGTCTCCACTTTAGTGGAAACCGGGCCTTACGCCTGTGGCGCTATACGCAAAAGCAGGCCGAACGCAAAGGGTATTTACCTACCAATAATAATATAACTATAGCACTGACCTCTATAATACAATTCAGACTGTCGACGTTAAAATTTAAGATACTTGATTTTTGCCATTTTCGCGCTGATTGTTGCGAAAGCTGACGTGAGCTTCCATGGAACTAAAATAATATGAAATTCAAAACTACGGTGCAAATTTCAATTATAAATGTCAATTTTAGTACCATGAACATTCGATGTTCGCTTCGGGCGCTTCAAATCTTCAAAAAAGGAACTGTCAATTATATGGAATATTTAGTATAACATGTAGTACTTGTTTTATAGAGTTCAGTGAACTAAACGAATTCCCTGTAAATGTCTTTTGATACAAACGAGAGAGCAACAGGTTGTTTAAATAAACAAATACAAGTATATTACAGTGCATATTTTTTGCATAATATCGTAGTATAAAGAATAATAATTTATACCGTTTACTATTACATAATAGGTATAATTTGTAATATGAAAAACATTTTAGTATACGAAATACTTCTAAAGTATTTTAATATTATGAAATTATATCAAATATTATTATTAAACTAATGTTGATGTCTTGTGCGCAAAACCTGGTTAAAAAACGTATTTTTGTATCTGCACGTTCTATGTAGAGAATGTACTTAAAAACCTAATAATAACAATAATTTATGTATTAATTACAGATTCAGTCCCTTCACTGTTGTTGATATAAATTATAATATTAAATTCATAATAAAATAAATTATTTACAATTAAAACTTATGATTGACTAACAAATTATTCTTTCTCGTATGTAGTATAACTCATAGTCAACAAAATTAAATAATAATCAAAAATAACATAATTTTAATAATTAAACGATTTATTTACAAATAAAATAAAATAGGTTAAAAATACGTCTGTGGCTAAATTGAATTTGCGATCATTTTGTAAAAAAATACAAGATGAAATGTAAAATTATATAAATATAATTTATGAGTTACTGTGTGAAAATAAAGTTAATTAAAATAAACTACCTCCCTGAGAATATACTGATGGAATTTGACGTTGTGCGCTTGCGTACGAGGGTGGCTTCGACTGGAAAAAAGATAAACTAAAGTAAGTATCTGTAATTGCCAAAGAGAAGAAAAAAAAAAGTATCTGTACCAATGACGAAATACGCTACGCTAAGAGGACGGGAAAAATGTGACGTATGTTGAAGCCAAAAATTTCTCAACTCGCGTCATACATTTCGGTACCGCTGACAGCACAAACCGCCGTCGGTCGCATCTTTCGCATACATTAGCGCCATTTTACAGTTTTGACAACTTAAAAATCCGGCTTAAAGGCGGAGCCTCAAAATGTATGCGTGACTTCAGTAAGTGCTGATCTGTATACATACAAAAATAAGATATTCATAAACATAAATATTGGATACTGAGATATTGGAGCAGATATAGCTAAATATCACTTGCTTTAGCGTGAAGGAAAACGACGAAAGATGCGTGCATGAGATTTACCATAATTTTCTCGAAGGTGTACTTGTATGTACTGTGAAGCTCGCCAACCCGGACTTGGCCAACATAGTGACCTAATTAGCTAAACTAATTAGTATCTGTCGGAGTGCCAATACCTCCTATCCAATGACGAAATATGCTACGCTAAGAGGACGGGAAAGAAGTGACGTATCTTCAACATACGTCACATTTTTCCCGTCCTCTTAGCGTAAATTATTTCGTCATTGGTTGAAGCTAAAAATTTCTCAAATATGGCGTTGCTCACATTAGCGAAATTATACAGTTCTGACAAAATAAAAATCCGGCTTTAGGACGGAGCCTAAGGGCGGAGACGAAGTGGAACCGCGCCTCCTTGCAGCCCGCTGCAGTAATGTAAATACTCACTAGTGGATTCCTGCGGCGTGAGTTGTCTCTTCAGCGTCTGCTGTATGACGGCGAGCCAGCCCGTACGGTCCTCGTGCGTGGTGGCGGCGAGGCAGAACGTGCGCTCCGGCGTCACCAGGTGGAAGGGGAACCGCGCCTCCTTGCAGCCGTTGATACTCGCTGCAGTAATGTACTATTTACTCACTAGTGAATTCCTGCGGCGTGAGTTCTCTTCAGCGTCTGCTGTATGACGGCGAGCCAGCCCGCACGGTCCTCGTGCGTGGTGGCGGCGAGGCAGAACGTGCGCTCCGGCGTCACCAGGTGGAAGGGGAACCGCGCCTCCTTGCAGCCGTTGATACCCGCTACTGTAATGTACTATTTACTCACTAGTGGATTCCTGCGGCGTGAGTTGTCTCTTCAACGTCTGCTGTATGACGGCGAGCCAGCCCGCGCGGTCCTCGTGCGTGGTGGCGGCGAGGCAGAACGTGCGCTCCGGCGTCACCAGGTGGAAGGGGAACCGCGCCTCCTTGCAGCCGTTGATACCCGCTGCAGTAATGTACTATTTACTCACTAGTGGATTCCTGCGGCGTGAGTTGTCTCTTCAACGTCTGCTGTATGACGGCGAGCCAGCCCGCGCGGTCCTCGTGCGTGCTGGCGGCGAGGCAGAACGTGCGCTCCGGCGTCACCAGGTGGAAGGGGAACCGCGCCTCCTTGCAGCCGTTGATACCCGCTGCTGTAATGTACTATTTACTCACTAGTGGATTCCTGCGGCGTGAGTTGTCTCTTCAACGTCTGCTGTATGACGGCGAGCCAGCCCGCGCGGTCCTCGTGCGTGCTGGCGGCGAGGCAGAACGTGCGCTCCGGCGTCACCAGGTGGAAGGGGAACCGCGCCTCCTTGCAGCCGTTGCCGGTGTTCGATACCTTGATGTGGTACCCGCTGGATTCGTGGCCTGTAAACAAAAGAGTCAAGTAAAAAAGAGTAAAAGAGTAAGCGGTGATGCTGTTAGCGGAGCGGATGATTCGGTCTCAAATACGGTAATTAACGGCGTACACGGCTATTTAAGCGATTTTTAGTGATGCCCTGGGGGATATTAGACTAGAAGACATCACGGACCTTCCCGAAAACTGCCAGCCAAAACTTTATGTTAAGAACCATATCACGGACCGAAGAGTCCAATGATTTGTGTATCACCACATACATTACCTTTCTAATGTTGAGAATGAACCAGCGCCGATGGTGATACGCGTCCAACGGTTCGTCGTGGTACATCAGCTTCCTGTTGTCCAGCGTGAACCAGCGTCGTCGGTGTACGTCCGGGCGCGGGCCGGTCTTCCACAGCCAGCCCTCGCGAGAAATTTTTCGAAAGCTAGAAAGCCTAAGATTAAAGAGCCACAGAAACAACTTACCAATAAATATTTCGCCTTTCGGATAAGCGTCCAACGGCTCGTCGTGGTACATTAGCTTCCTGTTGTCCAGCGTGAACCAGCGTCGTCGGTGTATACGTCCGACGGTCGCGGGCCGGTCTTCCACAGCCAGCCCTCGCGAGAAATTTTTCGAAAGCTAGAAAGCCTAAGATTAAAGAGCCACAGAAACGACTTACCAATAAATATTTCGCCTTTCGGATAAGCGTCCAACGGCTCGTCGTGGTACATTAGCTTCCTGTTGTCCAGCGTGAACCAGCGTCGTCGGTGTACGTCCGACGGTCGCGGGCCGGTCTTCTACAGCCAGCCCTCGCGAGAAATTTTTCGAAAGCTAGAAAGCCTAAGATTAAAGAGCCACAGAAACAACTTACCAATAAATATTTCGCCTTTCGGATAAGCGTCCAACGGCTCGTCGTGGTACATCAGCTTCCTGTTGTCCAGCGTGAACCAGCGTCGTCGGTGTACGTCCGACGGTCGCGGGCCGGTCTTCTACAGCCAGCCCTCGCGAGAAATTTTTCGAAAGCTAGAAAGCCTAAGATTAAAGAGCCACAGAAACGACATACCAATAAATATTTCGCCTTTCGGATAAGCGTCCAACGGCTCGTCGTGGTACATTAGCTTCCTGTTGTCCAGCGTGAACCAGCGTCGTCGGTGTACGTCCGACGGTCGCGGGCCGGTCTTCTACAGCCAGCCCTCGCGAGAAATTTTTCGAAAGCTAGAAAGCCTAAGATTAAAGAGCCACAGAAACGACTTACCAATAAATATTTCGCCTTTCAGATAAGCGTCCAACGGCTCGTCGTGGTACATTAGCTTCCTGTTGTCCAGCGTGAACCAGCGTCGTCGGTGTACGTCCGACGGTCGCGGGCCGGTCTTCTACAGCCAGCCCTCGCGAGAAATTTTTCGAAAGCTAGAAAGCCTAAGATTAAAGAGCCACAGAAACTACTTACCAATAAATATTTCGCCTTTCGGATAAGCGTCCAACGGCTCGTCGTGGTACATCAGCTTCCTGTTGTCCAGCGTGAACCAGCGTCGTCGGTGTACGTCCGACGGTCGCGGGCCGGTCTTCTACAGCCAGCCCTCGCGAGAAATTTTTCGAAAGCTAGAAAGCCTAAGATTAAAGAGCCACAGAAACGACTTACCAATAAATATTTCGCCTTTCGGATAAGCGTCCAACGGCTCGTCGTGGTACATCAGCTTCCTGTTGTCCAGCGTGAACCAGCGTCGTCGGTGTACGTCCGACGGTCGCGGGCCGGTCTTCTACAGCCAGCCCTCGCGAGAAATTTTTCGAAAGCTAGAAAGCCTAAGATTAAAGAGCCACAGAAACGACTTACCAATAAATATTTCGCCTTTCGGATAAGCGTCCAACGGCTCGTCGTGGTACATTAGCTTCCTGTTGTCCAGCGTGAACCAGCGTCGTCGGTGTATACGTCCGACGGTCGCGGGCCGGTCTTCTACAGCCAGCCCTCGCGAGAAATTTTTCGAAAGCTAGAAAGCCTAAGATTAAAGAGCCACAGAAACGACTTACCAATAAATATTTCGCCTTTCGGATAAGCGTCCAACGGCTCGTCGTGGTACATCAGCTTCCTGTTGTCCAGCGTGAACCAGCGCCGTCGGTGTACGTCCGACGGGCGCGGGCCGGTCTTCCACAGCCAGCCCTCGCGCGCGAAGTCCTTCGGCAGACGGAGGATGAGATCAGACTGAGGCGTCGATGGAAACGCGACTTGGAGCAGGTGCAGCTTCGCGCAACGGATTGACGTGTACCTGGGAATTAAAAAAGTTGCTGTAACTATATTTTTTGTTATTTTATTTGAAAAAAATATTGTACTATCCAATAACACTTCTATTCACGAACAATATTAGGTCGAGATTAGGTCTTACAATGTCTGAATAAAAGACATATATACCAAAGACCCGAACGGACCGCTTGGCAAAATTTCACCAGTTTACTAGTGACAAAAACTGTTTGTTTTGACACCAACGGCGTCAAGACCGCGGTCCACGCTACAGATCACTATTTATACCATTAGCACGTGGGTTTCCACAGAGACAGTGTCCGCCATATTGTGGCGTATTAGCGGGAATGTCGACAGTAGAGGAAAAATGGGTAAACTGGATCAAAAGAATCCAGCTTACCCATTTTCCCACTTGTTATATTCATTCATATTTCAATTCACACCCACTTCACCCAGTTCCTCTATTTTCCAATTGTTTTGATCATTCAAACATTCATCAGTCTTGTATATCATAATATTTATTTCAATGAATCCAGTTTCCTTATTCTCTGTTAGTTTCATTTATTTGAAGTCTCAGAGTCAATTATATTCATACTAAACACTGATTCTTTTCCTGATGTAGCATTGTAACTATACCTAACTAATAATGTAGGTAAGCATAATCAGTCTGATTATGCTTAAGCGAATCGCTCTCAAATTGACCAGACGATTCAGATATAGCTGAAAGTATGATTAGTCTTTGAAGGAAGTGTATTACCGTAGAATGACAAACGAAACAGAATAATTTAAAAACATTTAATTAAGCGGTTTATACATTTTATTAACACATTCCAAATTAATTTAATAGTTAAAGATAAATTATGTATTTTTAAATAACAGGTTATTAAATAGTAGACATAATAATGAGTTTAACATCTTAAAAATATTCGAGTAAGTCTACAAACATTTTGTCAGTTCGCAGTACTCGTGCTCGTAATTGTAATCCCTTTCTATAAAGATTATTTTTCCAAAATGGTTTATTACTATGTGATAGTAAAATAGCTTGGTATTCCTCACAACCAATTATTAGCACAGACCATCCTAATAAGGATTTTTCCATAATAATAACATTAACTATATCACCAGGTTCCATCTTTACAATACAATCTTACATGTTAACTTAAAAGAACCGTTTCTTAATAAAAAAATTATTATCTAAACACCATTTGTTTAAACATAAAACATTTTTTAAAGCACACATTGAATCATGATAAATACAACTATACTGTCCATGTTCATACTTTTCATATAAATTTAACAAACTGGGGCATCCTTCATCTTCTAAATTAAATATAGATTTTTTTTTCAAAATATCCTTCAACCATAACACTTTTTCAAAACCTTTTGTATAAACACATTTATCTTTCACAGTGTCTATAATTAATTGATGATAATTTGAATAAGGCAAAAAACCTTCACTCCAATATATTTTTCTATTAATTTCAATCCAACTAACTTGTCGTCTTTCTGATTTCGTCAAATTGTAAAAGGGAAATGGTGGCTTAATTAAAAATGCTTGAATTTTGTTATTAGATATCACTGCAAATTCTTTCAAAATAAAATCATTTGCTTCAGTTTTAAAACCTTGAACATCTACAATTGCGGTCATGATAGTCTGCGAACTAGATTACTCAAAGGCTTATACTCAACTAATCGATCATTAATAATTAAACAATATCCGGTTGTGTTATCCGGTATCGGTGCTGAACATTCAACTTCAAGACGGACATCAACAGGACCTGTTTTTAGACTATCGTTTTGTCTTGAACAGTCTATAATAAAGAGAGGTGCTTTCTCTTTGAATTGAGCTAAATCAAGCAATGGATCTGTAGGACAGTTGTAAAACGACTGACGAAATTTCACATACATTTCGTATAATATATTATATTTGTTCTCTGAGAAATTCAGGCTAAGAGGCTCGTATGGATAATACTGTGAATTCAGAAACAGTGTAAGGTTTGTAACTCCACAATGATCGAATAATGAACTGTCTTTGGTTTTATTATTTTTTCTATTAGTTTGTAAACAAAAAATTACGTACCGAGGTTTCTCTAACTGTGACGCAGTTTTAACTGACCAAGAATGCTTAATGGTTTTAGGGAGTAAAGGATACTCGTATAAATCCCAATTTCTAAATGCCATCTGAATAGGTTTATCTCTTTCTAGATGTTTTAAAAGTATCAACCGCTCACGATCTGACACTTTTATATGGGGGACACGCCATTGTACTTTTTGTATATCTATTTGAAAATGAGCAACATCATCAGGTAGTATAATACTATTTAAGTTAGAGTTACTTCTATTCAATATAAGTTCATGTTTACAATTTATCACAATTTTATTATAATCTTCAGCAAATCCTAGAATCATACGCAGTGGTACAATAGCACTAAAACGCCCATCACTTTGAATCCCGTCTAAGTTCCAACCCCACAATGCAGCAACTTTATTTTCTCCATAATTCATTGAAACATATGCCTTTATTGTCGATGTTATTCCAGAATTTTTAATTCGATCTATTTCAATTCCATTCATTTCGTATCTTATATCTTGAAACAGAAACATTATGGGATTGTTACTGAACGTAATAGCTTTTTTAATCTGATGTCCATCTTTACCATAGATCTTTGCGTAACCTTCAACATAAATCGAGCTGGCAGATGGTAGCACGTATATATCTTGTTGGTGTATGGGGATTCTGATTTCATCGTTTTCTCTGAAGCTGTTACTATAAGGATTGTAGGAATGGACTTCATAACTTTCAATAGAAGTATCGAAGTGTGGTACTTCAGTTACATTTAATATATTCATATTTTAAATCCTAGAGCTTTAAGAAAATCTTTATTTGTTTTAGTCAGTTTCTTCAATAATTTTTTTCTACGTCTTTGCACTTTCGTGATTGTAAAAGTAATAGGTCTTTTTATATCACTTACAGCGTTTTTATAGTATAAAATCATTTTGTTTTTCTTAAATGAAGTCGTAGTTGAATGTTATGTTCTTCTCCGAAGTTAATACAATGACCAAATTGATCAACAATCTTTACAGATATAGATGGAATTATATTTTTGTTCACTGGAAAGTAAATAACGTTTTGTGGTGTTTCTATAATATACTGACCACCAGTTTCACTATTTGATATGAATTCATGAAGTATATGTGTTGGTAATCCGTTACAGTAAGAACCGCACACTAAATCACATTCTATTCTGATCACAGGTTGAATGCTTTTACTAATTTTCTTTGGTATGGAGTTTAATATTGAAAAGTATAATAAACCACACTCAAATTGATCAGATAATTGTAAAGGTGGTTGAAAGTATGTGTGAATGAAAGAACTTGATGGAATTTGTACAACGCACTTTTATTCCAATAAAAATATTACAAGAAACTGTTTAAAATTCGAAATTTTTATTGTCCTTGACAATTGGAGTGCGCGCGGCGAAGGTCACGTTTGCAACTGTTTTTCGTTCGGCAACACATCGGAGGCGGGGGTAGGCGGACTTATCCCGCGTATAAGCAAATGCGTTTTGTGTCATCTTTGAGGCGCATACAATTACTCCCCCCCTGGAATACCTTCAGGTATTACGGAACCTCACATAGTAGGGGGCAAAGTCTGGTGAACGATCGTCTGATATTTCCCTTTTGAGTGAGTATTTCAGCGACTCGGGCGACTCCGTCTACTCCAGGAAACAGTTGTTTCACGCGTCCTAATCGCCAATGAAGAGGAGGACAGTTTTCTTCCTTCAGTAGCACCAAATCTCCAACACGAAGAGTGGGACCGTTCTGAGTACGCCATTTTGAGCGCTGTTGCAAGTCACTGACGTACTCCATTTGCCAGCGTCTCCAAAAGTGCTGACGAGCTTGCTCCACCCGGGCGTAACGTTGCAGGCTTGTGGTAGCTTCCTCCTCGTGGTTTGGATCAGGCAGCGAAGTTAGCGGTCGGCCAATCAGGAAGTGCCCTGGGGTAAGAGATTGAAGGTCGTTAGGTGAGGATGAGATGGGACACAAGGGGCGGCTATTAAGTATAGCCTCCACCTGTGCGAACAAAGTGGACAACTCTTCATAGGTAAAATTGGAGTTTACCCATGACGCGCTTTATATGGTGCTTTGCCGACTTGACACCAGCCTCCCACAAACCGCCAAAATGGGGCGCATAGGCCGGAATAAAATGAAACTTAACCTGCTCAATGGAAGAAAAGTCAGATAAAAGTGTCGGAGCATCTTTTAAGAAGTTAGCGAGTTCCTTTGCAGCTGCGACAAAATTTCTACCATTGTCACAGAATATCTCTAGCGGCCGGCCGCGGCGTCCTATGAAGCGACGTAACGTTAATATGAAGGCTTCCTTTGACAACTCAGTGACTGCTTCTAAATGAACGCATTTGTACCTAAAACAGATGAACAGACACAGATAGCATTTGGAGACCTTTGAGCCGCGACCTTTACGATTCAATACGTTGAACGGCCCTGCAAAATCTAAGCCGGTTGTTTGGAACGGAAATGCTGGCGTAGTGCGTTGAGACGGAAGATGACCCATAGGAGGGGTTACGGTTTTCGCTTGGAGACGTTTGCACCGAACGCAGCTGCTTACAGTACGGCGCGCTAACTGCCTACCACCTAAAGGCCATATGTAATTACGCACGGTGTAAAGCAATAGCTGAGGACCTGCGTGCAGCTGCAGCGTGTGCTCATGCCGAAAAATTAGACAAGTTAAGTGGTGCTTAGAATGCAATAAAATAGGATGTTTCTTATCGTAACTGTAGTCTGCATGTTCTAACCTCCCGCCAACACGCATTACTGCCTTTTCGTCCATAAAGGGACTCAGCGACGCAAGGGAGCTTTTCGGAGAGATTTTTTGATTTTTTGTTAATGCACGGCATTCTTCAGTGAAGGATTCGCGTTGAGAAAACTTGCAAAGCCAACGAAAAGAGTCACTGAGTTCCTCTAGGGTGAGAGGGCCATTGAGTTTAGCTTCAGACTTTTTCTTTTTAATATTGCTAACAAACCGTAGTACATAAGCAAAGGCACGCTTCAGTCTCATCAGGTTAGAAAATCGTTCAAAGTCGACAAGATTTTCTGACGCAATGGAATCATGAGCTATTTGAATAGAATGAGATTTCATTTCGGGTAAATCACTCTCAAAGTGTGCGCCGAAAACAGGCCATTCCGACTCTGGTTCAGCTAGAAATTCGGGACCCGACCACCATAATTTTGAATCTCGCAGGATACTTGATTTTGTGCCTCGAGAGATCAAGTCAGCTGGATTACAAGCAGTGGGTACGTGACGCCAATTTGCGGGGTCGGTAGTCTCGCAAATCTCCACTACTCGATTTGCTACAAACATTTTTAATTTGCTTGGGTTAGTACGAACCCAGCCCAGAACAACACTAGAATCGGTCCAATGCACACAGCGAGAAATGGAACACCGCAGAGACTCCAGTGCCGACTTGCATAATCGAGCAGCTAGTAGTGCTCCCAGAAGTTCCAAACGAGGAATAGTGGTTGGCTTGCTAGGATTGACTTTTGACTTTGAGCAGAGTAATCTAACCACTATATGCCCGTTGGAATTTAAAGACCTCAAGTAAAGACAACTGCCATGAGATGTGGCTGAGGCGTCGCAAAATGAGTGAAGCTCTACAACAATAGGGGAAACGCAAAGGACGCATCTTGGCACTTCAATCGTTTCCAACTTGCTTAAATCTGATTTTATGTCATCCCATGTTTGCTGCAAATCACAAGGTACTGGTTCATCCCAATCGATTTTTTGGCGCCATAACTCTTGCATAAGTACCTTGGCTCTTATTGTACAAGGACTGATAAGACCCAGGGGATCGAATACTTGGAAAGAATGGGACAATATTTTTCTTTTTGTAATGCAATTGCTGTGGATATCACTTGGAAGGTTCACAATAATGTTTAATGTGTCTACATCCGGTTTCCATTGCAGCCCCAAAGTGTTAGTGGATTCGCTAAGAGTTAAATTTTCCTGAGGATTTATTAACGGAGATTCTAAAATGAATGGTACGTTAGATTTGAACTTTCGTAATGGAAAACAAGCAGAACGCAAGATTGACACGACAGAATCTAGAATGTTACGCAGATCGGATACAGAGTCCGCCCCCGTAAGCAAATCATCCATGTAGAAGTCGTGTTGAATGATGGTTTTAATAGACTCATCTTTGCATTGTTCACCTAAACTCCAGATACACTTAGTGCTTAGATAACTTGAGCTGGCAAAACCGTACGTAACCGTATTAAGTCTTAGCGTTTGCAAAGGCTTATTTTCGTCGTCTCTCCACAGAATCAGCTGTAGATTGCGATCCTCTTCGTGCACATTTATTTGTCGAAACATCTTTTCTATGTCTCCCGTCAGTACATATTGATGTTGACGGAAACGCAACAAAATTGAAAATAGTGTATCTTGAACTGTGGGACCTGCATATAGCAAGTCATTGATTGAAGGGCCGGCACCGGAAGTGGAAACTGATGCATTAAAGACGACACGTAACTTGGTACTTTCGCTTTGTTGTTTTATCACTGCATGGTGACATAAAAAATATGACGGTTCTATTCTAACCGATTTCAAAACCGAACAATGGCCTAAAGCTATATATTCGTTGATGAACTCAACGTACTGCGCTTTTAGCTCTGGCTGTTTTTTCAACCGCTTTTCGAGGTTGAGGAATCTAGGCTTAGCGATATTATATGAATTTCCTAAATTTTTGGGTGAGTCTTTCAGTGGTAATCGCACGCAAAATCTACCTGAGGAATCACGAGTGGTGTTTGATTCAAAATGAGCCTCACACGCTTTCTCATCTTCGGTTTGTAACTTCCTAGCTGGCAGTTCCTCTAGTTCCCAAAATTTGTGCAATAGTTTGTCGAGGGTATCATCTTGAGAAGAAACAACTTGAAAATTGCATTTTATATTCGAGGGTCGAGCTCCTGAATAAATACGACCCGATAAAATCCAGCCAAGTTCAGAACTAATTAAAGATGGTTTGTTTGGCCCTAACTCATGTCGCTCGCAACCTACGATGTCCCAAAATAAATCTGCGCCGATCAGTACATCTATAGGAGACGGCTTATAAAAATTGGGATCCGCCAACTGCACACCGGAAGGAATTTTTAGATTGCTTGTATTAATCGTGAATTTAGGGATGTCGCCTGTGAGTTCAGGTAGTATCGGACACATCAACCTAGTCGTATAGTCGCTATGCAAAGACTTTAACTGGACCGAGCAAATTTGGTTAACGCAGTGAGAAGATGTATTACCTATACCTACTACCGTAATTGGATTTGTAGGGGACGAAGGTAGCCCTAATCTTCCCTGCAAGCTCTGAGAAATGAGGCTGGATTCCGCACCACAATCGAGCAAAATACGCACAACTTCAGACTTGTGGTTGAAGGGGTTCACTGCTTCAACCATAGCAGTAGATAGTAGCGTAATTTTATTTGCATCGCGAGCAAAGTTAACACCAACTTGGGCTGGCTCTGGTTGAGAAGAGGATACAACACCGGATTTCTGGGCGTCACCTTGTGGAACGGACTGTCGGCTACTGCTGCAAATTAAGGAATTATGACGTTGCTTGCAAATTCTGCATGATCCACTGCGACAGAGAGACGTCCGGTGCCCCGGACAGAGACAATTCCGACAGAGGTTAGAACTGTTTACAAAAGCTTGCCGTTGCTCAACTGTTTTGGCCTTGAACTCGGAGCAGCTGTGAAGGCGATGATTGCCTTTGCACAGGTCACATGACAATAATGGTGTTTTTATGTTTCCGCTTTGATTACGCCTGTGAGCCGCAAAGACGTTGGTTTGGATGCGCTTCTTTTTGTTGTGATCGTAATTGTTACTTGGCCCACTAGTGGGTTTAGAATAGTTATGGGTCTCCAATACATCTGCCCTATCCTTTAGGAATTTAAGAAATTGCTCGAGGGTAGGAGACTCAGAAATAGTGTTCTTGTACTCCTCCCACTTCATACTGGTTTGACTTGCAAGCTTTGAAGAGAAAATATGAATAATCAATGTGTCCCAAAATGAAGTGGGTTCCCCCAAGCTGGAAAGCGCGCGCAAATTCTTGTTTATAGTGTCTATGATAGATCTCAGTGACTTATCAGAGTCACTAGGTTTTATTTCAAAATGTAATAAAGCATTAAGATGACTTTTTATCAATAAACGTTTATTGTCGTAGCGGTCGCACAGTAGCTCCCACGCCTTGCTATAATTTGCCTCCGTGACTTCGAGGTTACTTATGACGCGTGAAGCCTCACCTTCCAAATAGGAGTTAAGATAGCAGAACTTGATAGTAGTGGGAATACGCTTGTTCTGATGTACTAATGCACTATACAATTCCTTAAATTCCAACCAAGTTTCCCAACTGCCATGAAATTTAGCTATCTGTAAAGTTGGGGCCCGGAAGCCTATACCTGGTTGTTCATTGCAGCAATGCGAAGAGCCGCTGTGAACCTCAGCGTTAGGATCCTTGCCAGTTTGATCGTATTTATTTTGAAATTGTTGGGCGGTTGCAATCAAACTGGTAAATTCGAGTTCAATGGAGTCGCGCTCTTCGAGCTCATCTTCAATTTCAGAACAATTTAAAACCTCTATCTGACTTTGAATTTCATCGAAGACTCCTTGTAAACTTTCAATTCGACCTAGCTGTATATTTAATTTGGATATTTCTAGTTCATCTACAGATTTTAATTGTTGATGCAGATTTAAAAAATTCTTAAATTTAGTCAAACGGCCTTTAATTGAACTACGTTTTACAACAAGCTCTTTTAGTTTAGCGTCCGACATGATAGCACTGTAACCGTAAACAATAGACCACGAATAGGTAGATATGACTAACAAAAAATACACTATATGCTTTTAAGTTGTAAGTACCTACGTAATCAAATTAGATTAGATAGTAAAATGTTGAAAAATTGACTTTAATAATTCTTAAGACGCCTTATTGTGGTTTGCTTCTTACGCCGCACCGCACCACTAGCCTCTTAAACCGAAGCAAAATATCATCCAGCACGGCAGGCCGCCCGGGGCGCGCGTATAGTGGCGCGCGGCCGGTCGCCGAGCGCGAGAACAAAAGAACCGTGGCGGGCGGTGGCCGGTAGGTAGGTATCAAGTCGACAGTGCACTCCGTCTGAAATTGATAAAATCGAATTTGAGCGTAATTGTATACGCAACTAGCAAGTCAATAGTTAACCTAAGCAATTAGATTAGAAACAAATTGTATTTATTTAACTAGGTATAGACGGTGGGCTATACTGTGCTATTTATTTTGTTAAGAACGGTGAGTTTCGAAAATAAATGATATGAAATATGTATAGTCGTAGTTTATTTGAGTATGAATTTATCGATAATATATGTCGCAGTGCCCAAACAATAGATTTCAACTGCAGTTCCAATGCTTGGGGCAGCCCGCTTGCTTTTTATTACACTACGTAAGTACTAGGTAGGTAGGTCTAGGTACCTACTATAATAGTTAGTTTGTAATGAGTTTTCCGAAATGTTATCGAAATGAAAATATCTAGTAATAAGGCCTAACTAAGCTATCTACCTGTCTCCCTGTCTACCTGTCTATGCGATAGTCTGACGCGTCGGTGCTGGTTGTAGACCGACGTAATAATTAGGCGCCAGTAATTTCGCTGTTTTACTCGTATGACCTATTTTGAGTTGTCACTCCGCGCGCACAAGGTTTTGACTATACTTGAAACTAGGACCTTGGATAAATAGAAGGGAAAAAAGGTACACTTATCTGATCGGCTGGCGCGTCGGTGCTGTTGACCGGCGTTGTAATTCGGCGCCAGGTCAGTGTTTCTCTTCTGTGAATCTTGGTTCTCAGTGGTTCTCCCTCGCCGATTTGCTGGTGCGTCGGTGCTATCGTCGACCGGCGTACTAAGTAGGCACCAGACCGGCTGAAGGTCAAACTCTTCTCGCACTTAGAATATTTTGAAAATGGTCCGTGTCCATCGGTCGCCAATTTTCATGTGAATGAAAGAACTTGATGGAATTTGTACAACGCACTTTTATTCCAATAAAAATATTACAAGAAACTGTTTAAAATTCGAAATTTTTATTGTCCTTGACAATTGGAGTGCGCGCGGCGAAGGTCACGTTTGCAACTGTTTTTCGTTCGGCAACACATCGGAGGCGGGGGTAGGCGGACTTATCCCGCGTATAAGCAAATGCGTTTTGTGTCATCTTTGAGGCGCATACAGTATGAAACCAATTCAGATTTATTTCCAGAGATAGTAACCGTAAAAGACATGCTTGCATACTGAGGTCTTCTGGAAGATCCAGCTCATTTTATTCCATGACTGCACCAGAACTTTTTTAAGAAAGTTAAACACAGATGTCCACAATTGAAGGGATGATTGCCTTGTATGTTATCATTATTGTAGTACACTTTCGAACCTATATATTTAATAAACTCCTTCGGTGGTTTAAGATTTCCATAACTGTCAAAATATTCAATATAATCATTACATTTTGCATAGGCTACCCAATGAGAACCGGGGTCTTTAGAACTGTCTAAATTAATAACACCACATTCATTTTTAAAAGGTTGTTTAGGGAGCTTATCTCTCATAAAGACACCGCGAAAATATGGAATATCATTACCATACTTCCAAATGTCTAAATTAGTTAAAGCTCGGTTGGGTAGCCAATTTTTTAGTTTTTTTCTTTTGTTACGAAAATTCCAAATCCACTTTTATGAGGTTTAAGACGTAATCCATTTCCAATGCTAAGAGCTTCCATGTTTTCATTATGCCTCCTTAATTCAGCGAAACGCTTTATAGCCATCTTGTACTCATTAATGGTTTTAGCAATACCAGCTGCACCACCTGCTAAGGCGCCAGCAGCTGATAACCCCGCAAATATAGGAATCAAAGGTAATACTCCACCAGTTTTTGGTACTGGGATAATTCGAGGAAGTTTTATAGATGAATCATCGACTAAGTCTCTAGCAGCAGCCATAGCTAATTCTATTGCCATTTTCTTACATTTAGGCTTTAACTTTTGCATATGTTTTCTCGTTTTAGTAATAACGTTTTTTAATTTATTTTTAAAACCAGTTGTTAATTTTCTCTCAGTTTTTTTATTACGGTTACACTTTTGTAAGCCTGCTTCAGTTTTAACTTTTGCTGACATAGCTTTACTTACAAGATTAGCAGCGAACTTTTCACCTACACTAGCATCAGAAGCATTTACACGTTTTTTTGCCATTTTTAACAAAACTAAATCTGCTTTATGTCGATCCTTTAAGTTTGATGATTTATGATAGGCGATATCGTGCGCTTTACAATATTCGTCTAATTTATTTACGCCCTTATCCCCCCTTCTAATTCTTTTTATTAAATTTGTACCAGGTCCACAATAATTGTATCCTGGAAAGTGTAACTCAAAAGGTAAATTATTTGTAAGCCAATTAAGAAGACTACTCTCTCCAATACACATTACAAGACTGAACATTCATGAATCGAATATTCATTAAATATTATAATTGATTGATAGACCAAAAAAATATTTTTGTTTTATAATATATTTGACTTATCAATCCAGCTATTTTCAGCAGGAGACAGACCTAACCATTTTACTAAAACTTTGCTACCTTTCTTTCTTAGAACTTTTTCAACTAAATAAACGTTAGGATTTTTCGTCTTTTGAAGTTCTTGTGCATAAAATGCACCTAAAATAGGCTGTCTTCTGATTGTGTCTTCAATTAAATACGTTGTAGGATTTGTATTTTGTATTTTTCGGACTTTAAATATTTCTGTTGACCAGTTGGGAGTATATCCTTTTTCAAATGTCCCTTTATACTTGCTTATACGCACATAATCATTTACTTTAAACTTGCTTTTTGTATTTACCTTTTTCACTAGCTCAGCATATCTTTCTAATATACGCTTTCTATTAATATTATTAACGTTAGCCGGTATTTCAGCAATTGTTTTATGGTAAGTATGATTGTATTTATAAATAATATCTTTGAGAGTGTTATCTATCCAATTATAATTACCTTTCAAACTAAATTCTTTATACAATTTTGATTTCAATGTTCTGATAAATCTCTCTACAATTGAAGCTTTTTTAGTTGAGAACGTTGAATAATGGTTGATATTATAGGATTTCATAAGATGTTGAAATTTATTATTGTAAAATTCAGTTCCATTATCAGTTTGCAGATGTTTAGGGACTCGTTTTTTATTCAATAAAATCTTAAATGTGTTGCATACAACGTCTTTGTTTTTACTTTTTAGGGGAAATGCCCAAGCGTATTTCGAAAATGTGTCAATAATTGCTAATATATATTTAAAGTTTTTATTTTCTTTTGCAATTGACTGCATATCAACTAGGTCCGCTTGCCATAGATCATCTATATCTTTCATAATAACATTTCTACGTGGGAAGTTCACTCTAGCATTTTTATGAATTTCGTTGACCACATCAGCTTTACTCATATTTAAAATTGTTTTGTTGTGACTTTACTTAGACAATACTTAAATGTTCTTTTAAATTATTCAGCACTTAAAATATTATAACCACTTTAAGAACATTTAAGAATAAAATTTTAAAATATATGCAAACTAATACATAATATGATGATGATGTTCACGATGAATGAAACTCTGTAAAACTAAATGAGAAACTGATTAGAATTGTATTTATTCCTTTATTATGTTAGCTTCTTTCAACTCTTCAATTATTGATAAAATTTCATTATCGTGATTAGTATTGCCAGCATCTCTTGAAGCTACTAATAATTTTAATCTTTCAACCAGTTCATTAGGATCGTCCCAATATACCAAATCAGTGCTGGTTTTATATTTTTTAAGAGTTGGCAAGCTACCTCCAAGTTTTTCTTTATATGTATCAGTTAAAGTCTCAGAAAATAGTGGCTTGATTATTTTACAATATTTCACGCCTTTATCGCCTTTGATTTGACCTTTAGGATTGAAATCTCTCTTATGTGCATTCGTATCATTTAAGATATCCTTGTACACAAGTCTGTCTTTGCTTGTTATTGAACTTAAATCAGGTTTTTTTCGGAGTAAGAGTTCTTTAAGCCCAGGTGTTAAGGTGTAAGTTTTTTCACCAATCTTAATCAAAAATATATTATCGTTATTCGAATTATCAATTTTAGAAAATGTAACTACAGTGTTACCCATCAATAATGTTTTATTTTCTTTTCTTATTCCAAAAGGTATATTAAAACCATCATGGATATCGTAAATATCATCGCGCTCTAATGACATTTCTAAATTCTCCTTTGCTTTTTGAGATAATTCATCAGCATCATAAAAATCACTACTCTTAGCAGAGCTTGCACTACTTTCATTTGATTCAGTTGTTTCAAAATTTAGGTAAGGTTTACTGTCACTACATTTATTTACTACGAATTTTTCGGAATTAACTAAAGCGTTAAGTGGCTGTGTAACAGGTTTAAACATTTTATCTAGAGATAAATTAACTTCATGTTCCTGATTTTTCATTTGTTTTAATTTACCTTTTATGGAGTCGACAGACTTCATTAATTGTATTTTAATATTTTTTTCCATATTATTTCTCACACTGTATTAATTCAAGCAGAGTTACAATACAACTGATTTTATTTTATGCATCAAATTATTTTATAATTATTTAAAGATGAAAAAAACAATCAAAGTTTTTTCTGTATCTTCCCTTGTGTAATGAGGAATCTTTGTTAATGCAAACAAAATTATATGGCTTACACCAAACTGTATAACAAATATTTTTGAATTGATTCCATGACATGTCAGAACTAACGTGTTCTTCATAAATATGTTTCAAATTCACATCATCTTGTTTAAATATGATAAGAAAATTAGCATTATCACGTAGTAATTGCTTAGGAATTTTTGAATAGGTTTGAGATAAATAAAAGCAATCAATTTGTTTATGCCTACCCATAGAGAAATAATTTCGAATGTTCATTTGACTTTCACACGCAATGTCATCAAAAATAAATACAGAATTGTTTAAAGCTTCGCTCGGGGTATGATATTATCATTAAACTCATAAAACTTTATTTGTGGTATTCTTTTAATTACTTCTCGTAAAAATCGATATTTTGGCTGAAAACTAGTTTTTGAATAAAGGTAAAGGTTTTGAAATTTAAGACCATTTTCATGCAGCAACAAACTTACTACAACGTTTGTTTTTCCACAGTTGGATGGACCACATATTATGCAACGAATTGTATTAGGTAATAGAACACTATGTCTGATCTCATTAGGAGTGTCGTTAATATTAATATTGCTAATATTTAGTGATATGGGTTGTTTTATCAACTTCATCTTGACAAGTAATTGAATATCTGTGTTACAAATCCTTATATAAATAATTATTATATAAACAGCATTCCAAAGTTGACATGAAATAAAAGTCTTACATAGCGTCTTATATTTTATTCGAAAATTTCAGTACATAATAATATAACTAAATCATACATCACAAATGATTAATTTAATTATGAATAGCTACAATGGTGCTAATTAGCATTTAAATAAGATTAACTTTATATAATAATGCTAGCTAAAGTTATTTAATACATTGCTTCACAATATCCCCAAGGTAATGTATGGATTTGATCCGTAAGTATTTGAACTTTATCATCATTTCTATTAAATACTTGTTTTTTAACTTGCTTTGAGTACAATACATGCTTGATAGATTTTATAATGTTCATTTTAAACGATTGATTTTTATCTAACAATAATGAGTCATTGTAATGACTTAGTTTTAAATGCTTAGTTACATGCTTACACATACCTTTCGCTTTTGTTATCTGTGTCGTCAAACTGTTTATGCAATACAATTTAGCTCTTAAACCTATGAATTCAGTAATTAAATCCCCCCCCATTTCATCTTTAAATAAACCAGGAATTTTTGAATTTTTTCTCGGTATGTTAAACTGATTATCTATTGGGAAATTACTTGTATCAAATAGTGTTATATTGTTGTATATATCTTGATAAACATCATCTGAATGAATATAGTAAAGTAAGCTGTCGGTATCAGTATAGCATAATTCGACTTTGTTTCCATATATATTTTTTATGAAATCATAATGAAACTGATATAGGTGTTGTTTAGCATACTCTAAAACCGTAAATCCTATGTAAATTGGTCGGTCCAACACTACTTTTTCACGATTTAATTGTATAGCTACAAAATCTTCTGCAAATACTGATACACTTTTAAAGTTTGGTTTTGAAATCAACTTTTGCGCACTAAGTTTTTTATTAGTGAAGTTTTTCTTATCATCCCATTCTGTTACTAGTTTTATATCCACCTGTTTCCTTTTATTTTCTATAGTTTTACCAAATATTGCATTATTGAGAAGTTTAAAAAAATCTTTTTCGAAAGATGTTTTAGAAGCTTTCCGTAAATTTGTGTTGAGGTCAATATACTTCTTCAAAAAGTTATCTTGTTTGAATGTAAGTATTCGGTGAATTTTTCAGAACTAGACCGTTTTTAATGCATTGTTTTAAATGCACATAATGAATGATATAATTTGATTTATCATATAGATTAGCAATCAGCTTAGCTGATTTTCCCCCTGGAGGCACAATTTTTTCTGCAGCAAATGGTAAATCTTTATGTTGATCATGAATACAATCAGGGTAAATTAAATCTACTTCTAAAATAAAACCATACAAGTCGTCATCGGATGTATGCAATAAATTAAAGTTATTAATTTCATGCTGATTTAGAAATCTAAAATCTGACATAGGAAACATCTTAGTCATAGCGAATCCGTAAAGATTATTGCAATCTAAATATATTAAATAGGTTGAGGGCCTAGAATTATCATAATTAGGTAAATATTTATTATTTGCTTTAGCATGACGGAGAGAGCATTGTGCTAAGCCTCCACGAATACCTTTTTCAATAAAAGTATAAATTTCTAAGTTACTAATGAGTTCTAATTCAACATTAGTGTAAAGAAGCATAGCGTCCCAACTCAAACTAGGTGAAGTCACATAATGTGCAGGATCTAATTTATAAAAATTTAAACTTGTTTCTCTAAACTTTTCAAATATATCACAAAGTAAAAATACATCACATTTTAAATATAAATCACTGTACTCTCCAAGAGTTTCAATGTCAAATTTATTCCAAATATCTTGAGCATGAGCATACTCATCATCTGTTAGAGATTCAAAAGTCATGCTGTTGTAAAAACTGGTTTTTGGAGGCAGTTGATTGTCATCGAATTTTGACCAGTCATCCATATAGTCATATGGGTAAATACCTTTCTTTCGTAATAAATCAAATTTACTTTCATCTGGAAACTCTTGCGACAAATTCACAAAGTCTTTTTTTGTTAAGCTTTTACTTAAAGAATCCAGGCTTGAGCTAAGAAAATGAAAAGAATCGATAAATTTAATTTGAATGGGATGTGTACCTTTTTTTGTCTCAATAAATTTCGTTATTGTGAGATATTTTTCTTTAGTTTTTGGTATTATTTGAATAGATCCTTTATATTTAGCTAACTCTCTAATAAATATATGCGAATCATAACCACTTAGATTATGAAATACCACTGGTATGAATGGACACACTTTGTACATCAAATTACAGTGAGAGTGCGCTGCACCTCTATATTCGGAAGTAATATGATCATGGTCACGAACTTTATCTCCAGATAATAATTTATTACATATATGACAGGTAGTTGCATTTCGATATTCTAGTTTCTGATTATAAGTTAAGGGATTCATAGGTAAATGTGTGGATAAAACTTTGTTTATTCGCTTCACATCCTTTACCAAGTATTTAACAAAGACTTCAACACAATCTATACCTCTGTAAGTGACGAATTTGTTGAGTTTCTTGTCATGAGAACAACATATGTAATATGCAAAACTTGATGGTTGGTGTATTTTTAATGTAGTAGTATTTTTAGAACAATTTTCATTACAATTCAATAGCAAACTCTCGAAATCAGCATAAATAATAAAATTAATTTTTTGTTTCCTTTCATAATGTTTAAATTTAAGTATAGTATGTTTTTCTGGAAGTATTGTCAATATCTTGGAACAAACGTGAGTATCATATTTATTTTCATTCGTAAAAAATTGTAAACAAGAGTCACATAAGAAAGTTTTACCATTATGATGAGTAATCTGACGTCGCACTAATCGTTTCAGATCTTTAATTAAACAGTAATGCCCTTTACCATTTCGTTCAATGTATAATAAATTTATATGATTTTCTTTTTTCTTTTTTGTCATGTATAGAGGTCCTGTAATAACACATTTGCTGTCTAAACCATATATGGTAATACTTATTGAGGGATTTATCAGTTCAAAAAGTTTGATATCATTATGTGAAGGAGGTAATGACATTCCCTTAATATTAAGAACTTCACTATAATGAGGATAAGATGTAGTTCTGCACACATTATTTTTACAAGGAAATAGTGCGGCAACAACGCTCCATAAGAAACAGCACTCATCATCATTACGTATATTTATACAACTTTTAGTATTTTGAATTACTGAAGGCAATTTTATGTACGACCCGCCTCTCAAAGGACAATATTTGCCTATATTTATCTCAATATGACTAAGTGAAAGATATGTCCAACCTGACTGTACATGTTGAAATTCAGACATTTTCCGCATCAAGATATGTATTTTGTTAGAAAAGAACTCATATATATCAGTGTTTTTATAGATAATATCATACTTCGTGTTAAAAGATTTTAGTTCTAATTATTGGTTGTGATCTGAGTTTAGCAGAAGAAATTTAGCAAAAATCTCAAAGTTTACCTTTATACATTTATGTGTTTTCAATACCATCGTTAATAATTTTTCAATATCTGGATGGATAGAATTCAGGATCGCCTCAGGGGTGAGGTGCTCGTCATCCTGACCCGTACATGTCTGACTACTACAGCTCGGGATCGCCTTAGGGTTGAGGTACTCGTCATCCCGACCTGTACATGTCTGACTACTACAGCTCGGGATCGCCTCAGGATTGAGGTACTCGTCATCCCGAACTGTACATGTCTGACTACTATAGCTCGGGATCGCCTCAGGATTGAGGTACTCGTCATCCCGAGCTGTACATGTCTGACTACTACGGGTTAGGATCGCCTCAGGAGTAAGGTGCTCGTCATCCTGACCTTTACATGTCTGAATATTACTCTGGATCGCCTCACGAGTGAGGTGCTCGTCATCCTGAGCTAAGTTCAGACGAAAAGTTACGATTCTATTTTTAAACGCTGTGGCAATAATAAAAACATTTTTAAACATAGTTCTAATTAAACTATTTGTCTTGTGTATATTAGTTCTCTTATGGTATGCGTACTGATTTCGTGGTACCTTCGTTTGACATTTGGTGCAAATCATAATTTTATGAAATGGTCTTGTTGACGCAGTACTGTGAGCGCTGGAGTTTGCAACTGTGAAATAAGTTATATAGTATAGTACTTCATAATATTTTATTTTATGATTGATCGCAACACTAATAAAATATTATGTAGAGTATATGACTGTAAACCTAATAATAATAATAAGAATTAATAAGTGTAGCCGGACAGTTTTTAAAATCATAATCAACAGCATTCATTAATGATTTTAGACGGTGTCATATGCCCGTGTACACATCGGTTTTAGTTTAAATTGTAACAATTGAATGGTGCTATCTAAACTGACCTACAAAAGTAAGTATCACACTTTTCAAATTAATTTTTAAAAGTGTGATACTTACTTTTGCAGGCCAGTGTATTTACTGATGGTATTTCTTTTATTTCCGAGCATTGATATAATTTCACCTCAACGTAATACGACCCCTGCTTCGTTTCACTAATTTTTCGAGAGAATCCTTTTACTGCATATTTTTATTTTATGATTGATCACAACACTTATAAAATATTATGTAGAGTATATGACTGCAAACCTAATAATAAGAATTTATAAGTGTAGCCGGACAGTTTTTAAAATCATGTTCAACAGCATTCATTAACGGTTTTAAATGGCGCCATATGTCCGTGTCTACATCGGTTTTAGTTTTAATTGTAACGATTGAATGGCGCCATCTATTTACTGGTGGTATTTCTTGAATTTCAGAGCACTGATACAATTTCACCTCAACGTAATAAGGCCCCTGCTTCGTTTCACTAATTTTTCGAGAATATCCTTTATCTATTCGTTTAGTGAAGTACGAATGAAGAGGCGATATTGTTTTACCGGTTGAGGTGGATGGCTGCGCAGAAGAATCCTCTTCATCGCTATCACTGCAGCTGCCGAACAGGTCATGTGTTGTTAATTTATTTCGAGCAATGGGTACCGGCGCTATTTTCGGCTTCTTTGACCCGCGTGACTTCGAACTACAGCTACTTTTTGAACGCTTATTAATTGACTTCTCAGGTCGGGGCGGAGGAATCGCCTCCGACTTCTGTTGCTGTGGTTGTTGCATCTCAATATCAGACTCTTCCTCCGACGCGAACAATTGAGGCAGGGAAGTGGACTTGGACCTGAAACAATATTATATTTTGAACATAAGCTGAATAAATAAACGAAAACATTGTTCAGGTATGCTCCTAAAAGCACAATTTGCTAATGCATACCTACTAATGCAAATGTATAATATTACTGCTTACTTATTTCTACTATTTTTCAGTTAAATTTAAATAATTAAAATTAAAAGAAAGTGATTTACTTTAATCATCTAAAGTGAATTTTTGATTAATCGCTATCGAGCAACAAGTAAATAATTTAAAAATTAAAAACACGACTACCCTGTCGTAAAAAGACCTCTTCCAAAAAAAATATAAGAAGTATGTTACTCGGAATGGTGTAAGGACTCTAACGATACCCCATATATCCAAATCTGTTCAGCCGTTCCGAAGTTATGGTGGAACAAAGAAACATCATATACATACATACGTACATGGACCCTAAAAACATTACACTCCTTATTTTCGGTAGTCGTGTAAAAATAGTTCTCGTCTCAGAATGACTATATCCCCACAAACCTTGCTAAGGGCAAACTGGTAGACTTACATATTTTACTATGTCAGATAATATGTAATTTTCCTCACAATATTTTTCTTCAACACTAAACAAGTAATATTTTATTTCAAACGAGAGGTAGCTCAGGATTCGAACCCAATCTTACTTAAAGCAAATACCGTTCAATCAATCAGCATAAACAATGGCCTTTGAATTTATGATACACTGAAGGAACTCATAATCATCAAAATGAAATACAAATAAAAATATTTAATTAATTATTATTTACTTACATTTTGAAGATTTTGAAGCGCTGGTAGTGTACTGTAGTGATTCTTCACCTCACTGGGAGCGAATTGTGAATTAGACCGATCTCCACGGGTGTTATATACCCCGAAATCCAGACTGTGAACCTTCAAATCTTTAAGTTCCCACGAATGAAAATGCTTATAATGCAAACCAAGAAAATCTTTTACACTTCCAAACAAAAATTAGCAATTGTTACTTTTTACCAAACATGTCTTATAATCATACTACCTAAATTCTCAGACTTCACTTGTAAATAAATGTATGTCCAATGTTTATTGTCTTATAATCTTACTACAAAACAAAATTTCATATTCAGAACACACAGACAAAATAATTGATACTGTTTTCAATATATAATTATACAGATTTACCTGCAGATTCGAAGATCGTGGAACTCTTGTCAGCATTTTATTCGAATACGTAAACACTCATTAGGATGAGGCTACACTGTTGCTCATGTTTTAAATAAATCATATTAAAAGAAGTTTTTTCTGAACAGTGTGTAACAGACCTTTAAATCTGGCACCACATACATATTAATTCCTATGGGTTTGCTTATATTTTTGTTATAATTTTTTAATGTTAGTTTATTATTCATTAAAAGACAATATTTTAAACGAACAAACAAACATACTCTTCGATTTTTACTCTATATTTACTATTATGACATTACTATTTAACTTAGTAAACATTTTTTGTAAGGAAACTGGTGCTATATAAGGATCGATTTTTTTAGCCCGTTTACTTACATTCTTCATTTCTTCGGGTAAAGTTCTGTTAAACTAGGTACAATGTCTACAAACTCTGTAAGTATATACATAATTATTGTACATAATATAGATAATTAATAACATTACTTAATAATATTAATTATTTTTATTTTTCAGATACCAAACCTACCTTAATGATAGATCCTGATATGATCGATAACGTTACTGGTTATTTGAATAATGAAGACCACAGAATGAATAACGAGGATGGAAACAAGAAGTTGCTAAGTTTTTACAAAACTGTCTCTACAGGTTCAAAAGTGATTCGGATTGAAGTCTATGACGCGAAACAATTCAAAAACATTGAAAGCTCCTCGTGTAATTGCAACGCTGAAATATGCTTTCAGCATATTGTGAAGGACGTTAACACGGATAGTATCTACTCGCGAGTGAAAGATATGTTACATTATTTTGATCATACTTTTTACATGTCATTGTAAAATATTATTAGTTTATAGCGAAGTTCATTATTACAATTCAAAATAAAACATTGTATCGTTAAAATTATTCTTTTAATTACTTTCCAATCAATATGTGTTTTTAATTTGTATGAGGAAGGTACGTTTGCATAAACTTGCTGATAAATGTAAACATGTATGATGTGACAATAACCAGCAGCTGCACCTTTAGTCATACTCGTGAGAGTTGTATTGCGAAGCATGAATTGATAAAGACGATTGATGAATATTTGAATGCTTAAAACAAATAGAAAAATGGAAAACTGGATGCATGAAGTAAGTATGAATTGATATTTAAGACTGATGAATGTTTGAATGATCGAAACAAGTGGGAAAATGGGTAAGCTGGATTCTTTTGATCCAGTTTACCCATTTTTCCTCTACTGTCGACAGATGCACTTTTTCTTGTATGAAGAAGGTTTACTTAAAATGTTCAGATGAACATACAACGAAATAAAAGTCATCATGAGATTAGCTTCATGCATGAATAATGCATGAAGCACGTCATAATAATTTTGCACTGTTATCCGATTTACGCATGTGATGCATGAAAAATTTCAGCACAATCGGTAACCATGGAAGTGGATCTTTAATTTGCAAGATTTCATCACAGACAAACAAACAAATAAATAAACATCGGGACAGGTGAAACTAAATAAAAGCTTGTAATAAAAATTGAAATCTTACCAGAGGTTGATAACTTCTGGGTCCTCGTGGTACACGTAGATGTGCCGCGTGGACCCGTCCTTCATAAAGGTCAGTTGCATGGAGTTCATGTGCCCCATCTTGGCGGGGGCGAACGAAACATTCAGCTCCGACAGCTTCAGAATACCCTTGGGCTCCTTATTTTCCTTAACGTGGTACCTAGCAAGGAGGATAATTATATTTATCAACCGGGAATTTCCCTTTAGCAAACTCCTGCTTAACTCGAAAAATAATTAAGTAATGAGGAAAGTTTAACTTCCTTATGCTAGTTTGACTTATTTAGAAAGTTTTTAGACTAAAGTCTATTCAATCTCGAGCGATACCAGACGTAAACAAACCGACTGCCAGGTCATTCGCTTAAGCAGGGTTGCACAACCTTTTTTAACGTATACTAATTTTTCAAATTTAAAATAAATTTATGTTTTGACAATAATATCGTATTGTTTGAATTTTTTTTAATGATATCTTGAAACTAGATTTAACATAAGTGAAAGTTTCGTGTTACGCGCCACTTCAGTGCCTCACTAGAAGCACGCTGAGTGGCACGTCAGGTCATGCAGCGCCACGCCATCCACGCGAATGGACGCTATTCTATACAATCGCTTCGAATGTTGAGACAAGTGACACGTCAATATCACGCGTCAATTAAAATATTTATTCTAGGTTTATGATTAGGGGAACAAAATAAAATATAAAATATTATCCAAATGTTTACGATAACCCCCATGACATGCTTTGACCTTGAAAGCGAAAGTCGTGAGCGGTGCGGCAGATAGCAAACAAACAAGATAGAAAGAGATAGTCATATTTTGTTTGTTCCGTCGTCGCTACTACTCGGCTTTTGTTTACGTCTGGAATCGCGTTTCGTTGAAAAGACTTTAGGTATAAAGGCGTTGGTAGATTTTCATTTTTTAAACCGAAAAAGCCTTAGTCTTAACTTGTTTTTAGACGCAAAAGTACTAATGTTAGTTATTTGTAATTAATTCCACATTAGTCATGGGCAAAGGTGTGTAAGTATTCTGAAAAACAGGCAAAATATTTTTTTTATAGTCGACTCAAATCCATAAACCTTGTACTTATTTAAGCCTCATTATGATTACGATTTTCTTTGTATCTAAGTTGGTTAATTACTTTAAATCTAAAAAAATTACAACAAAAAGCCTACTTAATTAATTATATTGAAAGGTTTTTTTAAAAAGAAAAATCAATCTGGACCGAAAATTAGAGTGAATTTCCATTACTAGCTCACCCACCCCAGCTTCGCCCGATTCCCATCCAATGGGAATAAAAACTTTTTCCTTATCCCTTGTCTACATATCATAGACGGTAGGTGTCATGCCTAGTATTTCGGCTTTCTTTGACCAAGGGTTTCAAACTAGGGAATAGTGAGACAGTGAGTGAACGAATGAATGAGTCATTACTTCAACACCGGTTCGGTCACATTGTCATATTTAGATAATAAACATGGGTTATCGCTTCTAATAATAATTATGAAAATTATTTAAAAGAAAGAAGAAAGAAAGAATAAAATGACTTTAATTTGGTCATAACTCACAATCAAATAAAACTACTAATTATCTTTGCAAATTATATTTTTTTGAGAATTCCAAAAGCTTTGCATTCCCATACGGCTCTAGATGCATAACTACTCGTATTAACTAATACGCATATTTTGATTCCAGTCCATCGATGGAATTTGTTGGATTTGGATGAATCTATGATTATAATATGTGAGTGAATGATTATCATGCTAAAGCATTGTTTATGGTAATTGATAATTAATAGGCACCGCATTAATCTCATCATACAGGTGCGCGATATTTTGATCGCTTCGTATACATCAAATAGCAAATAGTCGATTTGTCTGTCGGATATTTAAGTCCTGTGAACTACGATGTCTCCATTCATTCAAAATAGCAAATCATTTATAATTCGTCAAAATACCAACTCATTTGTAATTCGTGCATATTTCGATCATGCTGTGGTGTTATTCGGATTCATATAGTAATAATCTATGCTCCTGGCCATATTTGGTTCGGAAACACTTTTTTAAAGCGAAATAATAATCAATTTTGATCAAAAATATTATAACTTTGGTCGAGTTCCGTAATACCAAAATTTATGAATGAAATCTTGTAACTTTCTTTATTAACTGGTGTTTTTCTTTAGCTGAACAATAAAAACTGCTCCTGAGCGAATGTGACGTGAGAAAGTGTTGTTTTTATTACAAAACAAATAAGCAGAAAACATGTCCTCTTTGACTTAAAAATAAGCAAAACTAAATTCGTTTACAATTTCGTTTAACAAAAGTATTTCGGAACCAGATATGGCCAGGAGCATAGATTTTTACTATATGGACCCGAATAGCACCACAACATGATCGAAATTTTCACGAATTACAAATGATTTTGGTATTACGAATGTATGAGAGACATCGTGGGTAAGCGGACTCTTAATTCGATCGAATCGGATTTTCGCACATGTTTGATCGAGATACATAATGATTAGTAAGTCACACTTTATCACAGAAGCCGACATAAATTTATCACTTTAACATAATGAAGCATGTTTAGCATATTTTATATCTACTATGTTACTCGAACCTAAAATTTTTAACTTTCAATAGTAATAGCACAGTAATAGTGGTAACTTTTATCTCATGCAATACTATTCAATTCAATATGTAACATGTTCATTGTTAATAATATCGGATGATGTAAACTCGCCGGCATATTTAGCGGAACATAAAAAAAAGGTTTGATATCAGTATCATATAAAGTTGCTGGCTGGTTTATACGTTATTTAATTTAAAAAGAAATATTTTCAAATTAAGAAAACAACTGAACATCACATTTTATGCAATTGTTTTAATTTTATTCAAATACACCTTATCTGGAGCGAACTTCGAGTATTTCTTCCTTCTGAGTTTGATTTAAAATTTCATTGAAATACTGTTTTTTGTTAGTTTTTTTTTAATCGCGTATCTTTCTGGAGTTGATGACTGAATTATGCCTGACTTAGCCCCAACGGAGATTGCCAGGGCACTCGAAATGCGAAGAAATGGTCAAACCTACAGAGTGATATCCAGAGATCTTCGTCGACCAGTTTCAACGATCCATCGCAGTATCCAACGGTTCAGGGAGACCGGTACTTATGTGAGAAGAGCAGGACAAGGCAGAAAAAGACGCACTTCGAGTAGGAATGATCGTTTCATTCGGCTTCGTGTACGTAGGAACCCCCGTTTGACGGCCGTCCAAGCCCGACATGAGTTAGAAGCAGTGCGGGGTGTAACCGTAAGTGAGCGTACGGTACGAAGAAGGCTCGAAGAAGCTGGTTTGGGTTCATTTGTGCCCGCCAAGGCTCCAAGGCTCGAGGTAAATCATCGTAGAAACAGGTTAACTTTTGCTCAGGAACATCGACTTTGGAACGCGGACCAATGGAGTAAGGTATTGTTTAGTGATGAGTGCAGAATTCTCTTAAATCAAATTGACGGCAGGCAAAGAATATACAGACGCAAAGGAGAACGATACATTCAGACAAATTTTGAAACTACAGTTGCATACGGTGGTGGATCAATAATGGTTTGGGCGGGCATTTGTTTGGGAGCTCGCACAGACTTGGTAGTGATTGAAAGAGGGAGTCTGACTGTAGACCGCTATATCAGAGAAATTTTAGAAGAAAATGTCGTACCGTTTGCCCCATATATCGGTGACGATTTTGTTTTTATGCAGGATAATGCTCTGCCGCATACCGCTCGGGTAACCCAAGCTTATCTTAATGATATGAATATCACTGTTATGGAGTGGCCGGCGAGATCACCGGATATGAACCCAATAGAGCACGTTTGGGACTTGCTGAAAAGAAAAGTTAAGTCCAGAATTCCAGCTCCTGCCAACGTGGGAGAACTGCGAATCGCCGTAGTTGAGGAATGGCGGAGACTATCCCAGGAGACCATCGATAACATCATTCTCAGTATGCCTAGACGGGTAGAAACTTTAATAAGAGCACGTGGAGGAAATACGCGATATTAATCACCATTTTTCTAATTTAATTAATTGTAATTTTAATATTAAATTTCACTTTTCCAGGTTACATGAAAAGTTCAAAAATGTACCATTTTTCACAAATAGCCTTTACTCGCAAAATCTGTTCTTAATGTGATCTCATTTTAAGTAAAAACAAATGAAACTTTAAATAACAAAAGAAGTGTAGTAAGTAGATTTTAAAATAAAATCATATTTTTTTAATTATGGACCTTTTTTTATGTTCCGCTAAATATGCCGGCGAGTTTATAATGATATACATATAAAGCGCTGAGTATATCGGAAAATATTAATAAAACTTAAGGTTAATTAAGCTAGTCTGCTAGTAAAATTCAATTTTTATTTGGTGTTTCGAAATTTCTAAGCTAATAAGGGTTATAGTAGTAAAATTGCAGGAATGGCAGTATGATCTTTTCACGTCAATATCAAAATCTTTTAGTTTAGGCAAATTTTTATTACTCTATGGTTTAGGTTTCTTTTTAAAGAAGTTCTAATATAGTTCGAGTATCGATTTTGTGACTTAAAGATAATAACTAATTTCCGTTACCGTGCTCAAGATTGTGTAAGAAAAACGTATTCATAGTTATCGTAATAGTTTACAAATGAAGCGCTCATTGGTTCCCTGATTTGCGTCAGCCAATCGGGGGGCAGAATTTGCTAACGATTACGATGATTCATACGTTTTTCAGAGCCCCCTGATTGCGTAAGAAAAACGTATTCATCGTTATCATAAACGCTAGCAAATTCTGCGCCGCGATTGGCTGACGCAAATCAGGAACCCAATCAGCAGGCAGAATTCGATAGCGATTACGATAACGATGAATACGTTTTTCTTACGCAATCAGGGGGCCGTTTTTCATTCAATCAGACGCAGTCACTTTCAACCTAAGATTTTTGTATAAACATGTGAAGACAATATCTATTGGCATTTCCGAATTATAATTGACTTAAGCCTAATAAGTATGTGTTATTAACTTGTAAACTGCGAAAAAACAAACAAAATTTGAATCCGGCTCGCAGACCGCGTTCAACCTTAAAAGATTAGGTGGACCGTAATTATTTCGATCGAATTTTCTATAAGCTTAATATTTAATATTAGATATAAGATAATAGATAATATTACTTATACAAATCTGGGTTCAGCCCTTTATTGTCTAAGAAAAACGTATTCATTGTTATCGTTTACTAATTCTGCCCGCTGATTGGTTCCCTGATTTATTTCGGCCAATCGGAGGCCAGAATTTGATAACGATTACGATTATGATGAATACGCTGTTTCTCACACAATCTAGGGGCTGGTTTTTAAATAGTGCTCACTGTTTGTGCTTAAATCGTTATATTCTCGCATCTTACCTCAAACGACCCAAGTTTTTGAGTCGGAGACGTTCGAAAATCCGACCGACACAACCAGACGCGCGGCCGCAGCCGTCAGTAGCGCGGTGATACCTAAGGACCAGTCCGGATTAAGAGAAACTAACAATTCATATTTACCAAACTATACAATATAGATGTTATTCTTTACGTGTTCAATAGACATACACAGGACCCGGTGAAACGCGCGAAAAAATGTCGCCAGTTTACTGGTGTCAAAAATGTCAGTTTTGACACCAACGATGTCAGTAATAAACCGACCCCAGTATTGTCTATAGACCGCGGTCCACGCCACAGGCTTGTTACTAGTCTTTATTAGTACTTGTTATTAGTACTTGTTATTAGTCCGCAAGCGCATTGAAAACGTTGTTTCCGCTCACCCACCGACGTATTCGTATAAGAGTGAGAAATCAATGTGACAAATAAAATTGCACCCTCTTGTCTTCAACTGACTTTTACTGAAAAGTAATAGTTAAATATGGCGGTCTGATCCTTATGTCTTCCGTGATAAAGGTCAGTAACTTTTACTTTTCAGTAAAAGTTAGTTGAAGAAACCTAATTTTTTCTTTACCTTGTTGACATGTAAAATAAAGATATCAATATTTTCCTTTCCTTGTTGAGATGTAAAATGAAGATATCAATATGACTCTTATTTCATTTTGAAGGTTTAATTTTAGACTTTTTCGCAAGTTTTTATATGCGCTCCGAATTTCGGTCGGTTTTTTCGTGCCTTCTGAACGCGGCTTTACGCAGCGTTACGCGCAATAACGGCGCATTTTCCTGTTTATTGAAACTTTATGGGGATAATAAACTTTAATGCACAATAATTATCCAAACAAAATGTTGTTTCTGCAAAATTATTCTTATCCTGTTTGTTTATGGTTTTATATACATAGCGATACTAATTCCATTTATAGGCGCTTCTTTTCTATCTATTCATATTTCTATCATAGAGTAATATTTAGTAAGTTAAAGTTTAATTATCTTTGTTTCTATGTAAACTATACATAGAAGTACGTCGAGCTACTTTTGAAAATCTACATACCTATTGGCCTATTGGTAGTAAAAGCGGGAGGGAAATTGTTTATTCATCTTTAATAGATTCACTTCAAAGAACGAAAATACATTCGATTCAATTCGATTATATGATTTACACACTGAACTAGATCGCTGGATCACAGACTGTTAACGTAAAAACAACACTTGTGTTTTGCCATTTTAGCGCTGATTGTTGCGTAGCATGGCGTCCACAGAGCTAAAATAAAATGACCAATATACTCTATGAAAATGACATTCAAAACGACGGTCACTAGCCACAAAAGTCAATTTAGTACCGTGGACATTCGAGGGGGCGCCTTCAAATCGGCACAAAAAATGTACTGTCAATTGTATAGAATGTTTGATCCATAAGATAGAGATTACAATGTATTAACAATATTTAATCAAAACTGATAAAATAAATGCAAAAAAAATGTGCGATTTTATTTAATTCTCCAAACCCGTGCTGGGAGGTTATTGTCTTTTGGTTTACGCGTGTTCATAAAAACCTTTATAAAAAAAGTTTGGCTCGTTCGATTTGGCCTTGCTATGAGTCAATACTACGCATCAATAAATTAAAAACAGGTAAATACATAATTGGATTGAAATAATTGACATTTGTACAAATAGGTAATTTTACATAATCAAACAATATAACTCACCAAATACACTAATTTTTAATTATTTCACATTGCAAGTTAAAACTAATGATAGTTCAAGTGTCTACATAATATAATTATAATATTTGAAATTTCTTGCGCACCTTGATAATATGGTATGAATAATTTATGAGCTAAAATAATCTTATGTTTTTGATGAATTATTAAATTTATAAAACTAAATTCGGAAATATAAAATATACTTAAGAATTTTAGACGAAAATGGAAATTTTAAGGTTATTTTCACATTTATTTAATTTAATGGGGGTGAGGCCTTCCAGGAGATGTAATTTATTCGTATTATTTATAACTGTTAATAAATATTCGTAGCATTGAAGTATTTTCTACTTGAAATATGTAGTGCTAAGCTACGAATCAAAGACATAATACGTAATAGGATACTTACATATTCGTAGCAACGAATCTTTTCAGCTAGCTAATATGTAGAGCTACATGTAGCAGTAAATACTACAGCTACATATTCGTAGCGAAATGACGACATCGAACACACTCGTAGGATGATACATATTCGTAGCAACGAAACTTTCCAGCTAGGAATATGTAGAGCTACGCTACGAATTGACGACACCGAACATAGGATGATACATATCCGTAGCAACAATTTTTTTCAGCTAGGAATATGTAGAGCTTTTATTGCTTCCACATCTAGGGCATTTGTAGCGATAAGATGTCCTTGTACATGTCCTTTTATGTTTGTGTGTTTTATATTGTAATATTCATTGTGCAAAATAAATAAATAAATAGAGCTACGCTATGAATTGGCGACATCGAACATAGGATGATACATATTCGTAGCAACGAATCTTTTCAGCTAGGAATATGAAGAGCTACGCTACGAATTGACGACATCGAAAATAGGATGATACATATTCGTAGCAACGAAGCTTTTCAGCTAGGAATATAGATATAGAGCTACGCTACAAATTGAAGACATATGGGCGAGTCCTTTCCACAAAAAAATGTAGAAAAATGCTGTGAATTAAAATGATACTGTTATAGAAGTTATAGACCCGCAATTCGATTGAACAAAGGTATGTATCGAAAACTTATTTGGTGGGTTTTATATTTATTTCGTTGTAGGCTGCGTGGTGGCCTACCACGCAGCCTACAACGAAGTACGTACGAACTATAAGGTTTACTAAAATGTCATTCAATGGCAAAATCGCAAAATCATTTTTCACGTTATTGCGTTCTTGTATAGATATACTTAAGTATGGTGTAAAGCGTAAATTATGTAGCTTCACATTTATAACAATGCTTGGCTTGCGTAGGCTCGGCGTAGGCAGTGACGTAGTTAGAAGTTGGCTCTAGCATTTACTACTTTCACATATAAATACACGCCGGAGCGTATGAGTAATGTTTGTAGCGTTTTATGGGAATCTACGTAATACAATATATTAGTAATACTGTGTAGTTTACAGCAATTTTGCACACGTCGTCTTTAACAATCTGACGTTATTGACTTTTTTACAAGCGATTATAATTAAATTCCCTTTTGGTTTTTCGACTACGTAATACGGTTGTTTGACTCTCTCAACTCCATTTTAGAGCCTAGAGTTGTAGGGCACAGATAAGAGTATCTTATCTCAGGAAATAAAGGGTTTAGGCCCAAGTGTTCGCGAATTTCAAACTTTATTTAGTTTTTTGCATATGTTAGGCTAACATTAAATATCTTAGGTTTATATGGCAATGAGTTTTGCAAACATAACGGCCTTATATTCGTTAGAGTAAACCTCGAAAGAAGGTATACAATAACATGTTATTTTTTTATCGAAATCTTAAGTTATAACCTACTTATCGAGTTACACGTACAACGTCGTTACAGGATAAGCCTTATTCGATTACTTTATCGGCGTCATGAAGTTAAACTGAAATTGAATCGCAAACCGGTATTTTAATTTATTTACCAAAAAATATTTCATTGAGTCGTTATTACTCGTTTCGTATCAAACCAGTTTAAAATTTTAAACACCATTTATTATGTTTGTTTAATTTCTAGGAGTGACATTACTTCACATAGGTACCTAGTACCACAGTTTAATAGTACTAGCCTATACATCGGTAATGAAATGAAATGAATGAAATTTTTTTTCCTACCTACCTGTAACGTAGATAAAAATCTTTTATCTACGCTCATTGCTTAAAGTTCGAATTATGAAATCAAAATATGTCACATATTGACCTACTTTATTCACAGACTTCTATAATTATTAAAAAGTTATTCAATATAACATCGTGTAACGTGGTATTTTTCGGGATAAAAAGTAGCCTATGTCCTTTCCCAAGCTTTAGTCTATCTATGTTCCAAATTTCATCAAGATTGATTCAGTGGTTTAGACGTGAAATCATAACAGACAGACAGACAGATACTTTCGCATTAATGATTTTAGTAGGGAAGTAGGGATAGGGATTAACGTCAAAAAATTCTTTAAAAATATTTAAAAGCGAAAATCGGCCCAGCAAACTTATGCTCGTTTTCACCAACATTTTATAAGGGACACCTAAGCCCTTAGGTGACTATTTTATCGACTTAGGACGGTAAGTGAAAAGGGGCATTACTCACCATCGCAAAAAACTTTACGTTCATTCGTAAAAAATAACAAATCAGCATTGCGTAGGACGTACGTATGCAAATATTTGCGAAAGTCTTTTGACGTAGTAGGCGTGGAAGATTTCGTAGGAGATTCTACGTCACACTACCTACCACATGGCCACTTGCATTAGGTACAACATAGGTTCTTACTCCATACAAGCGAAAAGTGAACGCCCTTGGAGCTTCATCCGATTATGCACCTTAACACCATCACGTAACTATCATTTTGACATTTAGAACCTAACATTGTTACGAATGTAGAAAATGTATGAAACGGACTTTAAACCTTATCATTGTTATCAAGTATCAACGCGAGAATTGGGTAAACAATACGCTCGCAGTTTGTTGGCAAGAGTATTAACATGTTAAATAACAACTGTGAGCAGTTTATTTAGTGATTTAACTATTTCACCACTTGGCTAAAATGTTCTATAGGTATACAGACGCAGTTTGCATAAGATTCTCTATCAGTATGCAGTACTATTTAAAATATACCTAATATTAAAATGCATTTTGAAGGTGATTCGCCCAAAATAACCTGCTAAAATTCGATTTTATTTAGTTTTTCGCAAATAGTAGGGTACTTTTCAATGACGAAGTACGCTACGCTAAGAGGACGAGAAATATGGAACGTATTTTGAAGCCAAAAAATTCTCAAATATGGCGTTGTTACCGCCCACAACAGTACGGTACCGCTGACAGCACATAATGTTATCGCCCACATTAACGCCATATTACAGTTTTGACAAATTAACAATGATGCTTTAAGGCGGAGCCTTACGATACTACCTATATACGCGTGACGTCACTAAGTGCTGATCCTTTATATGTTTAATCAATGCTAATTATACATCGAAAAATCCCATTCACCTCATATATATTGGTCCCCGAACCAATACGAAGTAAATGCGTATTTTTAAGCAATTTTTTTATTAAAAACATGTAGATTGTAGATACATATTTATGTTATGCTCGCAAAACTCATTGCCATAAGCCCACTATTTGCGAAAAACTAAATAAAATCTGAATTTTCGCGGTCGGATGTTCCACCCTAAAATGGAAAGTTAGAAACAATAGAATGAGATGACACAAAGCAACTGATCACAACACTATATCGTTTGATGTGACGGAGAAACGAAATGGCAACAACATGCGTGTTAAATTGAACTGTCTCCAGAACTCAGACATTTATGGATTGTGGGATGATTCTGCAGCGACACAATAAATAAATGTGATAAATATTTAATTGTAGGATCAATAGTCAACAAAAGATTTCAGCTTACTTCAATGTGTCCTCGCTTTCATTGAGAACAAACTTCCTCAGCTGATATCGGCTGTCTTCTTTGCCTCTCTTCATCAGGAATCCTTCCATGGTGCCAGACAGGTAGTTCTGCCGTTCTGGGTGACAGAACTCTTCGCGTTGGTACTTGGCGCGGATCCATTGTTCGATCAAAACTCTGTAATGAGAAGAAGAGATATATAAGGATAACGAGCAAAAAATGGAAGGAGTTTAGGTAGTAAGTTCCTAATGAGAGCTATGCCGTATTTAAATACGAGTACGTCTCGTTTTTACTGCGATACCAAATTCATAGGTACTGTAAAATTACCATTCCCCATATACCAACATAAATGAAGTTCCGAAAAACTCAGACTGTTGAGAAAAATGTTGATATTGGTGAGAGACAAAATAGCACCCTTAATATGGTGTCTTCTGTCTGTCACAGATTCATAGCCGATTATTTCGTTCAGTAGGTACCTATGGGAATAGTAGTAACTTTTATTATAAGAGAGGCCTTAAATCAGTGGAATAAAAAATGAAAATTATTTTTCAAAACATCATTTTGGGTCTCTTTAATAATAAAATCTTCACGCGTGTATCGTTGGGCTCACGTGGCCAGATATATCAAGTTAATAATTAATTTAATTTAATCATTAATTATTATAATCCCTCCCATGGCTCTGCTTTATGGGGAGGATATGAGGGATTTTACTATATCAAAAAATAGAATTAAAAATTTAACTAAACATAATAAGTAATAAAAGTAATTAAGAAGTATAAAAAAATAAAACAGATTACTTTTTATACTACACATAAAACTTAACTTACTTTCAAGATAAGTTAACATTATTTCTGTCTGTTTTTCATGCTTATCATTGTCCGTATCACTCAGTAAAGTTTCATTCTATGGGACTGTAGATAAATCAAGAGATACCACATGTAGGTCAAGATTCGATGTCCTGTGTTTTCATAAATAAATAACAGTCTTGTTGTTCATTGTGTTATTTTTTAACAACTATCCGAACAATTTTTTTTACGAAATAATTATGAGACCAGTAAGACGAAGACCAATATTAAGTGATACGCCAATACCCATGTCAGATACAGTGCGTCCAAAGACACCTATACTATAGACCCGGCGGACCGCGCGAAATGTCGGCAGTTTATGGGAGCAAAACCCCCTCCGGCGTCAGTAGTAAGCTGTAAGCCTACGCAGTATTTCGCAGGAGTTTCGACACATGGCGCTACATTTTCTTGTATGAAGAAGGTTTACGTAAAATGTTCGGATGGGCTCATCTTGATGTTATTATCATAGAATGCGTCCCACAACTTTGCATTGGAATAGCATACGATACACTGCACTGCGCACATCATCCTGTGACATCATTTCTTGAGTCTCATTTTGCCCAGTTACTTGGTCCGGTAAAATAAGTGATATCGGGGCTGCAAGAACTCGAATTTTCTCAAGAACTGCCTTTTTTCCAAAGTACCTATAGCTAATTGTACATTATCTGTTAACTGTTTTTTTATATTACAAATAATAATTATAAGAGATGTTACTTGAGTTTGGGCATAGTTTTAGGGTTTTAGGCATGCAAATAAATAAATTAATACTATATTGCACACCACAAAAAAAATGAGATAAATAACTAAATTAGGCGGCGTTATACATAGCGATCGATTCTCTAGAAGTAGAAGTGTAGACGTAGAGAATGACGTATTATTCTCTTCTATGCAAAGACTAGAAGTTGAGGTAGAGACATAGCACGATACATTTAAGCTTCCTCATATTGTTCATGGTGGATCCTGAATCTAGAAACTGTTTTATCTTCACATTTGACCATACTTTGACTTACTGTGGATCGTTCTTCGTCGGCCGTCTGTAGCACGGCGGTACGCGCTCTTCGTATTTGTTCTTGGCAGCGATGTTCCCGACTTCCTTCATCCGCTGGACCTGCGAGTCCTCCCACCTGTCCAGCTCTAAGTGCTTCACTTTGCTGATGTGCGCGCCCATGCCGCGGTGGATGCTCGCGCACCGCATGCAGATGAATATCCCCAGGTTGTATGACGCCCAGTCGGGATCTGGAAAAGACACTACTTTTACCACTTGGTAGGAGGTTAGACAGCGGACTCTACGAGTATATGCAGACTTTGCCCGTATGTGTTCCAAACATCGGCGAGTTCTTTTAGGGGCATGCGAAGGATGTGCCCGCGAAGTTCAAATTTTTGTGGTATTTCGCAACTTTTAAGCTAATAAGACATAATAGGCAGTAAAATTGTGGATAGGCCAGTATTATCTTGTCTTTATATAAAAATCTTTGCTTAAAAGTTAAAAGTATCCAGTAAAAGTAGTTAGTCCGATATTTGCGAGTTTCTTGTTTCAAACTCGAAACTTTGACTAATTACGAGTACTTTGAATAGACAACAGCAAAGACTTTGATAGGTATAAAATGTAAAGATAATACTGTCATTCCCGCAATTTGACTGTTATAAGCCTATTGAGTAATAATAGGCGAACAAATTGGAAAAAAAAATTTGAATTTCGCGGGTAGACTCGTTGATTTCGCCTACTAACTACCATTACTGTGTTTCTATTTGAAGGACGCTGTAGCCTAAGAAATTACAGGACATTTTAATGAGACAAAATATTTGTGTTCAGGGTAAAATCTATCTAAATTCTACATGTCAGCCAAATCGGTTCAGTAGTTGTGACACAACGTTAAATTACTGAAAACCTACATGTAACTACGTTACCTACTTAGATGTTAGTATAAATCGTCTAATCTAATAATCGAGTGTGACAGACGGACGGACGGACGGACGGACGGAGAAAGTCTCACCATAAGGGTTCCATTTTTACCAAATTGGTATGGAACCCTAAAAATGAACGCCCCATCACGTGTTTAGGCTCATAGTTGAATGTGAAATGTAGTGGAGGGGCGTTCGTTTTTAAATAAGATGACTTAGTTATCAAGGTAGAGCTATTCTGTAACTTGTAAAGATTTTGTAGCAACTCGACACTCGTCAGTGACAGCTTTGAACTTTCGTATTTGTGATCGTGCAAGTCGTGTCTGTTTCTAGTATTGTCCCACAAGAGTGCAGCTTCGGTTTCGTGTAGGCATTTTAGTGAATGGCCCTGTTGTAATGAGAACCGTTCGCGTCACTGTGGCGCTGCGCGTGCGCATATCGGCCGGAAACAATGGAATGCGCACACGTCACGATGTTTGTTTACCGCAGACGTGCTTAGTGTTATCCTATACCTTTAAACGAGCAATTCTTGTATATATCTATATTTCTATATAATCTGGATCTCGAAAACGGCTCTAACGATTTTCATGAAATTTAGTATACAGGGGGTTTTGGGGGCGATAAATCGATCTAGCTAGGATTCATTTTAAAAATCCAAAAAAAAATAAAAATATGACTACTGGTGCCATCTATTTGCCACCGAGCGAAGCTCGGTCACCCAGATATTTATGTTTATTATCGCACTGTCGAGTGTCGACATCTAATCGCGATCTACAAACACAATAATTAACGTTTTGGACGACTCAGCTACTTACGACAGTAATAGGTAGTTCTCGAGACCGTTTATTAAATGGAGGATGCCGCGTTTTATTCTTGAGAAATCTTTAGAATTTTTCTTGTGATCAACTTTGGACTATAATTCAAAAAGATCATATGAATTCATTTAATGCAATTACCATTACTCTGATTGCGAAGAATTTTCTATAGGTTGCTAATTTTATGCGATCTCCCATCGATCAAATCTAAGTATATTGTGCACCGAAACATTTCACATTTTCACACAAAGTAAGTTGTAGTATAATGTGAATCTAATGAAGACTATACCACCAGGCACTGGGCACCAGCCTGAAGCCTCACACAGTGATTGGGGACGTATTCGTTTTTTATCTGTAGTAGGTCCCTACTTCGTATGTATTTTTACGTTTGTACATTGTTAAAAATAAATAATGAATTTGTGCGATATGTTATAGGTTTACTGGTGTGGTTATCGGATCAGCCGCCGATATCTACAATAACATGCGAGTATTGCGTGACGTCAACAGAAGAAACTGCCACTTGCGATAGCTTTGCAAATAACAAATCAATAAAAAAGTGAGCGCATACGCAACCCACATCCGCCTGCCTCCACGTGTGCGACTAGGTACTAGGGACCTACCTTACCTATGAATGAAGCGATTATAGTGACGTATTGCTAAGGTTGCCAAAGTTTTATGATATTAGCCCATCTTATTGTGTAACAGATGCGATCGAAAGATGTGGGGCATTGTGCTTTTGCTCGCTCTACAGACGGACTCTAAGAACCGCAATTTTTAGGGTTCCATACCAATTTGGTAAAAATGGAACCCTTATGGTGAGACTTTCTCCGTCCGTCCGTCCGTCCGTCCGTCCGTCCGTCTGTCACACTCGATTATTTCAGTAACTATCAAAGCTATCGACCTGAAATTTGGAATAGTTGTATTCCAAAAATATAATATGGCGCCGCCATTGGAATCATAAAAATTTGAAAATCTTTTTTATTTTTATTTTAAATTAAGTTCATTAGTTGTTGTTTACAAAGCGGTTAAATTATTTGCAGTTTTTTAACTATCCCACGGGAACTCTTTATTTTACCGGGATAAAAAGTATCCTATATGTTGACCAGGGACATAAGCTACCACCACACAAAATTTCATTGGAATTGGTCCAGCCGTTCCAAAGATTAGCCCGTACAAACAGACAGACAAACAGACAAACAGACAAACAGACAACCTCGACCTCTACAGATTTATTATATGTATTGAAGAGGGGAAAACCGGGTTGTCAAAATTTCAAAATGAGGTTACAATATTGAGTGGGGTATCATATGAAAGGGCGTTACTTGTGTATTCTAAAACAGATTTTTATTTATTTTTATGCCTGATAGTTTTTGTTTTATTGGGCAAACTGTCGAAAAAAATACCGTTCCCCCCCTTATCTCCGAAGTTTACCAATCGAAAATTCTGAAATAATTGTGATCAATAGAGGTTAACGTCTATTTTACAGGAAAAATAAAATCAACTCTCTAACTATTATACTTTTTTTGATAAGAACAATAATCCGCCGAAAACAAAGTTAGGTTTGCGGTTTGCCAACAAAAGTACCTATATGTAAATTATACTCGTAAACTCATGAGCAAAGGTGATTCTTTTAATGTTTTACCTACTTCTTTTATAGTATGGAACCCTCGGTGCGCGAGTCCGACTCGCACTTGGCCGGTTTTTATAATTGATAGGCTTTTTTTACAATGAGGTCTAGGATGGAGCGTGCTTATTCTCTATTAATGATGTTTTATGATGCCTTAATTTTTCGTAAATATATTATCAACTAAGAATAGCTTTAGCCTCTACCCGCGACGTCACCCACGCGAAAACACCTTGAAATACAAAAAAAAACAATTTGGTGCAGTTACCTGCCTGATAACCTGCCTTTCGAACCTGGCGGAAAATGTGAAAAAATAAAGATTTTCATTACACGACTGCCCAAAAAAGGAGTGTAATGTTTTTAGGGTTCATGTATGTTGGTATGTGATGTTTCTTTATTCCACCATAACTTCTGAACGGCTGAACAGATTTGGACGTAAGAGGTATCGTTAGAATCCTTACATCCTTTCGAGTACCTAACATAGGCTAAATTTATCATATGAATTATTTATTTTATTTTCAGATATGTGCGTGGATGAATCACCGAAACGTATGCACATTTCAATGATTCATTGTATGTATTTAGCCAATATGAGTAGATATTTAGAGATATGAGTAGATATTTCCATTTGTTCGTTCGAGTTTATGGTTGGCAACTGGCAACCCTACGTGCGATCGAGCAATGCGGCCAGACAGACGTGAGCAAAATAAAATTAAAATTGTAACATCGCGAGGGTCCGTTCATTATAGAACTACAGTCTAACAGTCCACAACTCCCGCAAAGATGCGTTTTGTATCGTCAGACTCGACGCAGATTTAGTGTTACTCAAAATATAGCTTTGCGTCACCGTTACAATAGTATGTGTTTACTAGGACACGACTCACGCGCACATATATACAGATGGCCTCTCTCTAACGTAAATAAAACGCTATGTTTTGGTCCAACAGTCATTGGTACTAGAGGAATCTTCTCGTGTGACTTTTAAGTTGTATATTTCGTGGGAACATTCTAAGTTCTAACATACGGATATATTATTTATATTGTGATGTAAGTGTAGCTATTAGCTAAGGTGATATTGATTCTCTTTTAAAAGAGCAAGTAATGCTTTTAATAAAAAGTAAAACTTCACTCCCAATAGACTGGCTTAGTTTTTAAAAATTGGGCGAGTAGTGAGCGCTCAGATCTGAAAAAAGGGAATAGTTGAGTATAGGAACCACAGAATACTTAGATATAAAAATGATTCAAACAATATATTAATAGGACTTATGATATAAATGTTTTAGTCCTATTGAGGCTACAAGCTAGATTTTTCGACAGTACAGTACCCTAATCATAAGTTAATAAAGTGAATCAAAATATTAATATTATGAAAATACATATCCATCATTGTATGTATCTAAAGAATAGAAAATTAGGTTAACATCAATACTCGTACTTATAAATAACAGCTCGATTCCTTCGTAAACAAGTCGACTGATAGTAAACATTCTCACATAAATAAAACAACCGATTATAATAATAATCAACATACATCGAAGACACAATATTAGTTAGAAAATATGTAAATACAACAGCTAACAATGTACTCGTAGCGTAGGTATAATAATTAATTGAATCATACTCTTAATGCTAGGTAATGCTTAACGACTCTGTTTGAAGTAAGGAACGGGTAGTAAAAGGTACCTCGTAGGTAACATTGAATTCGAGCGTCAATAAGTTGACCCCCAAGAATCTTCTGGTAGAATATGAAAAAATCGTATTTAAGAACCTATTACACTTCTAAGTTAAGAAAATTGTGCATAATTATTGATGAGACTATGTGGTTAGGGCAAATGTAGGGCAAAACAATTGATTTACAAGTCCGTGCAACTTATCTATCGTAAGTATTTAAACTTACGTATTTTTTTCTTCTTTTTCTTACATTCATCGACACAAAACATCTTCTTCCATTGTCTCCTATTAGTTGTCAAAGTGCAATCCACTCCTTCCCACGCATATTCTATTTCACGCAATCCACCCGACTCTTCTTTGTCTTCCTCTTCTTCTTTCTCCCTCCACATGCATACTCATCATTCCTTTAGTTAGTAACATGATTTTCATCCGCATTACAAGCCGATACAACGCTAACCTTTGACTCCTCATCATCTTTTCTGTCACAAGCGTAAATTTCAAACTTCCCCTTGCAACAACACTAACATAACAAAACAAGAGTTAAGTGATATAGGTAACTACAATTTCTTGTGAAACTTGTGACTAAAAGAGCCGGAAATAACTTTTGATTGTGTTGTTGACTAGTTTTGATTCTTGACAATTTAAAATTATCTGATGTCTCTAATGTTGTTGAGAAAAAAGTCAGAGGCGGATAGACTAATAGACAGACGTACAGACGCGGACAACAAGCTGATTGTATAACAGTGATTAGATACGGAACCCTAAAAACTCGTCGTATATGATACTCATAACTCATAAACACTTTTGTCACTCGGAAAACTGATAAGAGCATAGAAATACACAACTAGTTGAAACAATGCGATGAGGGCAATGACCTTCAGTTAGAATTACACCATAATTTCATCATAATGTAACGCTAGAACACTTTTTCCTCTGATTTTGTTTGTCTACGTAAGTTTTTGGCCTCTGTGGGTTTGAAAGTTTCACTAGTCATATAAAGATAACAGTGATTAGATACGGAACCCTAAAAACTCGTCGTATATGATACTCATAACTCATAAACACTTTTGTCACTCGGAAAACTGATAAGAGCATAGAAATACACAACTAGTTGAAACAATGCGATGAGGGCAATGACCTTCAGTTAGAATTACACCATAATTTCATCATAATGTAACGCTAGAACACTTTTTCCTCTGATTTTGTTTGTCTACGTAAGTTTTTGGCCTCTGTGGGTTTGAAAGTTTCACTAGTCATATAAAGGTATCCTTATACTTCCTATTTAGTAGTAGGTATCAACTTTTAACTTCATAATGAAAAACTTAGATAAACTTGCAGTTGTGTGCAGGGTGGAGGGAATAATTGGTCAATTACGAGTCGGGCTCGCGCAATGAGGGTTCCGTACTATCAAGAACATTACATATAACCCCCCTTAACTATTTGTTTATTAGACTATTCTCTCGCAAAGGGGCTAGGCGAGGTCTCAGTAATAGGGTCCCCTTTTTACCCCTTTGGTACGGAAACCTAAAAAGACCACGCGGCCGATTAGCTACCGGTGGTCTGACCACCAAGTTTGCTTCTGCATAGCTTTCGACATTCAAAAAATAGCACAGGCACTTCAGAGCGGACACGATCTTCAGGATTAATGAATCCTAGGAGGAGGATATTCAAAAGCTACAACATACCTACTTACATTAGGTTTACGGATTAACTATATTATAACAAAAAGCTATCACTATAGGGTTATGCATCTAAGTTTTCTAAGTTCCGACTTCTAGTTCTAAGTAATCTCAAATAAGGAGGTGGTCAAAACCTAGTCTTTGTAACAATTCAATGATGCTACCAATGGTTTTTTGCGGGACTATTAACTCGCCCTGTATGGTAAGCGAATAATTTCCACGGATCTTTGCAAATAATATTTTTCCTTGATTGCCTCCGCAAAGCGTATAGCGTGAAGTGACTTTTGTTTACTAAATAATACTTAAAATGTTTGTGGTCATTAGTGGCCAGAATGCAGCAGGCCTAGCTTTATGATGTACATAATTATATTATTCCGATGCAGCATTTCATAATAATGAAAAATCTTTTGAGAAAATTTTAAATTTAACAGAGGTGCTAAACTGCCCATCCTCCTTTTGTAATTCAAATAAGAACTTGAAAGTTATGAAAATAGGCATTACACAGGATGTATTATACCTAGTGTTTCAAGTATTATTCAGCTGTATTTGCTTTAAATAACCAGCAAAAGTAATCGGAATACAAAATTATATTTACACAATCCATATTAATTTAATTGTATATTTTAATGTAAATGTATCATTACAATTTAGGCAACTACTTAACTTTATGTGTACCTACCTAAATAAAATAGTGCATTATATTCAACAAGCTACAAACCGCAAAAAAGAATTTTAAATAACATACACAGCAAGACTATTACTAACGAATAACAAATAGTTTCAACCATTACATAAATTACTCTAATTAATATTTCCTTTTCCAATGTTTTTGCCTTGACCTTACATAGTTTCGTTCGTTCATTCGTTCGTTCGTTTCAGCCGCTAAACGCAGCAGTACTAAAGGGAAAGCGCAGTGGCTTTCCCGTGCGGGGTCGCCATTCCAGATCTTTGGGTCCCCATACGTCCGTCGGTTCTACGAGCCATTG